>OY726518.1:136398490-136848911 GCA_963383655.1 Bathymodiolus septemdierum
GACAAACATGTCGACTGGGAGGGAGAAACTATTGTTTCATCTTTTTGTATGTAATAATTACATTTCTCCCAATTGCGCTTCTAAATTTAAAATGTATTCCAACATAACAAAAGACTTAGACTGAAATCTACGTTATTTATGACAACCAAATTGACTTTTCTTTCTATATTTGATTACAATATGAAACTCACCGGAATAGCTATTAATATCAATTATTGAAACCGGTACTCTTCTAGTGTTATTTTGATATGTTTACATCGACTATACATGTAATAATATTATAATTGAATAATGCAGTCATTTAATAAACTCCTTCATTACAAAACCCACTTTCAATTAGTGTATTATTATATAACTGTTTTTATTTTTGTTATAAAAGATACAATCTAGTGTATTCTCAATATCAATCGGAAGAATTATGAGAGGCAACACTCCTTTTGTGACCAAAATATAGTAAATTACCGAAGAGTATTATATCATTTATCTATTAGGGAATAGTCTATATGCTAGATATAGACGATCACGTTAGCAACCAAATGTTCGGGCAACTTTATAATCTAATGAAATGATCTTTCTTAAACATTAACAACACTTATTTACGTTTTATGACGAAACAAATTAAAATGAGGTACATGTTTAAGAAAAACCCTGAACATGATAATGAGCTAAGAATAATCACGTGGAGTTTAAACAAATCAACACAGAGCATTCAAGAAGCCTAGTATGTACTTATTAACTGCACGCGAGGTCAATAGCGAGATCTATTTTCCCAAGGGGTAGACTATTGACCGCGACGAATTATTTAGTGACCGACGCGAAGCGGAGGTCACTAGTTACCCATTCCGGTTAATGGTCTACCCCGAGGGAAAATAGAGCTCGCTATTGATCAAGCATGCAGTTATTAAGTACTTTATTACACCGACTTAAACAGGAGAGAGGGTAAATCATTTACTATAATTCCGGTACTATGTTGTATTTTATATTTTATATTTGTGATTTTATGTTATATCTTCTCCTTTGTATGCCGTAAGCATCAGGATGAAGAACAACAATGAAAGCAGTATTTCCTTGCTATTTGTTTCCCTGTATATAGATTGGAATTTTATCTCATGTACATTTACTTTTTCTTCTTCTCTTTTGTCATCAATCAATTTTTTCCGAGTTCCGAGAGATATAAGTTACAATATCGCTTCAGTGTTTTTGTTATTTTGTTTGGTAATTATTCGATAAAACCAATCAAACAATGTTTCTATAATGTATTTATAACATGGTGATAATGTATTTTCGTGTATTAAAGTTTACCGTAATCTTGTCTATTGTTCAATTTTTTTTCTATATTAAAAAAAAAAATATTGGAATGCGGCGTTATATGACATCATTGTTGATGTCCGTGCACTAGTTTCGAAGACGTGCACTAGTTCCAGGACTAGTTCACTGTAATGGATGGATTTCATTCAAATGAGTGCATTAGTTTAAAATAAAACTAAATCATGTGGTATCAATTCTAATTTTTCATTGGTTCTTAATATAAGAGTGTGTAATAATAGGTACCAGTGCTGACAACCGGTGCGTAAGTCATGGATTCGATCTCTGGAAGGGTCAAACCAAACACTATATCTTTAACTTAATAATACTACAGGTGGAAATAGTGTCTGAATTTCAAGGGCAGATGCATATATATATATAGATTTATACCAATGACTTGTTATCGCAATGAGCTTAAAATAATGGATAACAAAGACTCTCCAAAGTCCGCTGCATGCATTATTTAACCTGATTTTTTCCGATGAGATTAAAATCCAAACGAGATGACTTTAACTTTTAAACTGTAAGCTTCTCATTTGTGACAACATCCCAGTAACACCCGCATACGGAGTATATACTCACGAGATGACTTTAACTTTTAAACTGTAAGCTTCTCATTTGTGACAACATCCCAGTAACACCCGCATACGGAGTATATACTCACGAGATGACTTTAACTTTTAAACTGTAAGCTTCTCATTTGTGACAACATCCCAGTAACACCCGCATACGGAGTATATACTCAATGCAATATGCCATGACATTATCTGGATTTTCCGGATAAGATGATTGCTGCTGAAAAGCAAACTGCTTACACGGAGGTTCATAGAGTTAAGTTGGTGTCTTTAAATCGCAGGTCTCTGGATCGATACATCTGATGGTGAACTATTAGTATCATCCGCCCAGTAATCAGTGCCATGGAACTGACATGGTTCATAAGATATTTTTTTTATCGAAATTTAGAGCTCTACTTTACTTTGTTCCCAAAGACTTTTAAATTATTTGGCTTTCCAATCTTTTATGACCTTTCCTGATGAAGATTATTCCAGATAGGGGTCGTGTGCACTAAATTAGATATCTACGTTTTTAATATGAGACAGGCACAACCTGTTTAATGGCGAAGCCCACTTGATGTAAATGACAATTAAGAGGGAGGCATTTTGAACACCTTTTCCATAGACGAAAACTTTCTTTTTTAGGGGAGGGGAGGGGGGGTTCTGGTCACGAATTTTGAGAATTTCACAAATCACGGTGAATCAATAAGAGACATGAATCGAGGGTCACGAGAATAAAAAAAAAATACGACGGCAGAGGAAACTCGGACTACCCCAATCACAGATCATGAAAAAAAATGGCGTAAGAGAGAACAAAAATGCATGCGTGGCAGTGAAAAGGGTAGTTAGGGTCAGACGAAATTGCAATGTTTTTAACCTTGCCATGGAAAATGTGCTAAAAGGCTTACCTGACAAAATCCGAGATCAGTTGTCCAGACATCATACACAAATGCACTTCAAATCAAATGAAATGTACACATTTTTGAATCACTTTCAAATTGTGAGATCGTGGAGATGATCGATAGGTTTCCTGTATACATAAAAACGATGTAGAGCTGTTCTTCAATGTTTGACACCAGCTCACAAAGTTTTCAGAAACAGGATGACCAAGAAGTGCATGCAATTTCATGCTTTCTCTCCGAAGCAGACGAAATGCAATACATATGTGCACACTAGAAAATGACGTCATCCATGTACACTGTAAACGATCATTTCTCGTAGCCATGGTAGCACGCGATTTTGATATTATAATTTTCTTAAGTTTATTTCAATTGATATATTTTTCTTTTAAGTTTATTTCAATTGAGAAGAATTGAAATGGTTACAGATTTGCGAATTTCTTATTGAAATATTTTTTGTTTGTTTTTAAATACCACTTTGTCCTATAATTTCATGCTTCCGGTGAACAGATATTTGGCTATGAATACATTTTGTAGGAGTATGACTTATTACCAAAAGTCGTATAGCCTACCGTTAAACGGAGTCCGCCCTTTATTATGATTGGTTGATAGCCTTTCCTGATGAAGGTTATTCCAGATACGAGTCGTGTGCACTAAATTAGATATCTACGTTTTTATTATGATTGGTTGATTGCTGATCAGTATCTACATCATAGACGACTCGCGATCTGTTCACACTGTCGTAATCTTTATGACCTTTTACCTCATTTACTGGACTTTGGCCTTTACCCCTTGTAACACGTCGGGTTCCACATGTGGAACAGAAACTGATTATTCTTCCGAAGCCTTTGCGTTCACCTCCGATTTTTATGGAGTCCCATGTTGCTTATATTTAGTTTTCTGTGCTGTTTATAATTATCTTGCTGGTCTTTTGCTGGTTTCTCACCAAAGTGTTGCCAAATCGCTACAAAACCTGATTGAGCGAGTTTTGATTATCACCGAGTAAGCAATTTTTCAAATATGCCATGGAGAAATTATTTTTCACTAGATGATGATGATGATTGTTCAGTTTTGTTGTTATTAATGCTCACGGAAAGAGATATCCGCTGGAAGACACGTCCCTCCAATCGGACATACTACTCTGAATTCGAGCTAAACAGTCAGCACTAGTCCTCAATACTGCGTGCTTAGCGAAACAAAAAAAATCCAATTTAATTTTGTCTTTTTGAGTTTACAAAACCGAACCGTCACGCCAACTATTACAACACCGATGCGGCTACAAACAATGAGGATAAAGACATGTTATTTCAACAAAGCATAATTTTTCTTTCAATATTCTTTTCTAGACTGGGAAGTCATTTGTTATTTTCAAGGCTACCAGATATGTGAGTAATACGTGTATCTTTATATAGTTTTAATCTTCTCTCCAACAGTATCCATGACGTCAGTAGACTTGATCAATTATTGAAATTGAATAAATAATTGAAAAGTATACATGTTAACATAAGTGTAAAAATAAATCTGTCTTTTCCCCTTTTTCGTACATCATGTTTGACAAATCTGTTATTTCATAGTCTGAAGACGAATCTGCAGCCGATCTTCAGATACTTTAAGAATCCCCTGCATATTATGTTGCAAGTGACATATTCCAATTTAAGGGCGGGTCGTCGCTGTCGTGATCGTATGGTACTTGGATTTACAACTACCTTCACAATCAGTGCCTATCACCACTAAAGTTGCGAGTTCGAATCCCGCTCATGTCGAGATGTACTCGATGCAACATTATGTGATATAGTTTGTCAGTAATGTGTGACATTTTGGGGATTTTCTGCTGGTACTACGGTTTCCTCAACCAAAAAATAAGATCTCTAAGATATAACTGAAATATTGTTGAAAATGGCGTTAAACACCATAATGCATTCTTTGGTTTTCTGTGTATTGTGGGTTTTCTGTGTAATGTTTTCTGTGTAATGTGGGTTTTCTGTGTAATGTTTTCTGTGTAATGTGGGTTTTCTGTGTAATGTTTTCTGTGTAATGTGGGTTTTCTGTGTAATGTTTTCTGTGTAATGTGGGTTTTCTGTGTAATGTTTTCTGTGTAATGTGGGTTTTCTGTATAATGTTTTCTGTGTAATGTGGGTTTTCTGTGTAATGTTTTCTGTGTAATGTGGGTTTTCTGTGTAATAGTCAGGTCCAATTTGCTGAAAAGGTGAAGTCTAGCGGCATTTTATTAGTATTTGGTCCAACATAGTTTTTTTTATCTTAATTTGGGTATGAGCAATTCAAAAAAATATGTTGGTCATTCGTGAAAGGTCATTTAGGGGTCGAAAATTGCAAATTAAGATGGCACCCCTAAAATCGCGAATATTTTCGATCGATAATAATTCAGAATGGCTCAAATTTTCTTTTTTACATTGAAATCGGTATAAATCTACTGGTATATCATGAATAAGTTTAAATACAACAGAATTGTAACATTAATATATATAAACCTTCTTTGCGCATGCGTAAATCACTATTTCGTGCGTTTTCTGCTGTAACTAAATCCTAGAATTAACACATTGGTCATGTTTACCCTGATGATATTTACAGAGGTCTGTGCATGGCAATTTGGCTTTTTTACAGCTACATCGTAACGTTATACAACCAGTGGAGCACTGACACGATATCATTTCAAGACATGTTTGTGGGATCGGATCAAGTGTCATAAGAAGTGGTATTAAACGATCACCATCCAAGCTCCAACCCATAGTTATAGGAGATGGCAAAACTGGCTTGACAACATTCGCTTGTTTCCACACACTTGCTTGAAAGTGAGCTCTCTCAATGTGCAATTTCAACGCATCACTAGTAGGAGGAAAACTTCCTGGACTCTTCGATTTTCCAAACATCAGATCCCGAGCTTCATCAGATGTATCAGTCACTTGATTGTAAAGTTTGCATATGAAAGCCTCGGCTAATTTGATCTTCTCGTCAGTTAGTTCTGCTTCTCCAATTCCTTCAAGAAGATTGGCATCTTGCTCATAAACCTTATGCGCTTTTTTCTTCGAAATCCCATAGAAGAAGGACGTAGTATCACAGCCGGTAATTGAGTGAAAAGCCAATAAATGTTGGGCCATACGTCTTGTAGGCAAATTCGTCTCTAAAACAGAGTGCATTGGTATAATCTTTGGGCTTTTAGACGTTCCTGCCATCATCCATATCTTGATATCCATTCCGTAAGCATGATGCAGTAAAAGCAAAAAGAAATCGGTATCGGTTGCAGATACAGCGATAGTTCGGCAGTTAGATACATCTTTACAATGAAGCATGTGGAGAATCATGCGCGTGTCTGCCTCTTCATGTGTTGCCTTCAAGTTATCTAAGTTCAGGCTCTTGTCATTGCTGTCTGCCTGGTTCTCGGAAATAAACCCCCCTCCAGCGATCACAACTTTGCCTTCAGGAGCTTGCCGGATGAGTTCTGTTGCCAAAAAGAAGGCCAAGTCTTCTTTACTTTCAGGCAAAGAAAGAAAACTTTGCAAATTAGAAGGTAGAGGGACGTTACGGTTTTCAATTACTCTTCTAATTGGCTGTGCGGATTTTGATCTTTTTATTCGTGTTCCTGATTTTATAGACTGTGTACGATATCGATCAAAAACCACATCAATTCGTCTAAATCTAGCACCTTTTCTTAGCACGACTCCCACATACATGTCTGCATATTCACCAAATGTCCTCAAATCCTGGTGTTTCAAACTCTGAACAAGAAATTGGCCATCTATAATCAATGCAGATCTATCATTAAAGTCTATTACACCATTAGTATCTACGTTTTTCAACAAGATGTCTAATAGCAACGATTTATTCCCTGATCTAAGAGACCCGTTTGTCTCCGCAATAGCTATCGGAACTGGCACAAGTTCATGCTTAAGTATTTCTGACATGATGACCTCTCTTCCGGCTTTAAAGGCGGTTACTATTCTATGCAATGCATTCCTGTCAGCCTTAACAATCTTCCCCTTTTCAGATGGGTTTGAACTTGTGTGAATTGTATACAAGGATGCCATTGTTAGTGGATTGTTTTTGCTGATGGGAGTCCGAAGTGGGATTTTAGGTGATTGCTCCTCATCCTTTAACACAAGCCGATCTTTAACAAAATCTTCTAGCTGCTTCTGTCCAATCTTTCTAGCGTTCAGGAGAGATTCTTTAATCACATCTGTGGCTTTATTCTTGGTGGCTATGTTTAATAAATGCTCCGACTCATTTGTAAAATTAAACATTCCAAAATTCGTCAGGACCCTGAAAAGTGAATCCTCTGATTTCGAATCAAATTTTTGTCTGCTCTTTGTGGCTTCTTTGTGATTCATTAAATCTTCTGGGTTTACATGAAACATAGATTTAGTCAAGTAACTGATATGCGATCTCAGGTTGTACGAGAGAGAGACCACCTACTCAGTGCTGTAGGAGTTCTTGTTATCCCGACAATTCCACCCCCTTTCTTACCAGTTGCATTGAGCCATTCCTGACTTTGGTCCGGATCAACCTGATTATACTTGCCATTCGACTGTTTTACAACAAAGATTCCTGCTCGAAATTCCTGCAGGATTTCAGCAGGTAGCTGAGTTGCATCTGCAAGATAGACTGCTCCCCATCTTGCGTAGTTAGTATGGTCGTATCTGAAAAACCACGGAAGCATACATCGAAATGCATATAAGTACAAGTCCCAAATACCGTTTCTCTCTGCGCGAGTGAACATCAACAATGTAGAGACCATATCTAGATAACTCAACCAGAAAACTAAATTTGGGTCCCTATTACTAGTAGCTTTGAATTCTGCTATCTTCTGTCGTACTGCATCAGTCTGCAGCATTTCTAATGCCAATTCTATCGAAACGTGATCTGTCTTTATAGCAATAATTTCGTCATATATTTTTCTGTCACTGTCTTTCAAGAATTCTAACAATGGCAGAAGAAGCAATTTCCAAAGAGCCTGGGAAGTAATTTTGTGTGCTCGCATTCTCCTGTTATAGTGTTTTCCAGCTGCAATGGGACCCAAAAGATCTGATTCTACCCAAATTTCGTGTAAACCCGATCCATTCATGTGATCGCCTATGCACTTCATGAAATTCATGGCAATATGTAAACCTCCCAATCTTGGGAATACTGAATCCTTATACCTTGGTACAGACCACTTCAAATCCATTAGTTTGAAATACAGAGCTTGATCCACAGTAATAACTGTGTATTTTTGACCAAGTTTTTCTGATATGTGCATACATCGCTGAACGACTGTATTTAGAGTATCAAAATCGTGTGCAGGGGCTTGAATCAATGGCATATACCCAACAGTTGTTAAATCAGGATCACACTTGCTTAAGGCCGACCATGTTTGTGGATATTCTTTACCATTTCTGATTATTTGAAAAGCCATGTCTGTGGCTGCAGCAACTCTTGCATCTTCTTCGTCATCTTCTGTTGTATTGAATGTTTCTATTTCCACATTTTCATTGAACAATGGAACCGATTTACCTTCTGGAACATTTGTTGGTACAATCATATCTAATTCAGGGGGAATTTGAAGAATTTTACGAGAAGAAGGCAGCAATTTATCTAATTGCAAACCATTTCCAATTCCACGTTGCCAAGCCGCCATTTGCGTGGCATGAAAAGTTTTTTTTCCATCCAAAGTGGAGTCATTTATGTCAATATTGTCAGCCGTAAAATGATTGAACACCCTATCCTTTAAATTGTGTGGCACAAAACATCCGGTATTCACGTCCAGTGATTCTTGCGACTTCTCTGCCAGTCCAGTATCTATCTTGAGCACATCATGGTAATTCAATGTATGCCCAGCAGTGTGAAACAGGTTTACCAACTGTTTAGATCTGGTCATCTGGTGTAATGTGCAAGACAGGCCAATATGTTTTGGTGTCCATTTTCTACCCTCACTGACACCGTACACTATGTCTTGACAAACACTGAGGATTTTGGTTTGCTTTGTACTCTTTGAATCTTCAGGGTTACCGTCTTGGTTCAAAATATCCTGACCAACATACACAAGATTCAGGAACGTAAATAAACTGTCGGGGACACAATTGATTGCATCATCTTCGCTAACACTGAGACCTACATGACCGTCCATTCCTATCAAATCCCCTCTGATCTTTAGTGCAACATGAACAAGCTGTAGGAAGAAAGTGTCTTTTGGATCATAATTTGGCATAGTAAGCCCTTCATCTTCCTCCAATGGAGTTGATCCTTGGTAATGAAGTTCTCCTAAAGCATGTTGCGAGTATGCATGAGGAATCAACAGGGTTTCCCTTTCAAAAATCGACCGATGAAGTGGGCGTAAAAATTGATATTCATCACTGAGTCTGTTTTGTAAGTATTCTTTAAATGTTGTTCTGCGGGAGATAAATGACTGAGGGATATCTCCGTTGGTCTGTGCTACTAGTGAGCAATATCTTTCTCAAACATCAGACAGTTGGAATATTTGATTTTTAGAGGCAGTTCTTGAACTAAAAAAATCATTGCAAGATCTATTGTTTCACATTCTTTTTTCGTTTTCTGTATATCATATTTCCCTTCTGCAGCTATTAAATCGTTAACCCCTGCTAAGCGTAAGCGCATAGTGTTTTCCAATTTTGAATCTTGCAAGATCTTATTGCTGACAGAAAACGTTGAAATATTGAACAACTTATCTTTGTTAGAAGTCTGACAAAAAATGCATAGATTCCAATCGACTGGTTTTACAGATCTTCTACTCGAATATTTGAACGTCGACGGAGCCATCGAATCCGAACATGTAACTCCATGTTCCTGCTTCGGCGATTCAACATCTACCTTTTGCCCTTCAGCTCTGGCTTCAAAGGTTTTGATTTGTTTCTGATGAGTGAACTCAGAATAACATTGTCTATGGCAACATACTTCGTCTGACGTATGTAGATTTTCTAGTCGATCAATAGCCTCATAATATCGTACGTCTCTTATCTTTTGTCTTTGAGAGGCACGTTCTTATAGGGTCTGAATTGCCCTTTGCTTTTAATGTTCTAGGGCATCTGTTTTATTTTCCTGACAAATAACACACTTGTTAACATCGTATTGACCAGAAAAAGATCGTTTTCTAATATTTAAGCTTATATCCATTTTGAACTATCGATGGTTTAGCATGTGCTTAGAAACTGTCGACTAAAGCAAATAGACCAAAAGCATCAATAATTTTTCGAGTATTAGGTAATCTTGATCTTTATACTTTTAAAAAAATATTAGAATTATGTACCAATGCATGTCAATTGTCATTTCTCTAACAGGGTTTTGGATCCGAATCATGGGGAAATGCCCTAGAACGGGTTATTGTCCTACAAATTGGTGAAACAATAGATACTTGCCCCTGAAACAGCCACCTCTCCCCCCCCCCTTCTCGACGGGGGTGATACCATGTGGTATAGACAAAAAAATAGCTGATACCTAAAATATAGCTTTATTCCAACATTCCTACTCTCATAGGGTCCATTAATTAACAGTGCTGAATATGGTTTGTTCTCAAATGTTGTTTTTTGGGTAGTCATTTTGTCCGCCATTTTGTGACGTTAAACGACATTTTTCGAATGGCCAACATAGATTTTTGGATTCAGCGACCCTGAAATAGGGTGAAAAGGTATGTTGGACTAAATACTAATAAAATGCCGCTAGACTCTTTAAACGACGACTTTTTACAAAAATCCGACCTGACTATAATGTTTTCTGTGTAATGTTTTCTATGTAATGAGGGTTTTCTGTGTAATGTTTTCTATGTAATGTGGGTTTTCTGTGTAATGTTTTATGTGTAATGTGGGTTTTCTGTGTAATGTTTTCTATGTAATGAGGGTTTTCTGTGTAATGTTATCTATGTAATGTGGGTTTTCTGTGTAATGTTTTATGTGTAATGTGGGTTTTCTGTGTAATGTTTTCTATGTAATGTGGGTTTTCTGTGTAATGTTTTCTATGTAATGTGGGTTTTCTGTGTAAATAAGGGTAATAACAAAATTACCGAACTCCGAACAATCTTACAAAGGGAAAGTCATAACTCATAAGTATATAAACAGACAAAATCAGTCAACAACCGGAAAACTGTGAAAACCGTAATGACCCTGACTTGGCACAGGCATTTCTAAAGAAATGGTGGGTTGAATCAGATTTATGCTTAGATCATTGTTTGTCCCTTTTCTGTTGCCCTTTATGTATCGTCTGTCCTTCGATTTCGGTTTTTGAATACCCCTTTGGCATCTTCAAACTTTTCTTGAAAATCGCTTCCAAAACCTATAATCGAAATTTACTACATTTGTATATTGATTGATGTTCTGTCTATTAATAATCCAAACTTTGATAACAGGGATTCCATTAATATACTCCCAAAGAACTTGAGATAGAGGACACAACATAAACAGCTTCCTCTGTCTCATTTCTTGACATTTTCAACCAATGGTCAACTTTCTACCATACTTTATAACGAAAAAGACGACTTCAATTTTACCATTTGAAATTTTCCACACCTTAAATAGCAATAAGTCAACCACTCCCGCGTATGGAGTTTTTATTTTACAATTCTAACATAATTCATGGAAGCCAGAATGTGTTTTGAGTTTAAACATGGGTTCGCCAACCCATGTTAAAACTCAAAGCACATTCTGGCAGTTTTAACATGGGTTGGCTGATATAACCCATGTTAAAACTCAAAACACATTAAAACTCAAAACACATTCTGGCAGTTTTAACATGGGTTGGCTGATATAACCCATGTTAAAACTCAAAACACATTAAAACTCAAAACACATTCTGGCAGTTTAACATGGGTTGGCTGATATTAGTATCCTCCAACCCATGTTAAAACTCAAAGCACATTCTGGCAGTTTTAACATGGGTTGGCTGATATTAGTATTCGCCAACCCATGTTAAAACTCAAAGCACATTCTGGCAGTTTTAACATGGGTTGGATGATATAACCCATGTTAAAATTCAAAACACATTAAAACTCAAAACACATTCTGGCAGTTTTAACATGGGTTGGCTGATATAACCCATGTTAAAACTCAAACACATTAAAACTCAAAACACATTCTGGCTTCCATGATTTATTTCTTATTTCATACGCTACCCAAGGATGTGCAGATTTTATTTAAACTGTTTACAATGTAACCGTATCAAATCAAGGATCGTCTCACCTTATCTAATCTAAAGATATCAACACTTTGTTGACACTTGTCAGTTGCGCACAGATGACTAAAAATGGTATTGAAAATTAGATTTTGGTTCAAAGTTGACTATTTTGTCACTATTATATCATATGATGACATTGTAAACTATTTAATATTTATATAATAGTTGAGACCACCGGCTCTTTTAAGTATAATTAATGTTATTGTTGAGACCACCGGCTCTCTTAAGTATAATTAATGTTATAGTTGAGACCACCGGCTCTCTTAAGTATAATTAATGTTATAGTTGAGACCACCGGCTCTCTTAAGTCTAATTAATGTTATAGTTGAGACCACCGGCTCTCTTAAGTCTAATTAATGTTATAGTTGAGACCACCGGCTCTCTTAAGTCTAATTAATATCATAGTTGAGACCATCGGCTCTCTTAAGTATAATTAATGTTATAGTTGAGACCACCGGCTCTCTTAAGTATAATTAATGTTATAGTTGAGACCACCGGCTCTCTTAAGTATAATTAATGTTATAGTTGAGACCACCGGCTCTCTTAGGTATAATTAATGTTATAGTTGAGACCACCGGCTCTCTTAAGTATAATTAATGTTATACATATTACAACTTCTGTGTAACGAAGATTAAATATAGTATGTATAATGTTCAAGATTAAATATAGTATGTATAATATTCAAGATTAAATATAGTATGTATATTGTTCAAGATTAAATATAGTATGTATAATGTTCAAGATTAAATATAGTATGTATAATATTCAAGATTAAATATAGTATGTATAATGTTCAAGATTAAATATAGTATGTATAATGTTCAAGATTAAATATAGTATGTATAATGTTCAAGATTAGATATAGTATGTATAATGTTCAAGATTAAATATAGTATGTATAATATTCAAGATTAAATATAGTATGTATAATGTTCAAGATTAAATATAGTATGTATAATATTCAAGATTAAATATAGTATGTATAATGTTCAAGATTAAATATAATATGTGTAATGTTCAAGATTAAATATAGTATGTATAATGTTCAAGATTAAATATAGTATGTATAATTTTCAAGATTAAATATAGTATGTATAATGTTCAAGATTAAATATAGTATGTATAATATTCAAGATTAAATATAGTATGTATAATGTTCAAGATTAAATATAGTATGCATAATATTCAAGATTAAATATAGTATGTATAATGTTCAAGATTAAATATAGTATGTATAATGTTCAAGATTAAATATAGTATGTATAATGTTCAAGATTAAATATAGTATGTATAATAATCAAGATTAAATATAGTATGTATAATGTTCAAGATTAAATATAGTATGTATAATATTCAAGATTAAATATAGTATGTATAATGTTCAAGATTAAATATAGTATTATAATATTCAAGATTAAATATAGTATGTATAATATTCAAGATTAAATATAGTATGTATAATGTTCAAGATTAAATATAGTATGCATAATGTTCAAGATTAAATATTGTATGCATAATGTTCAAGATTAAATATAGTATGTATAACATTCAAGATTAAATATAGTATGTATAATGTTCAAGATTAAATATAGTATGTATAATATTCAAGATTAAATATAGTATGTATAATGTTCAAGATTAAATATAGTATGAATAAAATTCAAGATTAAATATAGTATGTATAATGTTCAAGATTAAATATAGTATGTATAATGTTCAAGATTAAATATAGTATGTTTAATATTCAAGATTAAATATAGTATGTATAATGTTCAAGATTAAAAATAGTATGTATAATGTTCAAGATTAAATATAGTATGTATAATGTTCAAGATTAAATATAGTATGTATAATGTTCAAGATTAAATATAGTATGTATAATGTTCAAGATTAAATATAGTATGTATAATATTCCAGATTAAATATAGTATGTATAATATTCCAGATTAAATATTGTATGTATAATATTCAAGATTAAATATAGTATGTATAATATTCAAGATTAAATATAGTATGTATAATATTCAAGATTAAATATAGTATGTATAATATTCAAGATTAACTATGGTATGTATAATGTTCAAGATTAAATATAGTATGTATAATGTTCAAGATTAAATATAGTATGTATAATGTTCAAGATTAAATATAGTATGTATAATGTTCAAGATTAAATATAGTATGTATAATGTTCAAGATTAAATATAGTATGTATAATGTTCAAGATTAAATATAGTATGTATAATGTTCAAGATTAAATATAGTATGTATAATATTCAAGATTAAATATAGTATGTATAATATTCAAGATTAAATATAGTATGTATAATATTCAAGATTAAATATAGTATGTATAATATTCAAGATTAAATATAGTATGTATAATGTTCAAGATTAAATATAGTATGAATAATATTCAAGATTAAATATAGTATGTATAATATTCAAGATTAAATATGGTATGTATAATGTTCAAGATAAAATATAGTATGTATAATGTTCAAGATTAGATATAGTATGTATAATGTTCAAGATTAAATATAGTATGTATACTATTCAAGATTAAATATAGTATGCATAATATTCAAGATTAAATATAGTATGTATAATATTCAAGATTAAATATAGTATGTATAATATTCAAGATTAAATATAGTATGTATAATGTTCAAGATTAAATATAGTATGTATAATATTCAAGATTAAATATAGTATGTATAATATTCAAGATTAAATATGGTATGTATAATGTTCAAGATAAAATATAGTATGTATAATGTTCAAGATTAAATATAGTATGTATAATGTTCAAAGATTAAATATAGTATGTATAATGTTCAAGATTAAATATAGTATGTATAATGTTCAAGATTAAATATAGTATGTATAATATTCAAGATTAAATATAGTATGTATACTATTCAAGATTAAATATAGTATGTATAATATTCAAGATTAAATATGGTATGTATAATGTTCAAGATTAAATATAGTATGTATAATATTCAAGATTAAATATAGCATGCATAATATTCAAGATTAAATATAGTATGTATAATGTTCAAGATTAAATATAGTATGTATAATGTTCAAGATTAAATATAGTATGTATAATATTCAAGATTAAATATAGTATGTATAATGTTCAAGATTAAATATAGTATGTATAATATTCAAGATTAAATATAGTATGTATAATGTTCAAAGATTAAATATAGTATGTATAATGTTCAAGATTAAATATAGTATGTATAATGTTCAAGATTAAATATTGTATGTATATTGTTCAAGATTAAATATAGCATGCATAATGTTCAAGATTAAATATAGTATGTATAATGTTCAAGATTAAATATAGTATGTATAATGTTCAAGATTAAATATAGTATGTATACTATTCAAGATTAAATATAGTATGTATAATGTTCAAGATTAAATATTGTATGTATATTGTTCAAGATTAAATATAGCATGCATAATGTTCAAGATTAACTATAGTATGTATAATGTTCAAGATTAAATATAGTATGTATAATGTTCAAGATTAAATATAGTATGTATAATGTTCAAGATTAAATATAGTATGTATAATGTTCAAGATTAAATATAGTATATATAATGTTCAAGATTAAATATAGTATGTATAATATTCAAGATTAAATATAGTATGTATAATGTTCAAGATTAAATATAGTATGTATAATGTTCAAGATTAAATATAGTATGTATAATGTTCAAGATTAAATATAGTATGTATAATGTTCAAGATTAAATATAGTATGTATAATGTTCAAGATTAAATATAGTATGTATAATGTTCAAAATTAAATATAGTATGTATAATGTTCAAGATTAAATATAGTATGTATAATGTTCAAGATTAAATATAGTATGTATAATATTCAAGATTAAATATAGTATGTATAATATTCAAGATTAAATATAGTATGTATAATATTCAAGATTAAATATAGTATGTATAATGTTCAAGATTAAATATAGTATGTATAATGTTCAAAGATTAAATATAGTATGTATAATGTTCAAGATTAAATATAGTATGTATAATGTTCAAGATTAAATATGGTATGTATAATGTTCAAGATTATTGCCTTCTTTATAAACTTGAAACTTGATAATAATTTTATGTAAGGGTTGGCATTTTACTGACATGTGGAAAGCACTTGCATCACCGCATCATTTCACTAAGAGGAGCGATTTGGACACATACAACTTGTTTATCCTCGCCACTTTTTATTGAAGTGCCCGTACCAAGCCATAAAAGATAGTGGTCATGTATTTGTGTGTGGTATTTTTTGTTTTTCACTTTTCTGCTAGTAATTCTCGTCTCCATTTGTAATTTTTATTTCTGATTTTCGGTAAAAATATGGTATAATGTTTAAACATTTTATTATTTATAAACATGATGCATGCGTAATGCACTAAACTGTTACCATATACGTAATATTAATAATTTTAATAGAATTAAATGGCTGAAATCATATTTAATCTGACATTAGTACGTAATGTAATTGATTTTTTGGGTGTTTATTCACTAAAATAGTATTAAAGACCTAATTGTAATACAAGATCATATCAGACAAAAATATCTAATTCGGTCCGTATTATTTTTATTTTATTATTATTTATGACAGCTATGCTGTTGAAGATTTATTTGATAGGTTATAAAATTCAGACCAGTTGTTAATTTTGATACAAATCTGTAATACCTGATGTATCATTCTGATACCTTATCTGCGTTAAATGGCATAATTGTTAAACAGGTGTGGTTGTTTTTAGAAGAAATGGGATCCAACGAAATAACGATCTTTATACAAGTCATCGTAGATATATTAATTATTTAAAGCGGTCAATTACTGCTAAGATGATCAACTATATAATGTATTTCAAGTATTATATGTAGATATATTTACGTCATTTTAGTTCTTCGAATATCCGTATTATTGTTGAACCACATATTTGGCAATATTTCAGCCATATCGTGGCTTAAGATATTAATAAAGCACATTAAAATTAAGCAAGGAGATATTTCATTATAGGGGCAATACCATGGTAAAATTATATAGCATTATTACATAATGATTTTATTTAAATAGCTTCATTGGTTTATATTTTGTTAGATGCTATTCCGTCAATTTTGATATCGTTTGATCACAAGTCATAAATATCTTTTCACTTTCGGTGTCGATTCAGTTCTATTTTCGCTTTGAATACTATTTTAAGAATTACGTGTACCTATTTGCAGTTGTCCAATCAATAAAACCTTATAGCACTCACTAGGGGTCGTGGTGGTCGTGATCGTATGGTACTTAGATTTACAACTACCTGTGAAATCAGTGTCTATCATCACTAAAGTTAAGAGTTCGAATCCCGTTCATGGCGAGGTGTACTCAATATTACATTATGTGATAAAATTTGCCAGTGACTTACGACAAGTCGGTGGTTTTCTCCGGGTACTACGGTTTCCTCCACCAATAAGACTGACCGCCACGATATAACTGAAATATTGTTGAAAGTGGTGTTAATTACCATAAACCCAAACCCAATAGTAGTCATCATCCAATCGAAATCTTCATCATATGTTATAGTAAGCAAACATTTGTCGGGGGTTTATCACAGACGTAACACGTCTTATATTTAAGAAATAAATCATGGAAGCCAGAATGTGTTTGGAGTTTTAACATGGGTTGGCGGATATTAGTATTTTACTAAAATTTAATAATATCCGCCAACCCATGTTAAAACTCAAAACACATTTTGGCTTCCATGAATTATTTCCATTATGATATGTCTAACAGTACGAATACGGTAGTATACTTTGATTGGAAGACGGTAATTTATATTTACGTTTGCGGACAATGTCGCACACAATTTATACTGCCAATTTCGAGCAGACGATAACTCATCAACGTGTACTTTTACGACGGGAAAGTCAGTCACATATACATTTACCACAGCATCCGTTAAAATAATATTGTGTTTGCATGTTTTAATTGCACGTCGCATATTATTAATTTTGGATATGTTGATTATTTTCAGTGAATATAAATGTTTAAAACGTTAACAACCGTGTATATAATTTTATTTTGTGATTTTATCACCTGGTTTAAATGTGTACCGCGCATGTGCTAATGAGATTTTGTCATCGGGCTGATGGTTCGTTTCCTTGCAAAGCGAAAGAAGGATGTCATGTTAGAAGAATCTGTTGTATTTATTCACATGTTGAATTTATTGTAAGAATCTTGGCGAGCGACTCGTTCAAAGTAGCATCCTTAGTAACAACATGCATATTGCATAGTAGTTGGTTTGAACCAACCGGCAATCATGAATTACACATCCGAGTTCGTCTAAATGTTTGAATATCACTTTAGGGTGATGAATTTAGTTAGGAAAGATTAGCTCTTTACAATTCAAGTGACTGGTATTAAATTTAGTCTGTCACTGTTTGATCCTCCACATAATGATGGGAAACTACTCCCATAAAGCAATCTTAGCATATCGTTGTTTACAAATTATATTGAAAATAAATTGTCAATGGAAAGGTTAATAGTGTATTCTTAGAAATAACCTTTTACGTTGCAATCTCAATGACGTCATTTGTTATTGCTTGACTTTCTAATGTTAGCTTCCATTCAGGAAGTACTTTACATGAGGTTTATTACAAAAAATCGTCGCCACAGGCAACATTATATGGTTTACACCGTAATAAAGTTTAGGAAAACAAGATAAAACGTATATATATATTAAAGAAATGCTTAGAGATTTCAATACAACGAATAAATCTATGAAAATAGAATTTAATGAAAAATTTAACAGAAATTGTAGGATGATTTGATAACTTATGTGGAACCTATTTTGAACATTACTTAAAATAAATCCGTAATATATCCTTTAGTCAAAAATCGTAAAACCGAGGCAAAATGTACTCTAATATAAACGTCAGAGAAAACCGAAAGGGCAATCAACAATGAAAAATCCAGAGAGGCAATGAACATTTGGCACAAGGTACAGAAGGAAGACAAACAAACCAAAAATCACAACAACGACTTAATAAATAAGGAACACGGATTCCACACAACAAAAAACCAAAACGGGTGAACTCATGTGGTCGCAAAGATAAGCAGGGACCGGTTCCTGTTCTGCTTGTTATAATACACTCGCAGGGATAAGCAGGGACTGGTTCCTGCTTGCTATAATGCACTCGCAGGGATAAGCAGGGACTGGTTCCTGCTTGTTATAATACACTCGCAGGGATAAGCAGGGACCGGTTCCTGTTCTGCTTGTTATAATACACTCGCAGGGATAAGCAGGGACTGATTCCTGCTTGTTATAATACACTCGCAGGGATAAGCAGGGACCGGTTCCAGCTTGTTATAATACACTCGCAGGGATAAGCAGGGACTGGTTCCTGTTCTGCTTGTTATAATACACTTGCAGGGATAAGCAGGAATCGGTTCCTGCTTGCTATAATGCACTCGCAGGGATAAGCAGGAATCCGTTCCTGCTTGCTATAATACACTCGCAGGGATAAGCAGGAATCGGTTCCTGCTTGCTATAATGCACTCGCAGGGATAAGCAGGGACCGATTCCTGCTTGTTATAATGCACTCGCAGGGATAAGCAGGGACCGGTTCCTGCTTGTTATAATACACTCGCAGGGATAAGCAGGAACTGGTTCCTGTTCTGCTTGTTATAATACACTTGCAGGGATAAGCAGGAATCGGTTCCTGTTTGCTATAATGCATTCGCAGGGATAAGCAGGAATCGGTTCCTGCTTGCTATAATACACTCGCAGGGATAAGCAGGAATCGGTCCCTGCTTGCTATAATGCACTCGCAGGGATAAGCAGGGACTGATTCCTGGTTGTTATAATACACTTGCAGGGATAAGCAGGGACCGGTTCCTGTTCTGCTTGTTATAATACACTTGCAGGGATAAGCAGGGACTGATTCCTGCTTGTTATAATACACTCGCAGGGATAGGCAGGAACCGGTTCCTGCTTGCTATAATACACTCGCAGGGATAAGCAGGAATCGGTTCATGCTTGCTATAATACACTCGCAGGGATAAGCAGGGACCGGTTCCTGTTCTGCTTGTTATAATACACTTGCAGGGATAAGCAGGGACTGATACCTGCTTGTTATAATACACTCGCAGGGATAAGCAGGGACTGGTTCCTGCATGTTATAATACACTCGCAGGGATAAGCAGGGACCGGTTCCTGTTCTGCTTGTTATAATACACATGCAGGGATAAGCAGGGACTGGTTCCTGCTTGTTATAATACACTTGCAGGGATAAGCAGGGACTGATTCCTGCTTGTTATAATACACTCGCAGGGATAAGCAGGAATCGGTTCCTGCTTGCTATAATGGACTCGCAGGGATAAGCAGGAATCGGTTCCTGCTTGCTATAATGCACTCGCAGGGATAAGCAGGGACTGATTCCTGCTTGTTATAATACACTTGCAGGGATAAGCAGGGACTGATTCCTGCTTGTTATAATACACTCGCAGGGATAAGCAGGAACCGGTTCCTACCTGCTATGATACACTCGCAGGGATAAGCAGGGACGACTTCAATTTTAAGATCATAAATTTTCCAAATATGTGCAGCAATATACCAGCTTCTCCTGCATATGGTGTTTACATCTCGCAATTGATTTGCTATGCAAGGGCCAGTAGCAATTATTCTGATTTCCTGAAACGTCATCTTCATCTGAGAAACAGGCTACTGGACCAAGGCTATGGAAAGATTCGCCTCATTCGATCTCTTAAAAAGTTTATATTCCGATACCAAGATCTTGTCGAAATATATTCCGTCTCTGCAGAGACGATAATAAACGATGGATTTTCATATAGTGAAAATGTTTAAAGATAAGGAAGTCAACAAAATGGTCAAAAATATTTGTTTATCAATGTGTGACGTAAAAGTGTCTTTTTTCTTCACTGAATTTGGTACTGCTTTGACAACTATTTTACCTATTTTGTTCCAGTATTGTTATAAATACTGTTATAGTGATAGCCGGAACCTTTCAGCCGTAATGAAAGCGGGAGGTTTGGCGCTTTAAAATCTGATTCAACCCACTATTTCTTTAGAAATGCCTCTACCAAGTCAGGGTCATTACGGTTTTCACAGTTTTCCGGTTGTTGACTGATTTTGTCTGTTTATATAATTAGGTGGGTTTGACTTTCCCTTTGTAAGATTGTTCGGAGTTCGGTAATTTTGTTATTACCCTTATTCCTGCTTGTTATAATAAACTGGCAGGTATCAGCAGGGACTGATTCCTGTTCTGCTTGTTATAATACACTCGCAGGGATAAGCAGGGACCGGTTCCTGTTCTGCTTGTTATAATACACTCGCAGGGATAAGCAGGGACTGGTTCCTGTTCTGCTTGCTATAATACACTCGCAGGGATAAGCAGGGACTGATTCCTGCTTGTTATAATACACTCGCAGGGATAAGCAGGGACTGGTTCCTGCTTGTTATAATACACTTGCAGGGATAAGCAGGGACCGGGTCAGAGAAAACCGAAAGGGTAATCAACAATGAACAATCCAGAGAGGCAATGAACATTTGGCAGAAGACACAGAAGGAAGACAAACAAAACAAAAATCACAACAACGACTTAAGAGATGAGAAACACGGATTCCACATCAAAAAAGCAAAAACGGGTGAACTCATGTGATCGCAAAGATAAGCAGGGACCGGTTCCTGTTCTGCTTGTTATAATACACTCGCAGGGATAAGCAGGGACCGGGTCCTGTTCTGCTTGTTATAATACACATGCAGGGATAAGCAGGGACTGGTTCCTGCTTGTTATAATACACTTGCAGGGATAAGCAGGGACTGATTCCTGCTTGTTATAATACACTCGCAGGGATAAGCAGGAATCGGTTCCTGCTTGCTATAATGGACTCGCAGGGATAAGCAGGAATCGGTTCCTGCTTGCTATAATGCACTCGCAGGGATAAGCAGGGACTGATTCCTGCTTGTTATAATACACTTGCAGGGATAAGCAGGGACTGATTCCTGCTTGTTATAATACACTCGCAGGGATAAGCAGGAACCGGTTCCTACCTGCTATGATACACTCGCAGGGATAAGCAGGGACGACTTCAATTTTAAGATCATAAATTTTCCAAATATGTGCAGCAATATACCAGCTTTTCCTGCATATGGTGTTTACATCTCGCAATTGATTTGCTATGCAAGGGCCAGTAGCAATTATTCTGATTTCCTGAAACGTCATCTTCATCTGAGAAACAGGCTACTGGACCAGGGCTATGGAAAGATTCGCCTCATTCGATCTCTTAAAAAGTTTGTATTCCGATACCAAGATCTTGTCGAAATATATTCCGTCTCTGCAGAGACGATAATAAACGATGGATTTTCATATAGTGAAAATGTTTAAAGATAAGGAAGTCAACAAAATGGTCAAAAATATTTGTTTATCAATGTGTGACGTAAAAGTGTCTTTTTTCTTCACTGAATTTGGTACTGCTTTGACAACTATTTTACCTATTTTGTTCCAGTATTGTTATAAATACTGTTATAGTGATAGCCGGAACCTTTCAGCCGTAATGAAAGCGGGGGGTTTGGCGCTTTAAAATCTGATTCAACCCACTATTTCTTTAGAAATGCCTCTACCAAGTCAGGGTCATTACGGTTTTCACAGTTTTCCGGTTGTTGACTGATTTTGTCTGTTTATATAATTAGGTGGGTTTGACTTTCCCTTTGTAAGATTGTTCGGAGTTCGGTAATTTTGTTATTACCCTTATTCCTGCTTGTTATAATAAACTGGCAGGTATCAGCAGGGACTGATTCCTGTTCTGCTTGTTATAATACACTCGCAGGGATAAGCAGGGACCGGTTCCTGTTCTGCTTGTTATAATACACTCGCAGGGATAAGCAGGGACTGGTTCCTGTTCTGCTTGCTATAATACACTCGCAGGGATAAGCAGGGACTGATTCCTGCTTGTTATAATACACTCGCAGGGATAAGCATGGACTGGTTCCTGTTCTGCTTGTTATAATACACTCGCAGGGATAAGCAGGGACCGGGTCCTGCTTGATATAATACACTCACAGGGATAAGCAGGGACCGGGTCCTGCTTGCTATAATACACTTGAAGGGATAAGCAGGGACCGGTTCCTGCTTGCTATAATACACTTGAAGGGATAAGCAAGGACCGGTTCCTGCTTGTTATAATAAACTGGCAGGTATAAGCAGGTACTGATTCCTGTTCTGCTTGTTATAATACACTTGCAGGGATAAGCAGGGACTGGTTCCTGTTCTGCTTGTTATAATACACTTGCAGGGATAAGCAGGGACCGGTTCCTGCTTGCTATAATACACTTGAAGGGATAAGCAGGGACCGGTTCCTGCTTGTTATAATAAACTGGCAGGTATCAGCAGGGACTGATTCCTGTTCTGCTTGTTATAATACACTCGCAGGGATAAGCAGGGACCGGTTCCTGTTCTGCTTGTTATAATACACTCGCAGGGATAAGCAGGGACTGGTTCCTGTTCTGCTTGCTATAATACACTCGCAGGGATAAGCAGGGACTGATTCCTGCTTGTTATAATACACTCGCAGGGATAAGCAGGGACTGGTTCCTGCTTGTTATAATACACTTGCAGGGATAAGCAGGGACCGGGTCAGAGAAAACCGAAAGGGTAATCGACAATGAACAATCCAGAGAGGCAATGAACATTTGGCACAAGACACAGAAGGAAGACAAACAAAACAAAAATCACAACAACGACTTAAGAGATGAGAAACACGGATTCCACATCAAAAAAGCAAAAACGGGTCAACTCATGTGGTCGCAAAGATAAGCAGGGACCGGTTCCTGTTCTGCTTGTTACAATACACTCGCAGGGATAAGCAGGGACCGGGTCCTGCTTGCTATAATACACTCACAGGGATAAGCAGGGACCGGGTCCTGCTTGCTATAATACACTCACAGGGATAAGCAGGGACCGGTTCCTGCTTGCTATAATACACTTGAAGGGATAAGCAGGGACCGGTTCCTGCTTGTTATAATAAACTGGCAGGTATAATCAGGGACTGATTCCTGTTCTGCTTGTTATAATACACTCGCAGGGATAAGCAGGGACTGGTTCCTGTTCTGCTTGTTATAATACACTCGCAGGGATAAGCAGGGACCGGTCCTGCTTGATATAATACACTCACAGGGATAAGCAGGGACCGGGTCCTGCTTGCTATAATACACTCACAGGGATAAGCAGGGACCGGTTCCTGCTTGCTATAATACACTTGAAGGGATAAGCAAGGACCGGTTCCTGCTTGTTATAATAAACTGGCAGGTATAAGCAGGTACTGATTCCTGTTCTGCTTGTTATAATACACTTGCAGGGATAAGCATGGACTGGTTCCTGTTCTGCTTGTTATAATACACTTGCAGGGATCAGCAGGGACCGGATCCTGCTTGTTATAATACACTCACAGGGATAAGCAAGGACCGGTTCCTGCTTGCTATAATACACTTGAAGGGATAAGCAGGGACCGGTTCCTGCATGTTATAATAAACTGGCAGGTATAAGCAGGGACTGATTCCTGTTCTGCTTGTTATAATACACTCGCAGGGATAAGCAGGGACTGGTTCCTGTTCTACTTGTTATAATACTCTCGCAGGGATAAGCAGGGACCGGTCCTGCTTGCTATAATACACTCACAGGGATAAGCAGGGACCGGGTCCTGCTTGCTATAATACACTCACAGGGATAATCAGGGACCGGTTCCTGCTTGCTATAATACACTTGAAGGGATAAGCAGGGACCGGTTCCTGCTTGTTATAATAAACTGGCAGGTATAAGCAGGGACTGATTCCTGTTCTGCTTGTTATAATACACTCGCAGGGATAAGTAGGGACTGGTTCCTGTTCTGCTTATTATAATACACTCGCAGGGATAAGCAGGGACCGGGTCCTGCTTGCTATAATACACTCACAGGGATAAGCAGGGACCGGGTCCTGCTTGCTATAATACACTCACAGGGATAAGCAGGGACCGGTTCCTGCTTGCTATAATACACTTGAAGGGATAAGCAAGGACCGGTTCCTGGTTGTTATAATAAACTGGCAGGTATAAACAGGTACTGATTCCTGTTCTGCTTGTTATAATACACTTGCAGGGATAAGCAGGGACTGGTTCCTGTTCTGTTTGTTATAATACACTTGCAGGGATAAGCAGGGACCGGGTCCTGCTTGCTATAATACACTCACAGGGATAAGCAGGGACCGGTTCCTGTTTGCTATAATACACTTGAAGGGATAAGCAGGGACCGGTTCCTGCTTGTTATAATAAACTGGCAGGTATAAGCAAGGACTGATTCCTGTTCTGCTTGTTATAATACACTTGCAGGGATAAGCAGGGACTGGTTCCTGTTCTGCTTGTTATAATACACTTGCATGGATAAGCAGGGACTGATTCCTGTTCTGCTTGTTATAATACACTTGCAGGGATAAGCAGGGACTGGTTCCTGTTCTGCTTGTTATAATACACTTGCAGGGATAACCAGGGACTGGTTCATGTTCTTCTTGTTATAATACACTTGCAGGGATAAGCAGGGACTGGTTCCTGTTCTGCTTGTTATAATATACTTGCAAGGATAAGAAGGGACCAGGTCCTGCTTGCTATAATACACTCACAGGGATAAGCAAGGACCGGTTCCTGCTTGCTATAATACACTTGAAGGGATAAGCAGGGACCGGTTCCTGCTTGTTATAATAAACTGGCAGGTATAAGCAGGGACTGATTCCTGTTCTGCTTGTTATAATACACTCGCAGGGATAAGCAGGGACTGGTTCCTGTTCTACTTGTTATAATACACTCGCAGGGATAAGCAGGGACCGGTCCTGCTTGCTATAATACACTCACAGGGATAAGCAGGGACCGGGTCCTGCTTGCTATAATACACTCACAGGGATAATCAGGGACCGGTTCCTGCTTGCTATAATACACTTGAAGGGATAAGCAGGGACCGGTTCCTGCTTGTTACAATAAACTGGCAGGTATAAGCAGGGACTGATTCCTGTTCTGCTTGTTATAATACACTTGTAGGGATAAGCAGGGACTGGTTCCTGTTCTGCTTGTTATAAAACACTTGCAGGGATAGGCAGGGACTGGTTCCTGTTCTGCTTGTTATAATACACTTGAAGGGATAAGCAGGGACCGGTTCCTGTTCTGCTTGTTATACTACACTCGCAGGGATAAGCAGGAATCGGTTCCTGCTTGCTATAATGCACTCACAGGGATAAGCAGGGACCGGTTCCTGCTTGCTATAATACACTCGCAGGGATAAGCAGGGACCGGTTCGTGTTTGCTATAATACACTTGAAGGGATAAGCAAGGACCGGTTCATGCTTGTTATAATAAACTGGCAGGTATAAGCAGGTACTGATTCCTGTTCTGCTTGTTATAATACACTTGCAGGGATAAGCAGTGACTGGTTCCTGTTCTGCTTGTTATAATACACTTGCAGGGATAAGCAGGGACCGGGTCCTGCTTGCTATAATACACTCACAGGGATAAGCAGGGACCGGGTCCTGCTTGCTATAATACACTCACAGGGATAAGCAGGGACCGGTTCCTGCTTGCTATAATACACTTGAAGGGATAAGCAAGGACCGGTTCCTGCTTGTTATAATAAACTGGCAGGTATAAGCAGGTACTGATTCCAGTTCTGCTTGTTATAATACACTTGCAGGGATAAGCAGGGACTGGTTCCTGTTCTGCTTGTTATAATACACTTGCAGGGATAAGCAGGGACCGGGTCCTGCTTGCTATAATAAACTCACAGGGATAAGCAGGGACCGGTTCCTGCTTGCTATAATACACTTGAAGGGATAAGCAGGGACCGGTTCCTGCTTGTTATAATAAACTGGCATGTATAAGCAGGGAATTATTCCTGTTCTGCTTGTTATAATACACTTGCAGGGATAAGCAGGGACTGGTTCCTGTTCTGCTTGTTATAATACACTCGCAGGGATAAGCAGGGACCGGGTCCTGCTTGATATAATACACTCACAGGGATAAGCAGGGACCGGGTCCTGCTTGCTATAATACACTCACAGGGATAAGCAGGGACCGGTTCCTGCTTGCTATAATACACTTGAAGGGATAAGCAAGGACCGGTTCCTGCTTGTTATAATAAACTGGCAGGTATAAGCAGGTACTGATTCCTGTTCTGCTTGTTATAATACACTTGCAGGGATAAGCAGGGACTGGTTCCTGTTCTGCTTGTTATAATACACTTGCAGGGATAAGCAGGGACCGGTTCCTGCTTGCTATAATACACTTGAAGGGATAAGCAGGGACGGTTCCTGTTTGTTATAATAAACTGGCAGGTATCAGCAGGGACTGATTCCTGTTCTGCTTGTTATAATACACTCGCAGGGATAAGCAGGGACCGGTTCCTGTTCTGCTTGTTATAATACACTCGCAGGGATAAGCAGGGACTGGTTCCTGTTCTGCTTGCTATAATACACTCGCAGGGATAAGCAGGGACTGATTCCTGCTTGTTATAATACACTCGCAGGGATAAGCATGGACTGGTTCCTGTTCTGCTTGTTATAATACACTCGCAGGGATAAGCAGGGACCGGGTCCTGCTTGATATAATACACTCACAGGGATAAGCAGGGACCGGGTCCTGCTTGCTATAATACACTTGAAGGGATAAGCAGGGACCGGTTCCTGCTTGCTATAATACACTTGAAGGGATAAGCAAGGACCGGTTCCTGCTTGTTATAATAAACTGGCAGGTATAAGCAGGTACTGATTCCTGTTCTGCTTGTTATAATACACTTGCAGGGATAAGCAGGGACTGGTTCCTGTTCTGCTTGTTATAATACACTTGCAGGGATAAGCAGGGACCGGTTCCTGCTTGCTATAATACACTTGAAGGGATAAGCAGGGACCGGTTCCTGCTTGTTATAATAAACTGGCAGGTATCAGCAGGGACTGATTCCTGTTCTGCTTGTTATAATACACTCGCAGGGATAAGCAGGGACCGGTTCCTGTTCTGCTTGTTATAATACACTCGCAGGGATAAGCAGGGACTGGTTCCTGTTCTGCTTGCTATAATACACTCGCAGGGATAAGCAGGGACTGATTCCTGCTTGTTATAATACACTCGCAGGGATAAGCAGGGACTGGTTCCTGCTTGTTATAATACACTTGCAGGGATAAGCAGGGACCGGGTCAGAGAAAACCGAAAGGGTAATCGACAATGAACAATCCAGAGAGGCAATGAACATTTGGCACAAGACACAGAAGGAAGACAAACAAAACAAAAATCACAACAACGACTTAAGAGATGAGAAACACGGATTCCACATCAAAAAAGCAAAAACGGGTCAACTCATGTGGTCGCAAAGATAAGCAGGGACCGGTTCCTGTTCTGCTTGTTACAATACACTCGCAGGGATAAGCAGGGACCGGGTCCTGCTTGCTATAATACACTCACAGGGATAAGCAGGGACCGGGTCCTGCTTGCTATAATACACTCACAGGGATAAGCAGGGACCGGTTCCTGCTTGCTATAATACACTTGAAGGGATAAGCAGGGACCGGTTCCTGCTTGTTATAATAAACTGGCAGGTATAATCAGGGACTGATTCCTGTTCTGCTTGTTATAATACACTCGCAGGGATAAGCAGGGACTGGTTCCTGTTCTGCTTGTTATAATACACTCGCAGGGATAAGCAGGGACCGGTCCTGCTTGATATAATACACTCACAGGGATAAGCAGGGACCGGGTCCTGCTTGCTATAATACACTCACAGGGATAAGCAGGGACCGGTTCCTGCTTGCTATAATACACTTGAAGGGATAAGCAAGGACCGGTTCCTGCTTGTTATAATAAACTGGCAGGTATAAGCAGGTACTGATTCCTGTTCTGCTTGTTATAATACACTTGCAGGGATAAGCATGGACTGGTTCCTGTTCTGCTTGTTATAATACACTTGCAGGGATAAGCAGGGACCGGATCCTGCTTGTTATAATACACTCACAGGGATAAGCAAGGACCGGTTCCTGCTTGCTATAATACACTTGAAGGGATAAGCAGGGACCGGTTCCTGCTTGTTATAATAAACTGGCAGGTATAAGCAGGGACTGATTCCTGTTCTGCTTGTTATAATACACTCGCAGGGATAAGCAGGGACTGGTTCCTGTTCTACTTGTTATAATACTCTCGCAGGGATAAGCAGGGACCGGTCCTGCTTGCTATAATACACTCACAGGGATAAGCAGGGACCGGGTCCTGCTTGCTATAATACACTCACAGGGATAATCAGGGACCGGTTCCTGCTTGCTATAATACACTTGAAGGGATAAGCAGGGACCGGTTCCTGCTTGTTATAATAAACTGGCAGGTATAAGCAGGGACTGATTCCTGTTCTGCTTGTTATAATACACTCGCAGGGATAAGTAGGGACTGGTTCCTGTTCTGCTTATTATAATACACTCGCAGGGATAAGCAGGGACCGGGTCCTGCTTGCTATAATACACTCACAGGGATAAGCAGGGACCGGGTCCTGCTTGCTATAATACACTCACAGGGATAAGCAGGGACCGGTTCCTGCTTGCTATAATACACTTGAAGGGATAAGCAAGGACCGGTTCCTGCTTGTTATAATAAACTGGCAGGTATAAACAGGTACTGATTCCTGTTCTGCTTGTTATAATACACTTGCAGGGATAAGCAGGGACTGGTTCCTGTTCTGTTTGTTATAATACACTTGCAGGGATAAGCAGGGACCGGGTCCTGCTTGCTATAATACACTCACAGGGATAAGCAGGGACCGGTTCCTGTTTGCTATAATACACTTGAAGGGATAAGCAGGGACCGGTTCCTGCTTGTTATAATAAACTGGCAGGTATAAGCAAGGACTGATTCCTGTTCTGCTTGTTATAATACACTTGCAGGGATAAGCAGGGACTGGTTCCTGTTCTGCTTGTTATAATACACTTGCATGGATAAGCAGGGACTGATTCCTGTTCTGCTTGTTATAATACACTTGCAGGGATAAGCAGGGACTGGTTCCTGTTCTGCTTGTTATAATACACTTGCAGGGATAACCAGGGACTGGTTCATGTTCTTCTTGTTATAATACACTTGCAGGGATAAGCAGGGACTGGTTCCTGTTCTGCTTGTTATAATATACTTGCAAGGATAAGAAGGGACCAGGTCCTGCTTGCTATAATACACTCACAGGGATAAGCAAGGACCGGTTCCTGCTTGCTATAATACACTTGAAGGGATAAGCAGGGACCGGTTCCTGCTTGTTATAATAAACTGGCAGGTATAAGCAGGGACTGATTCCTGTTCTGCTTGTTATAATACACTCGCAGGGATAAGCAGGGACTTTTTCCTGTTCTACTTGTTATAATACACTCGCAGGGATAAGCAGGGACCGGTCCTGCTTGCTATAATACACTCACAGGGATAAGCAGGGACCGGGTCCTGCTTGCTATAATACACTCACAGGGATAATCAGGGACCGGTTCCTGCTTGCTATAATACACTTGAAGGGATAAGCAGGGACCGGTTCCTGCTTGTTATAATAAACTGGCAGGTATAAGCAGGGATTGATTCCTGTTCTGCTTGTTATAATACACTCGCAGGGATAAGTAGGGACTGGTTCCTGTTCTGCTTATTATAATACACTCGCAGGGATAAGCAGGGACCGGGTCCTGCTTGCTATAATACACTCACAGGGATAAGCAGGGACCGGGTCCTGCTTGCTATAATACACTCACAGGGATAAGCAGGGACCGGTTCCTGCTTGCTATAATACACTTGAAGGGATAAGCAAGGACCGGTTCCTGCTTGTTATAATAAACTGGCAGGTATAAGCAGGTACTGATTCCTGTTCTGCTTGTTATAATACACTTGCAGGGATAAGCAGGGACTGGTTCCTGTTCTGTTTGTTATAATACACTTGCAGGGATAAGCAGGGACCGGGTCCTGCTTGCTATAATACACTCACAGGGATAAGCAGGGACCGGTTCCTGTTTGCTATAATACACTTGAAGGGATAAGCAGGGACCGGTTCCTGCTTGTTATAATAAACTGGCAGGTATAAGCAAGGACTGATTTCTGTTCTGCTTGTTATAATACACTTGCAGGGATAAGCAGGGACTGGTTCCTGTTCTGCTTGTTATAATACACTTGCATGGATAAGCAGGGACTGATTCCTGTTCTGCTTGTTATAATACACTTGCAGGGATAAGCAGGGACTGGTTCCTGTTCTGCTTGTTATAATACACTTGCAGGGATAACCAGGGACTGGTTCATGTTCTTCTTGTTATAATACACTTGCAGGGATAAGCAGGGACTGGTTCCTGTTCTGCTTGTTATAATATACTTGCAGGGATAAGAAGGGACCAGGTCCTGCTTGCTATAATACACTCACAGGGATAAGCAGGGACCGGTTCCTGCTTGCTATAATACACTTGAAGGGATAAGCAGGGACCGGTTCCTGCTTGTTACAATAAACTGGCAGGTATAAGCAGGGACTGATTCCTGTTCTGCTTGTTATAATACACTTGTAGGGATAAGCAGGGACTGGTTCCTGTTCTGCTTGTTATAAAACACTTGCAGGGATAGGCAGGGACTGGTTCCTGTTCTGCTTGTTATAATACACTTGAAGGGATAAGCAGGGACCGGTTCCTGTTCTGCTTGTTATACTACACTCGCAGGGATAAGCAGGAATCGGTTCCTGCTTGCTATAATACACTCGCAGGGATAAGCAGGGACCGGTTCGTGTTTGCTATAATACACTTGAAGGGATAAGCAAGGACCGGTTCCTGCTTGTTATAATAAACTGGCAGGTATAAGCAGGTACTGATTCCTGTTCTGCTTGTTATAATACACTTGCAGGGATAAGCAGGGACCGGGTCCTGCTTGCTATAATACACTCACAGGGATAAGCAGGGACCGGGTCCTGCTTGCTATAATACACTCACAGGGATAAGCAGGGACCGGTTCCTGCTTGCTATAATACACTTGAAGGGATAAGCAAGGACCGGTTCCTGCTTGTTATAATAAACTGGCAGGTATAAGCAGGTACTGATTCCAGTTCTGCTTGTTATAATACACTTGCAGGGATAAGCAGGGACTGGTTCCTGTTCTGCTTGTTATAATACACTTGCAGGGATAAGCAGGGACCGGGTCCTGCTTGCTATAATAAACTCACAGGGATAAGCAGGGACCGGTTCCTGCTTGCTATAATACACTTGAAGGGATAAGCAGGGACCGGTTCCTGCTTGTTATAATAAACTGGCATGTATAAGCAGGGAATTATTCCTGTTCTGCTTGTTATAATACACTTGCAGGGATAAGCAGGGACTGGTTCCTGTTCTGCTTGTTATAATACACTCGCAGGGATAAGCAGGGACCGGGTCCTGCTTGATATAATACACTCACAGGGATAAGCAGGGACCGGGTCCTGCTTGCTATAATACACTCACAGGGATAAGCAGGGACCGGTTCCTGCTTGCTATAATACACTTGAAGGGATAAGCAAGGACCGGTTCCTGCTTGTTATAATAAACTGGCAGGTATAAGCAGGTACTGATTCCTGTTCTGCTTGTTATAATACACTTGCAGGGATAAGCAGGGACTGGTTCCTGTTCTGCTTGTTATAATACACTTGCAGGGATAAGCAGGGACCGGTTCCTGCTTGCTATAATACACTTGAAGGGATAAGCAGGGACGGTTCCTGTTTGTTATAATAAACTGGCAGGTATCAGCAGGGACTGATTCCTGTTCTGCTTGTTATAATACACTCGCAGGGATAAGCAGGGACCGGTTCCTGTTCTGCTTGTTATAATACACTCGCAGGGATAAGCAGGGACTGGTTCCTGTTCTGCTTGCTATAATACACTCGCAGGGATAAGCAGGGACTGATTCCTGCTTGTTATAGTACACTCGCAGGGATAAGCAGGGACTGGTTCCTGCTTGTTATAATACACTTGCAGGGATAAGCAGGGACCGGGTCAGAGAAAACCGAAAGGGTAATCGACAATGAACAATCCAGAGAGGCAATGAACATTTGGCACAAGACACAGAAGGAAGACAAACAAAACAAAAATCACAACAACGACTTAAGAGATGAGAAACACGGATTCCACATCAAAAAAGCAAAAACGGGTCAACTCATGTGGTCGCAAAGATAAGCAGGGACCGGTTCCTGTTCTGCTTGTTATAATACACTCGCAGGGATAAGCAGGGACCGGGTCCTGCTTGCTATAATACACTCACAGGGATAAGCAGGGACCGGGTCCTGCTTGCTATAATACACTCACAGGGATAAGCAGGGACCGGTTCCTGCTTGCTATAATACACTTGAAGGGATAAGCAGGGACCGGTTCCTGCTTGTTATAATAAACTGACAGGTATAATCAGGGACTGATTCCTGTTCTGCTTGTTATAATACACTCGCAGGGATAAGCAGGGACTGGTTCCTGTTCTGCTTGTTATAATACACTCGCAGGGATAAGCAGGGACCGGGTCCTGCTTCATATAATACACTCACAGGGATAAGCAGGGACCGGGTCCTGCTTGCTATAATACACTCACAGGGATAAGCAGGGACCGGTTCCTGCTTGCTATAATACACTTGAAGGGATAAGCAAGGACCGGTTCCTGCTTGTTATAATAAACTGGCAGGTATAAGCAGGTACTGATTCCTGTTCTGCTTGTTATAATACACTTGCAGGGATAAGCAGGGACTGGTTCCTGTTCTCCTTGTTATAATACACTTGCAGGGATAAGCAGGGACCGGGTCCTGCTTGTTATAATACACTCACAGGGATAAGCAGGGATCGGTTCCTGCTTGCTATAATACACTTGAAGGGATAAGCAGGGACCGGTTCCTGCTTGTTATAATAAACTGGCATGTATAAGCAGGGACTGATTCCTGTTCTCCTTGTTATAATACACTCGCAGGGATAAGTAGGGACTGGTTCCTGTTCTGCTTATTATAATACACTCGCAGGGATAAGCAGGGACCGGGTCCTGCTTGCTATAATACACTCACAGGGATAAGCAGGGACCGGGTCCTGCTTGCTATAATACACTCACAGGGATAAGCAGGGACCGGTTCCTGCTTGCTATAATACACTTGAAGGGATAAGCAAGGACCGGTTCCTTCTTGTTATAATAAACTGGCAGGTATAAGCAGGTACTGATTCCTGTTCTGCTTGTTATAATACACTTGCAGGGATAAGCAGGGACTGGTTCCTGTTCTGTTTGTTATAATACACTTGCAGGGATAAGCAGGGACTGGGTCCTGCTTGCTATAATACACTCACAGGGATAAGCATGGACCGGTTCCTGTTTGCTATAATACACTTGAAGGGATAAGCAGGGACCGGTTCCTGCTTGTTATAATAAACTGGCAGGTATAAGCAACGACTGATTCCTGTTCTGCTTGTTATAATACACTTGCAGGGATAAGCAGGGACTGGTTCCTGTTCTGCTTGTTATAATACACTTGCATGGATAAGCAGGGACTGATTCCTGTTCTGCTTGTTATAATACACTTGCAGGGATAAGCAGGGACTGGTTCCTGTTCTGCTTGTTATAATACACTTGCAGGGATAACCAGGGACTGGTTCATGTTCTTCTTGTTATAATACACTTGCAGGGATAAGCAGGGACTGGTTCCTGTTCTGCTTGTTATAATATACTTGCAGGGATAAGAAGGGACCAGGTCCTGCTTGCTATAATACACTCACAGGGATAAGCAGGGACCGGTTCCTGCTTGCTATAATACACTTGAAGAGATAAGCAGGGACCGGTTCCTGCTTGTTACAATAAACTGGCAGGTATAAGCAGGGACTGATTCCTGTTCTGCTTGTTATAATACACTTGCAGGGATAAGCAGGGACTGGTTCCTGTTCTGCTTGTTATAAAACACTTGCAGGGATAAGCAGGGACTGGTTCCTGTTCTGCTTGTTATAATACACTTGAAGGGATAAGCAGGGACCGGTTCCTGTTCTGCTTGTTATACTACACTCGCAGGGATAAGCAGGAATCGGTTCCTGCTTGCTATAATGCACTCACAGGGATAAGCAGGGACCGGTTCCTGCTTGCTATAATACACTCGCAGGGATAATCAGGGACCGGTTCCTGTTTGCTATAATACACTTGAAGGGATAAGGAAGGACCGGTTCCTGCTTGTTATAAAAAACTGGCAGGTATAAGCAGGTACTGATTCCTGTTCTGCTTGTTATAATACACTTGCAGGGATAAGCAGTGACTGGTTCCAGTTCTGCTTGTTATAATACACTTGCAGGGATAAGCAGGGACCGGGTCCTGCTTGCTATAATACACTCACAGGGATAAGCAGGGACCGGGTCCTGCTTGCTATAATACACTCACAGGGATAAGCAGGGACCGGTTCCTGCTTGCTATAATACACTTGAAGGGATAAGCAAGGACCGGTTCCTGCTTGTTATAATAAACTGGCAGGTATAAGCAGGTACTGATTCCTGTTCTGCTTGTTATAATACACTTGCAGGGATAAGCAGGGACTGGTTCCTGTTCTGCTTGTTATAATACACTTGCAGGGATAAGCAGGGACCGGGTCCTGCTTGCTATAATAAACTCCAGGGATAAGCAGGGACCGGTTCCTGCTTGCTATAATACACTTGAAGGGATAAGCAGGGACCGGTTCCTGCTTGCTATAATAAACTGGCATGTATAAGCAGGGAATGATTCCTGTTCTGCTTGTTATAATACACTTGCAGGGATAAGCAGGGACTGGTTCCTGTTCTGCTTGTTATAATACACTCGCAGGGATAAGCAGGGACCGGGTCCTGCTTGATATAATACACTCACAGGGATAAGCAGGGACCGGGTCCTGCTTGCTATAATACACTCACAGGGATAAGCAGGGACCGGTTCCTGCTTGCTATAATACATTTGAAGGGATAAGCAAGGACCGGTTCCTGCTTGTTATAATAAACTGGCAGGTATAAGCAGGTACTGATTCCTGTTCTGCTTGTTATAATACACTTGCAGGGATAAGCAGGGACTGGTTCCTGTTCTGCTTGTTATAATACACTTGCAGGGATAAGCAGGGACCGGTTCCTGCTTGCTATAATACACTTGAAGGGATAAGCAAGGACGGTTCCTGCTTGTTATAATAAACTGGCAGGTATCAGCAGGGACTGATTCCTGTTCTGCTTGTTATAATACACTCGCAGGGAAAAGCAGGGACCGGTTCCTGTTCTGCTTGTTATAATACACTCGCAGGGATAAGGAGGGACTGATTCCTGCTTGTTATAATACACTCGCAGGGATAAGCAGGGACTGGTTCCTGCTTGTTATAATACACTTGCAGGGATAAGCAGGGACCGGGTCAGAGAAAACCGAAAGGGTAATCGACAATGAACAATCCAGAGAGGCAATGAACATTTGGCACAAGACACAGAAGGAAGACAAACAAAACAAAAATCACAACAACGACTTAAGAGATGAGAAACACGGATTCCACATCAAAAAAGCAAAAACGGGTCAACTCATGTGGTCGCAAAGATAAGCAGGGACCGGTTCCTGTTCTGCTTGTTATAATACACTCGCAGGGATAAGCAGGGACCGGGTCCTGCTTGCTATAATACACTCACAGGGATAAGCAGGGACCGGGTCCTGCTTGCTATAATACACTCACAGGGATAAGCAGGGACCGGTTCCTGCTTGCTATAATACACTTGAAGGGATAAGCAGGGACCGGTTCCTGCTTGTTATAATAAACTGGCATGTATAAGCAGGGAATGATTCCTGTTCTGCTTGTTATAATACACTCGCAGGGAGAAGCAGGGACTGGTTCCTGTTCTGCTTGTTATAATACACTCGCAGGGATAAGCAGGGACCGGGTCCTGCTTGATATAATACACTCACAGGTATAAGCAGGGACCGGGTCCTGCTTGCTATAATACACTCACAGGGATAAGCAGGGACCGGTTCCTGCTTGCTATAATACACTTGAAGGGATAAGCAAGGACCGGTTCCTGCTTGTTATAATAAACTGGCAGGTATAAGCAGGTACTGATTCCTGTTCTGCTTGTTATAATACACTTGCAGGGATAAGCAGGGACTGGTTCCTGTTCTGCTTGTTATAATACACTTGCAGGGATAAGCAGGGACCGGGTCCTGCTTGTTATAATACACTCACAGGGATAAGCAGGGACCGGTTCCTGCTTGCTATAATACACTTGAAGGGATAAGCAGGGACCGGTTCCTGCTTGTTATAATAAACTGGCAGGTATAAGCAGGGACTGATTCCTGTTCTGCTTGTTATAATACACTCGCAGGGATAAGCAGGGACTGGTTCCTGTTCTGCTTGTTATAATACACTTGCAGGGATAAGCAGGGACCGGTCCTGCTTGCTATAATACACTCACAGGGATAAGCAGGGACCGGGTCCTGCTTGCTATAATACACTCACAGGGATAATCAGGGACCGGTTCCTGCTTGCTATAATACACTTGAAGGGATAAGCAGGGACCGGTTCCTGCTTGCTATAATAAACTGGCAGGTATAAGCAGGGACTGATTCCTGTTCTGCTTGTTATAATACACTTGCAGGGATAAGCAGGGACTGGTTCCTGTTATGCTTGTTATAATACACTTGCAGGGATAAGCAGGGACTGGTTCCTGTTCTGCTTGTTATAATACACTTGCAGGGATAACCAGGGACTGGTTCATGTTCTTCTTGTTATAATACACTTGCAGGGATAAGCAGGGACTGGTTCCTGTTCTGCTTGTTATAATATACTTGCAGGGATAAGAAGGGACCAGGTCCTGCTTGCTATAATACACTCACAGGGATAAGCAGGGACCGGTTCCTGCTTGCTATAATACATTTGAAGGGATAAGCAAGGACCGGTTCCTGCTTGTTATAATAAACTGGCAGGTATACGCAGGTACTGATTCCTGTTCTGCTTGTTATAATACACTTGCAGGGATAAGCAGGGACTGGTTCCTGTTCTGCTTGTTATAATACACTTGCAGGGATAAGCAGGGACCGGTTCCTGCTTGCTATAATACACTTGAAGGGATAAGCAAGGACGGTTCCTGCTTGTTATAATAAACTGGCAGGTATCAGCAGGGACTGATTCCTGTTCTGCTTGTTATAATACACTCGCAGGGAAAAGCAGGGACCGGTTCCTGTTCTGCTTGTTATAATACACTCGCAGGGATAAGGAGGGACTGATTCCTGCTTGTTATAATACACTCGCAGGGATAAGCAGGGACTGGTTCCTGCTTGTTATAATACACTTGCAGGGATAAGCAGGGACCGGGTCAGAGAAAACCGAAAGGGTAATCGACAATGAACAATCCAGAGAGGCAATGAACATTTGGCACAAGACACAGAAGGAAGACAAACAAAACAAAAATCACAACAACGACTTAAGAGATGAGAAACACGGATTCCACATCAAAAAAGCAAAAACGGGTCAACTCATGTGGTCGCAAAGATAAGCAGGGACCGGTTCCTGTTCTGCTTGTTATAATACACTCGCAGGGATAAGCAGGGACCGGGTCCTGCTTGCTATAATACACTCACAGGGATAAGCAGGGACCGGGTCCTGCTTGCTATAATACACTCACAGGGATAAGCAGGGACCGGTTCCTGCTTGCTATAATACACTTGAAGGGATAAGCAGGGACCGGTTCCTGCTTGTTATAATAAACTGGCATGTATAAGCAGGGAATGATTCCTGTTCTGCTTGTTATAATACACTCGCAGGGAGAAGCAGGGACTGGTTCCTGTTCTGCTTGTTATAATACACTCGCAGGGATAAGCAGGGACCGGGTCCTGCTTGATATAATACACTCACAGGTATAAGCAGGGACCGGGTCCTGCTTGCTATAATACACTCACAGGGATAAGCAGGGACCGGTTCCTGCTTGCTATAATACACTTGAAGGGATAAGCAAGGACCGGTTCCTGCTTGTTATAATAAACTGGCAGGTATAAGCAGGTACTGATTCCTGTTCTGCTTGTTATAATACACTTGCAGGGATAAGCAGGGACTGGTTCCTGTTCTGCTTGTTATAATACACTTGCAGGGATAAGCAGGGACCGGGTCCTGCTTGTTATAATACACTCACAGGGATAAGCAGGGACCGGTTCCTGCTTGCTATAATACACTTGAAGGGATAAGCAGGGACCGGTTCCTGCTTGTTATAATAAACTGGCAGGTATAAGCAGGGACTGATTCCTGTTCTGCTTGTTATAATACACTCGCAGGGATAAGCAGGGACTGGTTCCTGTTCTGCTTGTTATAATACACTTGCAGGGATAAGCAGGGACCGGTCCTGCTTGCTATAATACACTCACAGGGATAAGCAGGGACCGGGTCCTGCTTGCTATAATACACTCACAGGGATAATCAGGGACCGGTTCCTGCTTGCTATAATACACTTGAAGGGATAAGCAGGGACCGGTTCCTGCTTGCTATAATAAACTGGCAGGTATAAGCAGGGACTGATTCCTGTTCTGCTTGTTATAATACACTTGCAGGGATAAGCAGGGACTGGTTCCTGTTATGCTTGTTATAATACACTTGCAGGGATAAGCAGGGACTGGTTCCTGTTCTGCTTGTTATAATACACTTGCAGGGATAACCAGGGACTGGTTCATGTTCTTCTTGTTATAATACACTTGCAGGGATAAGCAGGGACTGGTTCCTGTTCTGCTTGTTATAATATACTTGCAGGGATAAGAAGGGACCAGGTCCTGCTTGCTATAATACACTCACAGGGATAAGCAGGGACCGGTTCCTGCTTGCTATAATACACTTGAAGGGATAAGCAGGGACCGGTTCCTGCTTGTTACAATAAACTGGCAGGTATAAGCAGGGACTGATTCCTGTTCTACTTGTTATAATACACTTGCAGGGATAAGCAGGGACTGGTTCCAGTTCTGCTTGTTATAAAACACTTGCAGGGATAAGCAGGGACTGGTTCCTGTTCTGCTTGTTATAATACACTTGAAGGGATAAGCAGGGACCGGTTCCTGTTCTGCTTGTTATAATACACTCGCAGGGATAAGCAGGAATCGGTTCCTGCTTGCTATAATGCACTCACAGGGATAAGCAGGGACCGGTTCCTGCTTGCTATAATACACTCGCAGGGATAAGCAAGGACCGTTCCTGCTTGTTATAATAAACTGGCAGGTATAAGCAGGTACTGATTCCTGTTCTGCTTGTTATAATACACTTGCAGGGATAAGCAGTGACTGGTTCCTGTTCTGCTTGTTATAATACACTTGCAGGGATAAGCAGGGACCGGGTCCTGCTTGCTATAATACACTCACAGGGATAAGCAGGGACCGGGTCCTGCTTGCTATAATACACTCACAGGGATAAGCAGGGACCGGTTCCTGCTTGCTATAATACACTTGAAGGGATAAGCAAGGACCGGTTCCTGCTTGTTATAATAAACTGGCAGGTATAAGCAGGTACTGATTCCTGTTCTGCTTGTTATAATACACTTGCAGGGATAAGCAGGGACTGGTTCCTGTTCTGCTTGTTATAATACACTTGCAGGGATAAGCAGGGACCGGGTCCTGCTTGATATAATACACTCACAGGGATAAGCAGGGACCGGGTCCTGCTTGCTATAATACACTCACAGGGATAAGCAGGGACCGGTTCCTGCTTGCTATAATACACTTGAAGGGATAAGCAAGGACCGGTTCCTGCTTGTTATAATAAACTGGCAGGTATAAGCAGGTACTGATTCCTGTTCTGCGTGTTATAATACACTTGCAGGGATAAGCAGGGACTGGTTCCTGTTCTGCTTGTTATAATACACTTGCAGGGATAAGCAGGGACCGGTTCCTGCTTGCTATAATACACTTGAAGGGATAAGCAGGGACCGGTTCCTGCTTGTTATAATAAACTGGCAGGTATCAGCAGGGACTGATTCCTGTCCTGCTTGTTATAATACACTCGCAGGGATAAGCAGGGACCGGTTCCTGTTCTGCTTGTTATAATACACGCGCAGGGATAAGCAGGGACTGGTTCCTGTTCTGCTTGCTATAATACACTCGCAGGGATAAGCAGGGACTGATTCCTGCTTGTTATAATACACTCGCAGGGATAAGCAGGGACTGGTTCCTGCTTGTTATAATACACTTGCAGGGATAAGCAGGGACCGGGTCAGGGAAAACCGAAAGGGTAATCGACAATGAACAATCCAGAGAGGCAATGAACATTTGGCACAAGACACAGAAGGAAGACAAACAAAACAAAAATCACAACAACGACTTGAGAGATGAGAAACACGGATTCCACATCAAAAAAGCAAAAACGGGTCAACTCATGTGGTCGCAAAGATAAGCAGGGACCGGTTCCTGTTCTGCTTGTTATAATACACTTGCAGGGATAACCAGGGACCGGTTCCTGTTCTGCTTGTTATAATACACTCGCAGGGATAAGCAGGGACTGGTTCCTGTTCTGCTTGTTATAATACACTTGCAGGGATAAGCAGTGACCGGTCCTGCTTGCTATAATACACTCACAGGGATAAGCAGGGACCGGGTCCTGCTTGCTATAATACACTCACAGGGATAATCAGGGACCGGTTCCTGCTTGCTATAATACACTTGAAGGGATAAGCAGGGACCGGTTCCTGCTTGCTATAATAAACTGGCAGGTATAAGCAGGGACTGATTCCTGTTCTGCTTGTTATAATACACTTGCAGGGATAAGCAGGGACTGGTTCCTGTTCTGCTTGTTATAATACACTTGCATGGATAAGCAGGGACTGATTCCTGTTCTGCTTGTTATAATACACTTGCAGGGATAAGCAGGGACTGGCTCCTGTTCTGCTTGTTATAATACACTTGCAGGGATAACCAGGGACTGGTTCATGTTCTTCTTGTTATAATACACTTGCAGGGATAAGCAGGGACTGGTTCCTGTTCTGCTTGTTATAATATACTTGCAGGGATAAGAAGGGACCAGGTCCTGCTTGCTATAATACACTCACAGGGATAATCAGGGACCGGTTCCTGCTTGCTATAATACACTTGAAGGGATAAGCAGGGACCGGTTCCTGCTTGTTATAATAAACTGGCAGGTATAAGCAGGGACTGATTCCTGTTCTGCTTGTTATAATACACTCGCAGGGATAAGTAGGGACTGGTTCCTGTTCTGCTTATTATAATACACTCGCAGGGATAAGCAGGGACCGGGTCCTGCTTGCTATAATACACTCACAGGGATAAGCAGGGACCGGGTCCTGCTTGCTATAATACACTCACAGGGATAAGCAGGGACCGGTTCCTGCTTGCTATAATACACTTGAAGGGATAAGCAAGGACCGGTTCCTGCTTGTTATAATAAACTGGCAGGTATAAACAGGTACTGATTCCTGTTCTGCTTGTTATAATACACTTGCAGGGATAAGCAGGGACTGGTTCCTGTTCTGTTTGTTATAATACACTTGCAGGGATAAGCAGGGACCGGGTCCTGCTTGCTATAATACACTCACAGGGATAAGCAGGGACCGGTTCCTCTTTGCTATAATACACTTGAAGGGATAAGCAGGGACCGGTTCCTGCTTGTTATAATAAACTGGCAGGTATAAGCAAGGATTGATTCCTGTTCTGCTTGTTATAATACACTTGCAGGGATAAGCAGGGACTGGTTCCTGTTCTGCTTGTTATAATACACTTGCATGGATAAGCAGGGATTGATTCCTGTTCTGCTTGTTATAATACACTTGCAGGGATAAGCAGGGACTGGTTCCTGTTCTGCTTGTTATAATACACTTGCAGGGATAACCAGGGACTGGTTCATGTTCTTCTTGTTATAATACACTTGCAGGGATAAGCAGGGACTGGTTCCTGTTCTGCTTGTTATAATATACTTGCAGGGATAAGAAGGGACCAGGTCCTGCTTGCTATAATACACTCACAGGGATAAGCAAGGACCGGTTCCTGCTTGCTATAATACACTTGAAGGGATAAGCAGGGACCGGTTCCTGCTTGTTATAATAAACTGGCAGGTATAAGCAGGGACTGATTCCTGTTCTGCTTGTTATAATACACTCGCAGGGATAAGCAGGGACTGGTTCCTGTTCTACTTGTTATAATACACTCGCAGGGATAAGCAGGGACCGGTCCTGCTTGCTATAATACACTCACAGGGATAAGCAGGGACCGGGTCCTGCTTGCTATAATACACTCACAGGGATAATCAGGGACCGGTTCCTGCTTGCTATAATACACTTGAAGGGATAAGCAGGGACCGGTTCCTGCTTGTTATAATAAACTGGCAGGTATAAGCAGGGACTGATTCCTGTTCTGCTTGTTATAATACACTCGCAGGGATAAGTAGGGACTGGTTCCTGTTCTGCTTATTATAATACACTCGCAGGGATAAGCAGGGACCGGGTCCTGCTTGCTATAATACACTCACAGGGATAAGCAGGGACCGGGTCCTGCTTGCTATAATACACTCACAGGGATAAGCAGGGACCGGTTCCTGCTTGCTATAATACACTTGAAGGGATAAGCAAGGACCGGTTCCTGCTTGTTATAATAAACTGGCAGGTATAAGCAGGTACTGATTCCTGTTCTGCTTGTTATAATACACTTGCAGGGATAAGCAGGGACTGGTTCCTGTTCTGTTTGTTATAATACACTTGCAGGGATAAGCAGGGACCGGGTCCTGCTTGCTATAATACACTCACAGGGATAAGCAGGGACCGGTTCCTGTTTGCTATAATACACTTGAAGGGATAAGCAGGGACCGGTTCCTGCTTGTTATAATAAACTGGCAGGTATAAGCAAGGACTGATTCCTGTTCTGCTTGTTATAATACACTTGCAGGGATAAGCAGGGACTGGTTCCTGTTCTGCTTGTTATAATACACTTGCATGGATAAGCAGGGACTGATTCCTGTTCTGCTTGTTATAATACACTTGCAGGGATAAGCAGGGACTGGTTCCTGTTCTGCTTGTTATAATACACTTGCAGGGATAACCAGGGACTGGTTCATGTTCTTCTTGTTATAATACACTTGCAGGGATAAGCAGGGACTGGTTCCTGTTCTGCTTGTTATAATATACTTGCAGGGATAAGAAGGGACCAGGTCCTGCTTGCTATAATACACTCACAGGGATAAGCAGGGACCGGTTCCTGCTTGCTATAATACACTTGAAGGGATAAGCAGGGACCGGTTCCTGCTTGTTACAATAAACTGGCAGGTATAAGCAGGGACTGATTCCTGTTCTGCTTGTTATAATACACTTGCAGGGATAAGCAGGGACTGGTTCCTGTTCTGCTTGTTATAAAACACTTGCAGGGATAAGCAGGGACTGGTTCCTGTTCTGCTTGTTATAATACACTTGAAGGGATAAGCAGGGACCGGTTCCTGTTCTGCTTGTTATACTACACTCGCAGGGATAAGCAGGAATCGGTTCCTGCTTGCTATAATGCACTCACAGGGATAAGCAGGGACCGGTTCCTGCTTGCTATAATACACTCGCAGGGATAAGCAGGGACCGGTTCGTGTTTGCTATAATACACTTGAATGGATAAGCAAGGACCGGTTCCTGCTTGTTATAATAAACTGGCAGGTATAAGCAGGTACTGATTCCTGTTCTGCTTGTTATAATACACTTGCAGGGATAAGCAGTGACTGGTTCCTGTTCTGCTTGTTATAATACACTTGCAGGGATAAGCAGGGACCGGGTCCTGCTTGCTATAATACACTCACAGGGATAAGCAGGGACCGGGTCCTGCTTGCTATAATACACTCACAGGGATAAGCAGGGACCGGTTCCTGCTTGCTATAATACACTTGAAGGGATAAGCAAGGACCGGTTCCTGCTTGTTATAATAAACTGGCAGGTATCAGCAGGTACTGATTCCAGTTCTGCTTGTTATAATACACTTGCAGGGATAAGCAGGGACTGGTTCCTGTTCTGCTTGTTATAATACACTTGCAGGGATAAGCAGGGACCGGGTCCTGCTTGCTATAATAAACTCACAGGGATAAGCAGGGACCGGTTCCTGCTTGCTATAATACACTTGAAGGGATAAGCAGGGACCGGTTCCTGCTTGTTATAATAAACTGGCATGTATAAGCAGGGAATTATTCCTGTTCTGCTTGTTATAATACACTTGCAGGGATAAGCAGGGACTGGTTCCTGTTCTGCTTGTTATAATACACTCGCAGGGATAAGCAGGGACCGGGTCCTGCTTGATATAATACACTCACAGGGATAAGCAGGGACCGGGTCCTGCTTGCTATAATACACTCACAGGGATAAGCAGGGACCGGTTCCTGCTTGCTATAATACACTTGAAGGGATAAGCAAGGACCGGTTCCTGCTTGTTATAATAAACTGGCAGGTATAAGCAGGTACTGATTCCTGTTCTGCTTGTTATAATACACTTGCAGGGATAAGCAGGGACTGGTTCCTGTTCTGCTTGTTATAATACACTTGCAGGGATAAGCAGGGACCGGTTCCTGCTTGCTATAATACACTTGAAGGGATAAGCAGGGACGGTTCCTGCTTGTTATAATAAACTGGCAGGTATCAGCAGGGACTGATTCCTGTTCTGCTTGTTATAATACACTCGCAGGGATAAGCAGGGACCGGTTCCTGTTCTGCTTGTTATAATACACTCGCAGGGATAAGGAGGGACTGGTTCCTGTTCTGCTTGCTATAATACACTCGCAGGGATAAGCAGGGACTGATTCCTGCTTGTTATAGTACACTCGCAGGGATAAGCAGGGACTGGTTCCTGCTTGTTATAATACACTTGCAGGGATAAGCAGGGACCGGGTCAGAGAAAACCGAAAGGGTAATCGACAATGAACAATCCAGAGAGGCAATGAACATTTGGCACAAGACACAGAAGGAAGACAAACAAAACAAAAATCACAACAACGACTTAAGAGATGAGAAACACGGATTCCACATCAAAAAAGCAAAAACGGGTCAACTCATGTGGTCGCAAAGATAAGCAGGGACCGGTTCCTGTTCTGCTTGTTATAATACACTCGCAGGGATAAGCAGGGACCGGGTCCTGCTTGCTATAATACACTCACAGGGATAAGCAGGGACCGGGTCCTGCTTGCTATAATACACTCACAGGGATAAGCAGGGACCGGTTCCTGCTTGCTATAATACACTTGAAGGGATAAGCAGGGACCGGTTCCTGCTTGTTATAATAAACTGACAGGTATAATCAGGGACTGATTCCTGTTCTGCTTGTTATAATACACTCGCAGGGATAAGCAGGGACTGGTTCCTGTTCTGCTTGTTATAATACACTCGCAGGGATAAGCAGGGACCGGGTCCTGCTTCATATAATACACTCACAGGGATAAGCAGGGACCGGGTCCTGCTTGCTATAATACACTCACAGGGATAAGCAGGGACCGGTTCCTGCTTGCTATAATACACTTGAAGGGATAAGCAAGGACCGGTTCCTGCTTGTTATAATAAACTGGCAGGTATAAGCAGGTACTGATTCCTGTTCTGCTTGTTATAATACACTTGCAGGGATAAGCAGGGACTGGTTCCTGTTCTCCTTGTTATAATACACTTGCAGGGATAAGCAGGGACCGGGTCCTGCTTGTTATAATACACTCACAGGGATAAGCAGGGACCGGTTCCTGCTTGCTATAATACACTTGAAGGGATAAGCAGGGACAGGTTCCTGCTTGTTATAATAAACTGGCATGTATAAGCAGGGACTGATTCCTGTTCTCCTTGTTATAATACACTCGCAGGGATAAGTAGGGACTGGTTCCTGTTCTGCTTATTATAATACACTCGCAGGGATAAGCAGGGACCGGGTCCTGCTTGCTATAATACACTCACAGGGATAAGCAGGGACCGGGTCCTGCTTGCTATAATACACTCACAGGGATAAGCAGGGACCGGTTCCTGCTTGCTATAATACACTTGAAGGGATAAGCAAGGACCGGTTCCTTCTTGTTATAATAAACTGGCAGGTATAAGCAGGTACTGATTCCTGTTCTGCTTGTTATAATACACTTGCAGGGATAAGCAGGGACTGGTTCCTGTTCTGTTTGTTATAATACACTTGCAGGGATAAGCAGGGACTGGGTCCTGCTTGCTATAATACACTCACAGGGATAAACATGGACCGGTTCCTGTTTGCTATAATACACTTGAAGGGATAAGCAGGGACCGGTTCCTGCTTGTTATAATAAACTGGCAGGTATAAGCAACGACTGATTCCTGTTCTGCTTGTTATAATACACTTGCAGGGATAAGCAGGGACTGGTTCCTGTTCTGCTTGTTATAATACACTTGCATGGATAAGCAGGGACTGATTCCTGTTCTGCTTGTTATAATACACTTGCAGGGATAAGCAGGGACTGGTTCCTGTTCTGCTTGTTATAATACACTTGCAGGGATAACCAGGGACTGGTTCATGTTCTCCTTGTTATAATACACTTGCAGGGATAAGCAGGGACTGGTTCCTGTTCTGCTTGTTATAATATACTTGCAGGGATAAGAAGGGACCAGGTCCTGCTTGCTATAATACACTCACAGGGATAAGCAGGGACCGGTTCCTGCTTGCTATCATACACTTGAAGAGATAAGCAGGGACCGGTTCCTGCTTGTTACAATAAACTGGCAGGTATAAGCAGGGACTGATTCCTGTTCTGCTTGTTATAATACACTTGCAGGGATAAGCAGGGACTGGTTCCTGTTCTGCTTGTTATAAAACACTTGCAGGGATAAGCAGGGACTGGTTCCTGTTGTGCTTGTTATAATACACTTGAAGGGATAAGCAGGGACCGGTTCCTGTTCTGCTTGTTATACTACACTCGCAGGGATAAGCAGGAATCGGTTCCTGCTTGCTATAATGCACTCACAGGGATAAGCAGGGACCGGTTCCTGCTTGCTATAATACACTCGCAGGGATAAGCAGGGACCGGTTCCTGTTTGCTATAATACACTTGAAGGGATAAGGAAGGACCGGTTCCTGCTTGTTATAATAAACTGGCAGGTATAAGCAGGTACTGATTCCTGTTCTGCTTGTTATAATACACTTGCAGGGATAAGCAGTGACTGGTTCCTGTTCTGCTTGTTATAATACACTTGCAGGGATAAGCAGGGACCGGGTCCTGCTTGCTATAATACACTCACAGGGATAAGCAGGGACCGGGTCCTGCTTGCTATAATACGCTCACAGGGATAAGCAGGGACCGGTTCCTGCTTGCTATAATACACTTGAAGGGATAAGCAAGGACCGGTTCCTGCTTGTTATAATAAACTGGCAGGTATAAGCAGGTACTGATTCCTGTTCTGCTTGTTATAATACACTTGCAGGGATAAGCAGGGACTGGTTCCTGTTCTGCTTGTTATAATACACTTGCAGGGATAAGCAGGGACCGGGTCCTGCTTGCTATAATAAACTCACAGGGATAAGCAGGGACCGGTTCCTGCTTGCTATAATACACTTGAAGGGATAAGCAGGGACCGGTTCCTGCTTGTTATAATAAACTGGCATGTATAAGCAGGGAATGATTCCTGTTCTGCTTGTTATAATACACTTGCAGGGATAAGCAGGGACTGGTTCCTGTTCTGCTTGTTATAATACACTCGCAGGGATAAGCAGGGACCGGGTCCTGCTTGATATAATACACTCACAGGGATAAGCAGGGACCGGGTCCTGCTTGCTATAATACACTCACAGGGATAAGCAGGGACCGGTTCCTGCTTGCTATAATACACTTGAAGGGATAAGCAAGGACCGGTTCCTGCTTGTTATAATAAACTGGCAGGTATAAGCAGGTACTGATTCCTGTTCTGCTTGTTATAATACACTTGCAGGGATAAGCAGGGACTGGTTCCTGTTCTGCTTGTTATAATACACTTGCAGGGATAAGCAGGGACCGGATCCTGCTTGCTATAATACACTTGAAGGGATAAGCAGGGACGGTTCCTGCTTGTTATAATAAACTGGCAGGTATCAGCAGGGACTGATTCCTGTTCTGCTTGTTATAATACACTCGCAGGGATAAGCAGGGACCGGTTCCTGTTCTGCTTGTTATAATACACTCGCAGGGATAAGGAGGGACTGATTCCTGCTTGTTATAATACACTCGCAGGGATAAGAAGGGACTGGTTCCTGCTTGTTATAATACACTTGCAGGGATAAGCAGGGACCGGGTCAGAGAAAACCGAAAGGGTAATCGACAATGAACAATCCAGAGAGGCAATGAACATTTGGCACAAGACACAGAAGGAAGACAAACAAAACAAAAATCACAACAACGACTTAAGAGATGAGAAACACGGATTCCACATCAAAAAAGCAAAAACGGGTCAACTCATGTGGTCGCAAAGATAAGCAGGGACCGGTTCCTGTTCTGCTTGTTATAATACACTCGCAGGGATAAGCAGGGACCGGGTCCTGCTTGCTATAATACACTCACAGGGATAAGCAGGGACCGGGTCCTGCTTGCTATAATACACTCACAGGGATAAGCAGGGACCGGGTCCTGCTTGCTATAATACACTCACAGGGATAAGCAGGGACCGGTTCCTGCTTGCTATAATACACTTGAAGGGATAAGCAGGGACCGGTTCCTGCTTGTTATAATAAACTGGCATGTATAAGCAGGGAATGATTCCTGTTCTGCTTGTTATAATACACTCGCAGGGAGAAGCAGGGACTGGTTCCTGTTCTGCTTGTTATAATACACTCGCAGGGATAAGCAGGGACCGGGTCCTGCTTGATATAATACACTCACAGGTATAAGCAGGGACCGGGTCCTGCTTGCTATAATACACTCACAGAGATAAGCAGGGACCGGTTCCTGCTTGCTATAATACACTTGAAGGGATAAGCAAGGACCGGTTCCTGCTTGTTATAATAAACTGGCAGGTATAAGCAGGTACTGATTCCTGTTCTGCTTGTTATAATACACTTGCAGGGATAAGCAGGGACTGGTTCCTGTTCTGCTTGTTATAATACACTTGCAGGGATAAGCAGGGACCGGGTCCTGCTTGTTATAATACACTCACAGGGATAAGCAGGGACCGGTTCCTGCTTGCTATAATACACTTGAAGGGATAAGCAGGGACCGGTTCCTGCTTGTTATAATAAACTGGCAGGTATAAGCAGGGACTGATTCCTGTTCTGCTTGTTATAATACACTCGCAGGGATAAGCAGGGACTGGTTCCTGTTCTGCTTGTTATAATACACTTGCAGGGATAAGCAGGGACCGGTCCTGCTTGCTATAATACACTCACAGGGATAAGCAGGGACCGGGTCCTGCTTGCTATAATACACTCACAGGGATAATCAGGGACCGGTTCCTGCTTGCTATAATACACTTGAAGGGATAAGCAGGGACCGGTTCCTGCTTGCTATAATAAACTGGCAGGTATAAGCAGGGACTGATTCCTGTTCTGCTTGTTATAATACACTTGCAGGGATAAGCAGGGACTGGTTCCTGTTATGCTTGTTATAATACACTTGCATGGATAAGCAGGGACTGATTCCTGTTCTGCTTGTTATAATACACTTGCAGGGATAAGCAGGGACTGGTTCCTGTTCTACTTGTTATAATACACTTGCAGGGATAACCAGGGACTGGTTCATGTTCTTCTTGTTATAATACACTTGCAGGGATAAGCAGGGACTGGTTCCTGTTCTGCTTGTTATAATATACTTGCAGGGATAAGAAGGGACCAGGTCCTGCTTGCTATAATACACTCACAGGGATAAGCAGGGACCGGTTCCTGCTTGCTATAATACACTTGAAGGGATAAGCAGGGACCGGTTCCTGCTTGTTACAATAAACTGGCAGGTATAAGCAGGGACTGATTCCTGTTCTGCTTGTTATAATACACTTGCAGGGATAAGCAGGGACTGGTTCCAGTTCTGCTTGTTATAAAACACTTGCAGGGATAAGCAGGGACTGGTTCCTGTTCTGCTTGTTATAATACACTTGAAGGGATAAGCAGGGACCGGTTCCTGTTCTGCTTGTTATAATACACTCGCAGGGATAAGCAGGAATCGGTTCCTGCTTGCTATAATGCACTCACAGGGATAAGCAGGGACCGGTTCCTGCTTGCTATAATACACTCGCAGGGATAAGCAGGGACCGGTTCCTGTTTGCTATAATACACTTGAAGGGATAAGCAAGGACCGTTCCTGCTTGTTATAATAAACTGGCAGGTATAAGCAGGTACTGATTCCTGTTCTGCTTGTTATAATACACTTGCAGGGATAAGCAGTGACTGGTTCCTGTTCTGCTTGTTATAATACACTTGCAGGGATAAGCAGGGACCGGGTCCTGCTTGCTATAATACACTCACAGGGATAAGCAGGGACCGGGTCCTGCTTGCTATAATACACTCACAGGGATAAGCAGGGACCGGTTCCTGCTTGCTATAATACACTTGAAGGGATAAGCAAGGACCGGTTCCTGCTTGTTATAATAAACTGGCAGGTATAAGCAGGTACTGATTCCTGTTCTGCTTGTTATAATACACTTGCAGGGATAAGCAGGGACTGGTTCCTGTTCTGCTTGTTATAATACACTTGCAGGGATAAGCAGGGACCGGGTCCTGCTTGATATAATACACTCACAGGGATAAGCAGGGACCGGGTCCTGCTTGCTATAATACACTCACAGGGATAAGCAGGGACGGTTCCTGCTTGCTATAATACACTTGAAGGGATAAGCAAGGACCGGTTCCTGCTTGTTATAATAAACTGGCAGGTATAAGCAGGTACTGATTCCTGTTCTGCGTGTTATAATACACTTGCAGGGATAAGCAGGGACTGGTTCCTGTTCTGCTTGTTATAATACACTTGCAGGGATAAGCAGGGACCGGTTCCTGCTTGCTATAATACACTTGAAGGGATAAGCAGGGACCGGTTCCTGCTTGTTATAATAAACTGGCAGGTATCAGCGGGGACTGATTCCTGTTCTGCTTGTTATAATACACTCGCAGGGATAAGCAGGGACCGGTTCCTGTTCTGCTTGTTATAATACACTCGCAGGGATAAGCAGGGACTGGTTCCTGTTCTGCTTGCTATAATACACTCGCAGGGATAAGCAGGGACTGATTCCTGCTTGTTATAATACACTCGCAGGGATAAGCAGGGACTGGTTCCTGCTTGTTATAATACACTTGCAGGGATAAGCAGGGACCGGGTCAGGGAAAACCGAAAGGGTAATCGACAATGAACAATCCAGAGAGGCAATGAACATTATTTCACAAGACACAGAAGGAAGACAAACAAAACAAAAATCACAACAACGACTTAAGAGATGAGAAACACGGATTCCACATCAAAAAAGCAAAAACGGGTCACCTCATGTGGTCGCAAAGATAAGCAGGGACCGGTTCCTGTTCTGCTTGTTATAATACACTTGCAGGGATAACCAGGGACCGGTTCCTGTTCTGCTTGTTATAATACACTCGCAGGGATAAGCAGGGACTGGTTCCTGTTCTGCTTGTTATAATACACTTGCAGGGATAAGCAGTGACCGGTCCTGCTTGCTATAATACACTCACAGGGATAAGCAGGGACCGGGTCCTGCTTGCTATAATACACTCACAGGGATAATCAGGGACCGGTTCCTGCTTGCTATAATACACTTGAAGGGATAAGCAGGGACCGGTTCCTGCTTGCTATAATAAACTGGCAGGTATAAGCAGGGACTGATTCCTGTTCTGCTTGTTATAATACACTTGCAGGGATAAGCAGGGACTGGTTCCTGTTCTGCTTGTTATAATACACTTGCATGGATAAGCAGGGACTGATTCCTGTTCTGCTTGTTATAATACACTTGCAGGGATAAGCAGGGACTGGCTCCTGTTCTGCTTGTTATAATACACTTGCAGGGATAACCAGGGACTGGTTCATGTTCTTCTTGTTATAATACACTTGCAGGGATAAGCAGGGACTGGTTCCTGTTCTGCTTGTTATAATATACTTGCAGGGATAAGAAGGGACCAGGTCCTGCTTGCTATAATACACTCACAGGGATAAGCAGGGACCGGTTCCTGCTTGCTATAATACACTTGAAGGGATAAGCAGGGACCGGTTCCTGCTTGTTACAATAAACTGGCAGGTATAAGCAGGGACTGATTCCTGTTCTGCTTGTTATAATACACTTGCAGGGATAAGCAGGGACTGGTTCCTGTTCTGCTTGTTATAAAGCACTTGCAGGGATAAGCAGGGACTGGTTCCTGTTCTGCTTGTTATAATACACTTGAAGGGATAAGCAGGGACCGGTTCCTGTTCTGCTTGTTATAATACACTCGCAGGGATAAGCAGGAATCGGTTCCTGCTTGCTATAATGCACTCACAGGGATAAGCAGGGACCGGTTCCTGCTTGCTATAATACACTCGCAGGGATAAGCAGGGACCGGTTCCTGTTTGCTATAATACACTTGAAGGGATAAGCAAGGACCGGTTCCTGCTTGTTATAATAAACTGGCAGGTATAAGCAGGTACTGATTCCTGTTCTGCTTGTTATAATACACTTGCAGGGATAAGCAGTGACTGGTTCCTGTTCTGCTTGTTATAATACACTTGCAGGGATAAGCAGGGACCGGGTCCTGCTTGCTATAATACACTCACAGGGATAAGCAGGGACCGGGTCCTGCTTGCTATAATACACTCACAGGGATAAGCAGGGACCGGTTCCTGCTTGCTATAATACACTTGAAGGGATAAGCAAGGACCGGTTCCTGCTTGTTATAATAAACTGGCAGGTATAAGCAGGTACTGATTCCTGTTCTGCTTGTTATAATACACTTGCAGGGATAAGCAGGGACTGGTTCCTGTTCTGCTTGTTATAATACACTTGCAGGGATAACCAGGGACCGGTTCCTGTTCTGCTTGTTATAATACACTCGCAGGGATAAGCAGGGACCGGGTCCTGCTTGCTATAATACACTCACAGGGATAAGCAGGGACCGGGTCCTGCTTGCTATAATACACTCACAGGGATAAGCAGGGACCGGTTCCTGCTTGCTATAATACACTTGAAGGGATAAGCAGGGACCGGTTCCTGCTTGTTATAATAAACTGGCAGGTATAATCAGGGACTGATTCCTGTTCTGCTTGTTATAATACACTCGCAGGGATAAGCAGGGACTGGTTCCTGTTCTGCTTGCTATAATACACTTGAAGGGATAAGCAGGGACCGGTTCCTGCTTGTTATAATAAACTGGCAGGTATAAGCAGGGACTGATTCCTGTTCTGCTTGTTATACTACACTCGCAGGGATAAGCAGGGACTGGTTTCTGTTCTGCTTGTTATAATACACTCGCAGGGATAAGCAGGGACCGGGTCCTGCTTGCTAAAATACACTCACAGGGATAAGCAGGGACCGGGTCCAGCTTGCTATAATACACTTGAAGGGATAATCAAGGACCGGTTCCTGCTTGCTATAATACACTTGAAGGGATAAGCAGGGACCGGTTCCTGCTTGTTATAATAAACTGGCAGGTATAAGCAGGGTCTGATTCCTGTTCTGCTTGTTATAATACACTCGCAGGGATAAGTAGGGACTGGTTCCTGTTCTGCTTATTATAATACACTCGCAGGGATAAGCAGGGACCGGGTCCTGCTTGCTATAATACACTCACAGGGATAAGCAGGGACCGGGTCCTGCTTGCTATAATACACTCACAGGGATAAGCAGGGACCGGTTCCTGCTTGCTATAATACACTTGAAGGGATAAGCAAGGACCGGTTCCTGCTTGTTAAAATAAACTGGCAGGTATAAGCAGGTACTGATTCCTGTTCTGCTTGTTATAATACATTTGCAGGGATAAGCAGGGACCGGGTCCTGCTTGCTATAATACACTCACAGGGATAAGCAGGGACCGGTTCCTGCTTGCTATAATACACTTGAAGGGATAAGCAGGGACCGGTTCCTGCTTGTTATAATAAACTGGCAGGTATAAGCAGGGACTGATTCCTGTTCTGCTTGTTATAATACACTTGCAGGGATAAGCAGGGACTGGTTCCTGTTCTGCTTGTTATAATACACTTGCATGGATAAGCAGGGACTGATTCCTGTTCTGCTTGTTATAATACACTTGCAGGGATAAGCAGGGACTGGTTCCTGTTCTTGTTATAATACACTTGCAGGGATAAGCAGGGACTGGTTCCTGTTCTGCTTGTTATAATATACTTGCAGGGATAAGAAGGGACCAGGTCCTGCTTGCTATAATACACTCACAGGGATAAGCAGGGACCGGTTCCTGCTTGCTATAATACACTTGAAGGGATAAGCAGGGACCGGTTCCTGCTTGTTACAATAAACTGGCAGGTATAAGCAGGGACTGATTCCTGTTCTGCTTGTTATAATACACTTGCAGGGATAAGCAGGGACTGGTTCCTGTTCTGCTTGTTATAAAACACTTGCAGGGATAAGCAGGGACTGGTTCCTGTTCTGCTTGTTATAATACACTTGAAGGGATAAGCAGGGACCGGTTCCTGTTCTGCTTGTTATAATACACTCGCAGGGATAAGCGGGAATCGGTTCCTGCTTGCTATAATGCACTCACAGGGATAAGCAGGGACCGGTTCCTGCTTGCTATAATACACTCGCAGGGATAAGCAGGGACCGGTTCCTGTTTGCTATAATACACTTGAAGGGATAAGCAAGGACCGGTTCCTGCTTGTTATAATAAACTGGCAGGTATAAGCAGGTACTGATTCCTGTTCTGCTTGTTATAATACACTTGCAGGGATAAGCAGTGACTGGTTCCTGTTCTGCTTGTTATAATACACTTGCAGGGATAAGCAGGGACCGGGTCCTGCTTGCTATAATACACTCACAGGGATAAGCAGGGACCGGGTCCTGCTTGCTATAATACACTCACAGGGATAAGCAGGGACCGGTTCCTGCTTGCTATAATACACTTGAAGGGATAAGCAAGGACCGGTTCCTGCTTGTTATAATAAACTGGCAGGTATAAGCAGGTACTGATTCCTGTTCTGCTTGTTATAATACACTTGCAGGGATAAGCAGGGACTGGTTCCTGTTCTGCTTGTTATAATACACTTGCAGGGATAACCAGGGACCGGTTCCTGTTCTGCTTGTTATAATACACTCGCAGGGATAAGCAGGGACCGGGTCCTGCTTGCTATAATACACTCACAGGGATAAGCAGGGACCGGGTCCTGCTTGCTATAATACACTCACAGGGATAAGCAGGGACCGGTTCCTGCTTGCTATAATACACTTGAAGGGATAAGCAGGGACCGGTTCCTGCTTGTTATAATAAACTGGCAGGTATAATCAGGGACTGATTCCTGTTCTGCTTGTTATAATACACTCGCAGGGATAAGCAGGGACTGGTTCCTGTTCTCCTTGCTATAATACACTTGAAGGGATAAGCAGGGACCGGTTCCTGCTTGTTATAATAAACTGGCAGGTATAAGCAGGGACTGATTCCTGTTCTGCTTGTTATACTACACTCGCAGGGATAAGCAGGGACTGGTTTCTGTTCTGCTTGTTATAATACACTCGCAGGGATAAGCAGGGACCGGGTCCTGCTTGCTAAAATACACTCACAGGGATAAGCAGGGACCGGGTCCTGCTTGCTATAATACACTTGAAGGGATAATCAGGGACCGGTTCCTGCTAGCTATAATACACTTGAAGGGATAAGCAGGGACCGGTTCCTGCTTGTTATAATAAACTGGCAGGTATAAGCAGGGTCTGATTCCTGTTCTGCTTGTTATAATACACTCGCAGGGATAAGTAGGGACTGGTTCCTGTTCTGCTTATTATAATACACTCGCAGGGATAAGCAGGGACCGGGTCCTGCTTGCTATAATACACTCACAGGGATAAGCAGGGACCGGGTCCTGCTTGCTATAATACACTCACAGGGATAAGCAGGGACCGGTTCCTGCTTGCTATAATACACTTGAAGGGATAAGCAAGGACCGGTTCCTGCTTGTTAAAATAAACTGGCAGGTATAAGCAGGTACTGATTCCTGTTCTGCTTGTTATAATACACTTGCAGGGATAAGCAGGGACCGGGTCCTGCTTGCTATAATACACTCACAGGGATAAGCAGGGACCGGTTCCTGCTTGCTATAATACACTTGAAGGGATAAGCAGGGACCGGTTCCTGCTTGTTATAATAAACTGGCAGGTATAAGCAGGGACTGATTCCTGTTCTGCTTGTTATAATACACTAGCAGGGATAAGCAGGGACTGGTTCCTGTTCTGCTAGTTATAATACACTTGCATGGATAAGCAGGGACTGATTCCTGTTCTGCTTGTTATAATACACTTGCAGGGATAAGCAGGGACTGGTTCCTGTTCTTGTTATAATACACTTGCAGGGATAAGCAGGGACTGGTTCCTGTTCTGCTTGTTATAATATACTTGCAGGGATAAGAAGGGACCAGGTCCTGCTTGCTATAATACACTCACAGGGATAAGCAGGGACCGGTTCCTGCTTGCTATAATACACTTGAAGGGATAAGGAGGGACCGGTTCCTGCTTGTTACAATAAACTGGCAGGTATAAGCAGGGACTGATTCCTGTTCTGCTTGTTATAATACACTTGCAGGGATAAGCAGGGACTGGTTCCTGTTCTGCTTGTTATAAAACACTTGCAGGGATAAGCAGGGACTGGTTCCTGTTCTGCTTGTTATAATACACTTGAAGGGATAAGCAGGGACCGGTTCCTGTTCTGCTTGTTATAATACACTCGCAGGGATAAGCAGGAATCGGTTCCTGCTTGCTATAATGCACTCACAGGGATAAGCAGGGACCGGTTCCTGCTTGCTATAATACACTCGCAGGGATAAGCAGGGACCGGTTCCTGTTTGCTATAATACACTTGAAGGGATAAGCAAGGACCGGTTCCTGCTTGTTATAATAAACTGGCAGGTATAAGCAGGTACTGATTCCTGTTCTGCTTGTTATAATACACTTGCAGGGATAAGCAGTGACTGGTTCCTGTTCTGCTTGTTATAATACACTTGCAGGGATAAGCAGGGACCGGGTCCTGCTTGCTATAATACACTCACAGGGATAAGCAGGGACCGGTTCCTGCTTGCTATAATACACTTGAAGGGATAAGCAAGGACCGGTTCCTGCTTGTTATAATAAACTGGCAGGTATAAGCAGGTACTGATTCCTGTTCTGCTTGTTATAATACACTTGCAGGGATAAGCAGGGACTGGTTCCTGTTCTGCTTGTTATAATACACTTGCAGGGATAACCAGGGACCGGTTCCTGTTCTGCTTGTTATAATACACTCGCAGGGATAAGCAGGGACCGGGTCCTGCTTGCTATAATACACTCACAGGGATAAGCAGGGACCGGGTCCTGCTTGCTATAATACACTCACAGGGATAAGCAGGGACCGGTTCCTGCTTGCTATAATACACTTGAAGGGATAAGCAGGGACCGGTTCCTGCTTGTTATAATAAACTGGCAGGTATAATCAGGGACTGATTCCTGTTCTGCTTGTTATAATACACTCGCAGGGATAAGCAGGGACTGGTTCCTGTTCTCCTTGCTATAATACACTTGAAGGGATAAGCAGGGACCGGTTCCTGCTTGTTATAATAAACTGGCAGGTATAAGCAGGGACTGATTCCTGTTCTGCTTGTTATACTACACTCGCAGGGATAAGCAGGGACTGGTTTCTGTTCTGCTTGCTATAATACACTCGCAGGGATAAGCAGGGACCGGGTCCTGCTTGCTATAATACACTCACAGGGATAAGCAGGGACCGGGTCCTGCTTGCTATAATACACTCACAGGGATAAGCAGGGACCGGTTCCTGCTTGCTATAATACACTTGAAGGGATAAGCAAGGACCGGTTCCTGCTTGTTATAATAAACTGGCAGGTATAAGCAGGTACTGATTCCTGTTCTGCTTGTTATAATACACTTGCAGGGATAAGCAGGGACAGGTTCCTGTTCTGCTTGTTATAATACACTTGCAGGGATAAGCAGGGACCGGGTCCTGCTTGCTATAATAAACTCACAGGGATAAGCAGGGACCGGTTCCTGCTTGTTATAATACACTTGAAGGGATAAGCAGGGACCGGTTCCTGCTTGTTATAATAAACTGGCATGTATAAGCAGGGACTGATTCCTGTTCTGCTTGTTATAATACACTTGCAGGGATAAGCAGGGACTGGTTCCTGTTCTGCTTGTTATAATACACTTGCATGGATAAGCAGGGACTGATTCCTGTTCTGCTTGTTATAATACACTTGCAGGGATAAGCAGGGACTGGTTCCTGTTCTGTTTGTTATAATACACTTGCAGGGATAACCAGGGACTGGTTCATGTTCTGCTTGTTATAATACACTTGCAGGGATAAGCAGGGACTGATTCATGTTCTGCTTGTTATAATACACTTGCAGGGATAAGCAGGGACTGGTTCCTGTTCTGCTTGTTATAATACACTTGCAGGGATAAGCAGGGACCGGGTCCTGCTTGCTATAATACACTCACAGGGATAAGCAGGGACCGGTTCCTGCTTGCTATAATACACTTGAAGGGATAAGCAAGGACCGGTTCCTGCTTGTTATAATAAACTGGCAGGTATAAGCAGGTACTGATTCCTGTTCTGCTTGTTATAATACACTTGCAGGGATAAGCAGGGACTGGTTCCTGTTCTGCTTGTTATAATACACTTGCAGGGATAAGCAGGGACCGGGTCCTGCTTGCTATAATAAACTCACAGGGATAAGCAGGGACCGGTTCCTGCTTGCTATAATACACTTGAAGGGATAAGCAGGGACCGGTTCCTGCTTGTTATAATAAACTGGCATGTATAAGCAGTGACTGATTCCTGTTCTGCTTGTTATAATACACTTGCAGGGATAAGCAGGGACTGGTTCCTGTTCTGCTTGTTATAATACACTTGCATGGATAAGCAGGGACTGATTCCTGTTCTGCTTGTTATAATACACTTGCAGGGATAAGCAGGGACTGGTTCCTGTTCTGCTTGTTATAATACACTTGCAGGGATAACCAGGGACTGGTTCCTGTTCTGCTTGTTATAATACACTTGCAGGGATAAGCAGGGACCGGGTCCTGCTTGCTATAATACACTCACAGGGATAAGCAGGGACCGGTTCCTGCTTGCTATAATACACTTGAAGGGATAAGCAGGGACCGGTTCCTGCTTGTTACAATAAACTGGCAGGTATAAGCAGGGACTGATTCCTGTTCTGCTTGTTATAATACACTTGCAGGGATAAGCAGTGACTGGTTCCTGTTCTGCTTGTTATAATACACTTGCAGGGATAAGCAGGGACTGATTCCTGTTCTGCTTGTTATAATACACTTGTAGGGATAAGCAGGGACTGGTTCCTGTTCTGCTTGTTATAATACACTTGCAGGGATAACCAAGGACTGGTTCCTGTTCTGCTTGTTATAATGCACTTGCAGGGATAAGCAGGGACTGGTTCCTGTTCTGCTTGTTATAATAAACTTGCAGGGATAAGCAGGGACCGGGTCCTGCTTGCTATAATACACTCACAGGGATAAGCAGGGACCGGTTCCTGCTTGCTATAATGCACTTGAAGGGATAAGCAGGGACCGGTTCTTGCTTGTTATAATAAACTGGCAGGTATAAGCAGGGACTGATTCCTGTTCTGCTTGTTATAATACACTTGCAGGGATAAGCAGGGACTGGTTCCTGTTCTGCTTGTTATAATACACTTGCAGGGATAAGCAGGGACTGGTTCCTGTTCTGCTTGTTATAATACACTTGAAGGGATAAGCAGGGACCGGTTCCTGTTCTGCTTGTTATAATATACTCGCAGGGATAAGCAGGAATCGATTCATGCTTGCTATAATGCACTCGCAGGGATAAGCAGGGACCGGTTCCTGTTTGCTATAATACACTCACAGTGTTTTATAAAGAAAAAAAAAGAGAAAAACCAGAAATGACGAAATCCCTGATAACTTTAATTTGCTTAACGTTTAGGAAGCAGTATATAAGATCAGAGAAGGACTAAGCTATGCAGAAATAAATCACGCCCTATATAAAATGTGGCACAGCTATCACGCCCTATATAAAATAATTCACGCCCTATATAAAATGTGGCACAGCTAAAATTACTATAAGTGTAATTCAGGCGCAGATATGCAATATTTTGTTTTGAGATAACGCTCTGCAGAGTTGCACTTATTAATACAATTTTTTTTTTACTAAATATGTTATGTGCATTATATATTGCTACATTCACTACAGTAGCAAAGGGAAGCATATTTGACAACCAATCACATAATATGTAGAAAAGTTATATTCGATAAAACTGTCAATATGGTGTTTAGTTACCAGGCTTTTTAAGAACTCGTATAATTGTAGCAAAATGTTTGGCACTAGTGGAGCAGGAACTCCTTACTCTTCTGGAACATATGAGTTCACCCCTGGAGCAGGAACTCTTTACCCTTCAGGAGCACATGAGTTCACCCCTGGAGCAGGAACTCCTTACTCTTCAGGAGCACATGAGTTCACCCCTGGAGCAGGAACTCCTTACTCTTCAGGAACACATGAGTTCACCTCTGGAGCAGGAACTCCTTACCCTTCAGGAGCACATGAGTTCACACCAGGAGCAGGAACTCCTTACTCTTCAGGAGCACATGAGTTCACCCCTGGAGCAGGAACTCCTTAGTCTTCTGGAGCAGAAGAGTTCACCCCTGGAGCAGGAACTCCTTACTCTTCTGGAGCACATGAGTTCACCCCTGCAGCAGGAATTCTTTACTCTTCTGGAGCACAAGAGTTCACCCCTGGAACAGGAACTCCTTACTCTTCAGGAGCACATGAGTTCACCCCTGGAGCAGGAACTCCTTACCCTTCAGGAGCACATGAGTTCACACCAGGAGCAGGAACTCCTTACTCTTCAGGAGCACATGAGTTCACCCCTGGAGCAGGAACTCCTTAGTCTTCTGGAGCAGAAGAGTTCACCCCTGGAGCAGGAACTCCTTACTCTTCTGGAGCACATGAGTTCACCCCTGCAGCAGGAATTCTTTACTCTTCTGGGGCACAAGAGTTCACCCCTGGAACAGGAACTCCTTACTCTTCAGTAGCACATGAGGTCACCCCTGGAGCAGGAACTCCTTACTCTTCTGGAGTACATGAGTTCACACCTGGAGCAGGAACTCCTTACTCTTCTGGAGCACATGAGTTCACCCCTGGAGCAGGAACTCCTCACTCTTCTGGAGCACAATAGTTCACCCCTGAAGCAGGAACTCCTTACTCTTCAGGAGCACAAGAGTTCACCCCTGGAGCAGGAATTCCTTATTTTCAGGAGCACAAGAATTCACCACTGCAGCAGGAATTCCTTACTCTTCAGGAGGACATGAGTTCACCCTTGCAGCAGGAACTCCTTACTCTTCAGGGGCACATGAATTCACACCTGGAGCAGGAAATCCTTACTCTTCAGGAGCACATGAGTTCACACCTGGAGCAGGAATTCCTTACTCTTCAGGAGCACATGAGTTCACCACTGGAGCAGGAACTCCTTACTCTTCAGGATCACATGAGTTCACACCTGGAGCAGGAATTCCTTACTCTTCAGGAGCATATGAGTTCACACCTGGATCAGGAACTCCTTACTCTTCAGAAGCACATGAGTTCGCCCCTGGAGCAGGAATTCCTTATTTTCAGGAGCACAAGAATTCACCCCTGCAGCAGGAATTCCTTACTCTTCAGGAGCACATGAGTTCATCCCTGGAGCAGGAATTCCTAACTCTTCAGGAGCACAAGAGTTCACTCCTGCAGCAGTCATTCCTTACTCTTCAGGAGCACATGAGTTCACCCCTGGAGCAGGAACTCCTTACTCTTCAGGATCACATGAGTTCACACCTGGAACAGGAACTCCTTACTCTACAGGAGCATATGAGTTCACACCTGGATCAGGAACTCCTTACTCTTCAGGAGCACATGAGTTCACCCCTGGAGCAGGAATTTCTTACTCTTCAGGAGCACATGAGTTCACCCCTGCAGCAGGAATTCCTTACTCTTCAGGAGCGCATGAGTTCACCTCTGGAGCAGGAATTCCTTACTTTTCAGGAGCAGAAGAGTTCACCCCTGGAGCAGGAATTCCTTACTCTTCAGGAGCACAAGAGTTCACCCCTGGAACAGGAACTCCTTACTCTTCAGGAGCACATGAGTTCACACCTCGAGCAGGAATTCCTTACTCTTCTGGAGCACAAGAGTTCACCCCTGGAGCAGGAGCTTCTTACTCTTCTGGAGCACAATAGTTCACCCCTGGAGCAGGAACTCCTTACTCTTCAGGAGTACAAGAGTTCACCCTTGGAGCAGGAACTCCGTACTCTTCTGGAGCACAAGAGTTCACCCCTGGAGCAGAAACTCCTGACTCTTCTGGAGCACAAGAGTTCACGCCTGGAGCAGGAACTCTTCACTCTTCAGGAGTACAAGAGTTCACCCATGGAGCAGGAACTGCTTACTCTTCTGGAACATATGAGTTCACCCCTGGAGCAGGAACTCCTTACCCTTCAGGAGCACATGATTTCACCCCAGGAGCAGGAATTCCTTACTCTTCAGGAGCACATGAGTTCACCCCTGCATCAGGAATTCCTTATTCTTCTGGAGCACATGAGTTCACACCTGGAGCAGGAACTCCTTACTCTTCTGGAGCACATGAGTTCACCCCTGCAGCAGGAATTCCTTACTCTTCTGGAGCAAAATAGTTCAACCCTGGAGCAGGAACTCCTTACTCTTCTGGAGCACAAGAGTTCACACCTGGAGCAGGAATTCTTTACTCTTCTGGAGCACAAGAGTTCACCCCTGGAACAGGAACTCCTTACTCTTCAGTAACACATGAGGTCACCCCTGGAGCAGGAACTCCTTACTCTTCTGGAGTACATGAGTTCACACCTGGAGCAGGAACTCCTTACTCTTCTGGAGCACATGAGTTCACTCCTGGAGCAGGAGCTCCTCACTCTTCTGGAGCAGAAGAGTTCACCCCTGAAGAAGGAACTCCTTACTCTTCAGGAGCAGAAGAGTTCACCCCTGGAGCAGGAATTCCTTATTTTCAGGAGCACAAGAATTCACCACTGCAGCAGGAATTCCTTACTCTTCAGGAGCACATGAGTTCACCCCTGCAACAGGAACTCCTTACTCTTCAGGGGCACATGAATTCACACCTGGAGCAGGAACTCCTTACTCTTCAGGAGCACATGAGTTCACCCCTGGAGCAGGAATTCCTTACTCTTCAGGAGCACAAGAGTTCACTCCTGCAGCAGGAATTCCTTACTCTTCAGGAGCACATGAGTTCACCCCTGGAGCAGGAACTCCTTACTCTTCAGGATCACATGAGTTCACACCTGGAACAGGAACTCCTTACTCTACAGGAGCATATGAGTTCACACCTGGATAAGGAACTCCTTACTCTTCAGTAGCACATGAGTTCACCCCTGGGGCAGGAATTTCTTACTCTTCAGGAGCACATGAGTTCACCCCTGCAGCAGGAATTCCTTACTCTTCAGGAGCATATGAGTTCACCTCTGGAGCAGGAATTCCTTACTTTTCAGGAGCAGAAGAGTTCACCCCTGGAGCAGGAATTCCTTACTCTTCAGGAGCACAATAGTTCACCCCTGGAACAGGAACTCCTTACTCTTCAGGAGCACATGAGTTCACACCTCGAGCAGGAATTCCTTACTCTTCTGGAGCACAAGAGTTCACCCCTGGAGCAGGAACTCCTTACTCTTCAGGAGTACAAGAGTTCACCCCTGGAGCAGGAGCTTCTTACTCTTCTGGAGCACAAGAGTTCACCCCTGGAGCAGGAACTCCTTACTCTTCAGGAGTACAAGAGTTCACCCTTGGAGCAGGAACTCCGTACTCTTCTGGAGCACAAGAGTTCACCCCTGGAGCAGGAACTCCTGACTCTTCTGGAGCACAAGAGTTCACGCCTGGAGCAGGAGCTCTTCACTCTTCAGGAGTACAAGAGTTCACCCATGGAGCAGGAACTGCTTACTCTTCAGGAGCACAAGAGTTCACCCCTGGAGCAGGAATTCCTTACTCTTCTGGAGCACAAGAGTTCACCCCTGGAGCAGGAACTCCTTACCATTCAGGAGCACATGAGTTCACCCCTGGAGCAGGAATTCCTTACTCTTCAGGGGCACAATAGTTCACTCCTGCAGCAGGAATTCCTTACTCTTCAGGAGCACATGAGTTCACCCCTGGAGCAGGAACTCCTTACTCTTCAGGAGCATATGAGTTCACACCTCGATCAGGAACTCCTTACTCTTCAGCAGCACAAGAGTTCACCCCTGGAGCAGGAATTTCTTACTCTCAAGGAGCACATGAGTTCACCCCTGCAGCAGGAATTCCTTACTCTTCTGGAGCACAAGAGTTCACCCCTGGAGCAGGAACTTCTTACTCTTCTGGAGCACAAGAGTTCACACCTGGAGCAGGAACTCCTTACTCTTCAGGAGCACAAGAGTTCACCCCTGGAGCAGGAATTCCTTACTCTTCAGGAGCACAAGAGTTCACACCTGGAGCAGGAACTCCTTACTCTTCAGGAGCATAAGAGTTCACCCCTGCAGCAGGAATTCCTTACCCTTCTGGAGCACAATAGTTCACCCCTGGAGCAGGAACTTCTTACTCTTCTGGAGCACAAGAGTTCATCCCTGGAGCAGGAACTCTTTACTCTTCTAGAGCACAAGAGTTCACCCCTGGAGCAGGAACTCCTTACTCTTCTGGAGCACAAGAGTTCACCCCTGGAGCAGGAACTCCTGACTCTTCTGGAGCACAAGAGTTCAACCCTGGAGCAGGAACGCCTTACTCTTCTGGAGCACAAGAGTTCACCCCTGGAGCAGGAACTCCTGACTCTTCTGGAGCACAAAGTTCACGCCTAGAGCAGGAACTCTTGACTCTTCTGGAGCACAAGAGTTCACGCCTGGAGCAGGAACTCTTCACTCTTCAGGAGCACAAGATTTCACCCATGGAGCAGGAACTCCTTATTCTTCAGGAGGACAAGAGTTCACCCTGGAGCAGGAACTCCTCACTCTTGAACACAAGAGTTCACACCTGGAGCAGGAACTCCTTACTCTTCTGGAGCACAAGAGTTCACCCCTGGAGCAGGAACTCCTTACTCTTCAGGAGCACAAGGGTTCACCCCTGGAGCAGGAATTCCTTACTCTTCTGGAGCACAAGAGTTCACCCCTGGAGCAGGAATTCCTTACTCTTCTGGAGCACAAGAGTTCACCCATGGAGCAGGAATTCCTTACTCTTCTGGAGCACAATAGTTCACCCATGGAGCAGGAACTCCTTACTCTTCAGGAGCACAAGGGTTCACCCCTGGAGCAGGAATTCCTTACTCTTCTGGAGCACAAGAGTTCACCCCTGGAGCAGGAATTCCTTACTCTTCTGGAGCACAAGAGTTCACCCTTGGAGCAGGAACTCCTCACTCTTCTGGAGCACAAGAGTTCACCCCTGGAGCAGGCATTCCTTACTCTTCTGGAGCACAAGAGTTCACCCCTGGAGAAGGAACTCCTCACTCTTCTGCAGCACAAGAGTTCACCCCTGGAGCAGTAACTCCTCACTCTTCTGGAGCACAAGAGTTCACCCCTGGAGAAGGAACTCCTTACTCTTCTGGAGCACACGAGTTCACCCCTGGAGCATGAACTCCTTACTCTTCAGGAGTACAAGAGTTCACCCCTGGAGCAGGAACTCCTTACTATTCAGGATTACATGAGTTCACCCTTGGAGTAGGAATTCCTTACTCTTCAGGAGTACAAGATTTCACCCCTGGAGCAGGAACTCCTTACCCTTCAGGAGCACAACAGTTCACCCCTGGAACAGGAACTCCTTACTCTTCAGGAGCACATGAGTTCGCCGCTGGAGCAGGAAATCCTTACTCTTCAGGAGTACAAGAGTTCACACCTGGAGCAGGAACTCCTCACTCTTCTGGAGCGCAAGAGTTCACCCCTGGAGCAGGAATTCCTTACTCTTCTGGAGCACAAGATTTCACCCCTGGAGCAGGAACTCCTTACCCTTCAGGAGCACAAGAGTTCACCCCTGGAACAGGAACTCCTTACTCTTCTGGAGCACATGAGTTCACCCCTGGAGCAGAAACTTCTTACTATTCAGGAGTACATGAGTTCACCCCTGGAGCAGGAATTCCTTACTCTTCAGGAGTACATGAGTTCACCCCTGGAGCAGAAACTTCTTACTATTCTGGAGCACATGAGTTCACTCTTGGAACAGGAACTCCTTACTCTTCAGGAGCACATGAGTTCACCCCTGGAGTAGGAACTCCTTACTCTTCAGGAGTACAAGAGTTCACCCCTGGAGCAGGAACTCCTTACTCTTCTGGAGCACAAGAGTTCATCCCTGGAGCAGGAACTCCTGACTCTTCTGGAGCACAAGAGTTCACGCCTAGAGCAGGAACTCTTGACTCTTCTGGAGCACAAGAGTTCACGCCTGGAGCAGGAACTCTTCACTCTTCAGGAGCACAAGAGTTCACCCATGGAGCAGGCACTCCTTATTCTTCAGGAGCACAATAGTTCACCCTGGAGCAGGAACTCCTCACTCTTCAGGAGTACATGAGTTCACCCCTGGAGCAGGAACTCCTTACTCTTCTGGAGCACAATAGTTCACCCCTGGAGCAGGAACTCCTTACTCTTCTGGAGCACAATAGTTCACCCCTGGAGCAGGAACTCCTTAGTCTTCAGGGGCACAAGGGATCACCCCTGGAGCAGGAATTCCTTACTTTTCTGGAGCACAAGAGTTCACCCCTGGAGCAGGAATTCCTTACTCTTCTGGAGCACAAGAGTTCACCCCTGGAGCAGGAACTCCTCACTCTTCTGGACCACAAGAGTTCACCCCTGGAGCAGGCATTCCTTACTCTTCTGGAGCACAATAGTTCACCCCTGGAAAAGGAACTCCTTACTCTTCAGGAGCACATGAATTCGCCGCTGGAGCAGGAACTCCTTACTCTTCAGGAGTACAAGAGTTCACCCCTGGAGCAGGAACTCCTCACTCTTGAACACAAGAGTTCACACCTGGAGCAAGAACTCCTCACTCTTCTGGAGCGCAAGAGTTCACCCCTGAAGCAGGAATTCCTTACTCTTCTGGAGCACACGAGTTCACACCTGGAGCAGGAACTCCTTACTCTTCAGGAGTACATGAGTTCACCCCTGGAGCAGGAACTCCTTACTATTCAGGAGTACATGAGTTCACCCCTGGAGCAGGAATTCCTTACTCTTCAGGAGCACAAGAGTTCACCCCTGGAGCAGGAATTCTTCACTCTTCAGGAGTACATGAGTTCACCCCTGGAGAAGGAACTCCTTACTCTTCAGGAGTACAAGATTTCACCACTGGAGCAGGAACTCCTTACTCTTCAGGAGTACAAGAGTTCACCCCTGGAGCAGGAACTCCTTACTCTTCTGGAGCACAAGAGTTCATCCCTGGAGCAGGAACTCCTGACTCTTCTGGAGCACAAGAGTTCACGCCTAGAGCAGGAACTCTTGACTCTTCTGGAGCACAAGAGTTCACGCCTGGAGCAGGAACTCTTCACTCTTCAGGAGCACAAGAGTTCACCCATGGAGCAGGCACTCCTTATTCTTCAGGAGCACAAGAGTTCACCCTGGAGCAGGAACTCCTCACTCTTCAGGAGTACATGAGTTCACCCCTGGAGCAGGAACTCCTTACTCTTCTGGAGCACAATAGTTCACCCCTGGAGCAGGAACTCCTTACTCTTCTGGAGCACAATAGTTCACCCCTGGAGCAGGAACTCCTTAGTCTTCAGGGGCACAAGGGATCACCCCTGGAGCAGGAATTCCTTACTCTTCTGGAGCACAAGAGTTCACCCCTGGAGCAGGAATTCCTTACTCTTCTGGAGCACAATAGTTCACCCCTGGAGCAGGAACTCCTCACTCTTCTGGACCACAAGAGTTCACCCCTGGAGCAGGCATTCCTTACTCTTCTGGAGCACAATAGTTCACCCCTGGAAAAGGAACTCCTTACTCTTCAGGAGCACATGAATTCGCCGCTGGAGCAGGAACTCCTTACTCTTCAGGAGTACAAGAGTTCACCCCTGGAGCAGGAACTCCTCACTCTTGAACACAAGAGTTCACACCTGGAGCAAGAACTCCTCACTCTTCTGGAGCGCAAGAGTTCACCCCTGAAGCAGGAATTCCTTACTCTTCTGGAGCACACGAGTTCACACCTGGAGCAGGAACTCCTTACTCTTCAGGAGTACATGAGTTCACCCCTGGAGCAGGAACTCCTTACTATTCAGGAGTACATGAGTTCACCCCTGGAGCAGGAATTCCTTACTCTTCAGGAGCACAAGAGTTCACCCCTGGAGCAGGAATTCTTCACTCTTCAGGAGTACATGAGTTCACCCCTGGAGAAGGAACTCCTTACTCTTCAGGAGTACAAGATTTCACCACTGGAGCAGGAACTCCTCACTCTTCAGGAGTACAAGAGTTCACCCCTGGAGAAGGAACTCCTTACTCTTCTAGAGCACAAGAGTTCACCCCTGGAGCAGGAACTCCTTACTCTTCAGGAGTACAAGAGTTCACCCTTGGAGCAGGAACTCTTTACTCTTCTGGAGCACAAGAGTTCACCCCTGGAGCAGGAACTCCTGACTCTTCTGGAGCACAAGAGTTCACGCCTAGAGCAGGAACTCTTGACTCTTCTGGAGCACAAGAGTTCACGCCTGGAGCAGGAACTCTTCACTCTTCAGGAGCACAAGAGTTCACCCATGGAGCAGGAACTCCTTATTCTTCAGGAGCACAAGAGTTCACCCTGGAGCAGGAACTCCTCACTCTTCAGGAGTACATGAGTTCACCCCTGGAGCAGGAACTCCTTACTCTTCTGGAGCACAATAGTTCACCCCTGGAGCAGGAACTCCTTACTCTTCTGGAGCACAATAGTTCACCCCTGGAGCAGGAACTCCTTACTCTTCAGGGGCACAAGGGATCACCCCTGGAGCAGGAATTCCTTACTCTTCTGGAGCACAAGAGTTCACCCCTGGAGCAGGAATTCCTTACTCTTCTGGAGCACAAGAGTTCACCCCTGGAGCAGGAACTCCTCACTCTTCTGGACCACAAGAGTTCACCCCTGGAGCAGGCATTCCTTACTCTTCTGGAGCACAATAGTTCACCCCTGGAGAAGGAACTCCTTACTCTTCAGGAGCACATGAGTTCGCCGCTGGAGCAGGAACTCCTTACTCTTCAGGAGTACAAGAGTTCACCCCTAGAGCAGGAACTCCTCACTCTTGAACACAAGAGTTCACACCTGGAGCAAGAACTCCTCACTCTTCTGGAGCGCAAGAGTTCACCCCTGGAGCAGGAATTCCTTACTCTTCTGGAGCACACGAGTTCACACCTGGAGCAGGAACTCCTTACTCTTCAGGAGTACATGAGTTCAACCCTGGAGCAGGAACTCCTTACTATTCAGGAGTACATGAGTTCACCCCTGGAGCAGGAATTCCTTACTCTTCAGGAGCACAAGAGTTCACCCCTGGAGCAGGAATTCTTCACTCTTCAGGAGTACATGAGTTCACCCCTGGAGAAGGAACTCCTTACTCTTCAGGAGTACAAGATTTCACCCCTGGAGCAGGAACTCCTTACCCTTCAGGAGCACAAGAGTTCACCCCTGGAACAGGAACTCCTTACTCTTCTGGAGCACATGAGTTCACCCCTGGAGCAGGAATTCCTTACTCTTCAGGACTACATGAGTTCATCCCTGGAACAGGAACTCCTTGCTCTTCTGGAGCACATGAGCTCACCCCTGGAGCAGGAATTCCTTACTCTTCTGGAGCACAATAGTTCACCCCTGGAGCAGGAATTCCTTACTCTTCAGGAGCACATGAGTTCACCCCTGGAGCAGGAACTCCTTACTCTTCAGGAGTACAAGAGTTCACCCTGGAGCAGGAACTCCTCACTCTTGAACACAAGAGTTCACACCTGGAGCAGGAACTCCTCACTATTCTGGAGCACAACAGTTCACCCCTGGAGCAGGAACTCCTCACTCTTGAACACAAGAGTTCACATCTGGAGCAGGAACTCCTCACTCTTCTGGAGCACAAGAGTTCACCCCTGGAGCAGGAAATCCTTACTCTTCTGTAGTACACGAGTTCACGCTTAGAGCAGGAACTCTTGACTCTTCTGGAGCACAAGAGTTCACGCCTGGAGCAGCAACTCCTTACTCTTCAGGAGCACAAGAGTTCACACCTGTAGCAGGAACTCCTCACTCTTCTGGAGCACAAGAGTTCACACCTGGAGCAGGAACTTCTTACTCTTCAGGAGCACATGAGTTCACCCCTGGAGCATGAACTCCTTACTCCTCAGGAGAACATGAGTTCACCCCTGGAGCAGGAACTCCTTACTCTTCAGGAGCACAAGAGTTCACACCTGGAGCAGGAATTCCTCACTCTTCTGGAGCACAAGAGTTCACACCTGGAGTAGGAACTCCTCACTCTTCTGGAGCACAAGAGTTCACCCCGGGAGCAGGAACTACTTACTCTTCTGGAGCACAATAGTTCACCCCTGGAGCAGGAACTCCTTACCCTTCAGGAGCACATGAGTTCACCCCTGGAGCAGGAATTCCTTACTCGTCAGGAGCACATGAGTTCACCCCTGGAGCAGGAACTCCTTACTCTTCAGGAGCACAATAATTCCCCCATGGAGCAGGAATTCCTTACTCTTCAGGAGCACATGAGTTCACCCATGGAGCAGGAACTCCTTACTCTTCTGGAGCACAAGAGTTCACCCCTGGAGCAGGAACTCCTTACTCTTCTGGAGCACACGAGTTCACCCTTGGAGCATGAACTCCTTACTCTTCAGGAGTACAAGAGTTCACCCCTGGAGCAGGAACTCCTCACTCTTCAGGAGTACATGAGTTCACCACTGGAGCAGGAACTCCTTACTCTTCAGGAGCACTAGAGTTCACCCCTGGAACAGGAACTCCTTACTCTTCTGGAGCACATGAGTTCACCCCTGGAGCAGGAACTCCTTACTCTTCAGGAGTACATGAGTTCACCCCTGGAGCAGGAATTCCTTACTCTTCTGGAGCACAATAGTTCACCCCTGGAGCAGGAACTCCTTACTCTTCTGGAGCACATGAGTTCACACCTGGAGCAGGAACTCCTTACTCTTCAGGAACACAAGAGTTCACACTTGGAGCAGGAAATCCTCACTCTTCTGGAGCACATGAGTTCATCCCGGGAGCAGGAACTCCTTACTCTTCAGGAGCACAATAGTTCACCCCTGGAGCAGGAACTCCTTACCCTTCAGGAGCACATGAGTTCACCCCTGGAGCATGAACTCCTTACTCCTCAGGAGCACATGAGTTCACCACTGGAGCAAGAACTCTTTACTCTTCTGGAGCACAAGAGTTCACACCTGGAGTAGGAACTCCTCAATCTTCTGGAGCACAAGAGGTCATCCCGGGAGCAGGAACTCCTTACTTTTCAGGAGCACAAGAGTTCACCCCTGGAGCAGGAACTCCTTACCCTACAGGAGCACATGAGTTCACCCATGGAGCAGGAATGCCTTACTTGTCAGGAACACATGAGTTCACCCCTGGAGCAGGAACCCCTTACTTTTCAGGAGCACATGAGTTCACCACTGGAGCAGGAACTCCTGACTCTTCTGGAGCAAATGAGTTCACTCCTGGAGCAGGAATTCCTTACTCGTCAGGAGCACATGTGTTCACCCCTGGAGCAGAAACTTCTTACTCTTCAGGAGCACAAGAGTTCAACCCTGGAGCACGAACACCTTACTCTTCAGGATCACAAGAGTTCACCCCTGGAGCAGGAACTCCTTACTCTTCTGGAGCACATAAGTTCACACCTGGAGCAGGAACTCCTGACTATTCACGAGCACAAGAGTTCACCCCTGGAGCAGGAACTCCTTACTCTTCTGGAGCACATGAGTTCACCCATGGAGCAGGAACTCCTTACTCTTCTGAGCACAGGAATTCACCCCTGGAGCAGGAAATCCTTACTCTTCTGGAGCAAAAGAGTTCACCCCTGGGGTTGGAACTCCTTACTCTTCAGTAGCACAAGAGTTCACCCCTGGAGCAGGAATTCCTTACTCTTCAGGAGCACAAGCGTTCATCCCTGGAGCAGGAAGTTCTCACTCTTCAGGAGCACAAGAGTTCACCCCTGGGGCAGGAACTCCTTTCCATTTAGGAGTACATGGGTTCACCCCTGGAGCAGGAATTCCTTACTCATCAGGAGCACAATAGTTCACACCTGGAGCAGGAATTCCTTACTCTTCTGGAGCACAAGAGTTCACCCCTGGAGCAGGAATTCCTTACTCTTCAGGAGCACAAGAGTTCACACCTGGAGCAGGAACTCCTTACTCTTCAGGAACACAAGAGTTCACCCCTGGAGCAGGAACTCCTTACTCTTCAGGAGTACAAGAGTTTAACCTGGAGCAGGAACTCCTCAGTCTTGAACACAAGAGTTTACACCTGGAGCAGGAACTCCTCACTCTTCTGGAGCACAAGAGTTCACCCCTGGAGCAGGAACTTCTTATTCTTCTGTAGCACACGAGTTCACACCTGGAGCAGGAACTCCTTACTCTTCAGGAGTACATGTGTGCACCCCTGAAGGAGGAACTCCTTACTCTTCAAGAGTACAAAATTTCTCCCCTGGAGCATGAACTCCTCACTCTTCAGGAGCACAAGAGTTTACCATTGGAACAGGAACTCCTCACTCTTCAGGAGCACATGAGTTCACCCCTGGAGTAGGAACTCCTCACTCTTGAACACAAGAGCTCACACCTGGAGCAGGAACTCCTCACTCTTCTGGAGCACAAGAGTTCACCCCTGGAACAGTAACTCATCACTCTTCTGGAGCACAAGAGTTCACCCCTGGAGCAGGAACTCCTTACTCTTCTGGAGCACACGAGTTCACCCCTGGAGCAGGAATTCCTTACTCTTCTGGAGCACAAAAGTTCACCCCTGGAGCAGGAACTCCTCACTCTTCTGGAGCACAAGAGTTCACCCCTGGAGCAGAAATTCCTTACTCTTCTGGAGCACAAGAGTTCACCCCTTGAAGCAGGAACTCCTTACTCTTCAGGAGCACATGAGTTCACCCCTAGAGCAGGAACTCCTTACTCTTCAGGAGTACAAGAGTTCACCCTGGAGCAGGAACTCCTCACTCTTGAACACAAGAGTTCACACCTGGAGCAGGAACTCCTCACTCTTCTGGAGCACAATAGTTCACCCCTGCAGCAGGAACTCCTTACTCTTCTGTAGCACACGAGTTCACACCTGGAGCAGGAACTCCTTACTCTTCAGGAGTACATGAGTTCACCCCTGAAGCAGGAACTCCTTACTCTTCAAGAGTACAAGATTTCACCCCTGGAGCATGAACTCCTCACTCTTCAGGAGCACAAGAGTTCACCCCTGGAGCAGGAACTCCTTACTCTTCTGGAGTACAAGAGTTCACCCTTGGAACAGGAACTCCTCACTCTTCAGGAGCACATGAGTTCACCCCTGGAGCAGGAACTCCTCACTCTTGAACACAAGAGCTCACACTTGCAGCAGGAACTCCTCACCCTTCAGGAGCACAAGAGTTCACCCCTGGAGCAGTAACTCCTCACTCTTCTGGAGCACAAGAGTTCATCCCTGGAGAAGGAACTCCTCACCCTTCTGGAGCACAAGAGTTCACCCATGGAGCAGGAACTCCTTACTCTTCAGGAGTACAAGAGTTCACCCCTGGAGCAGAAACTCCTTACTCTTCAGGAGCACAAGAGTTCACCCCTAGAGCAGGAACTCCTCACTCTTCAGGAGTACATGAGTTCACCCCTGGAGCAGGAACTCCTTACTCTTCAGGAGTACATGAGTTCACCCCTGGAGCAGGAATTCCTTACTCTTCTGGAGCACAATAGTTCACCCCTGGAGCAGAAACTCCTTACTCTTCAGGAGCACATGCGTTCACCCCTGGAGCAGGAACTCCTTACTCTTCAGGAGCATAAGAGTTCACACCTGGAGCAGGAAATCCTCACTCTTCTGGAGCACAAGAGTTCACACCTGGAGCATGAACTCCTTACTCCTCAGGAGCACATGAGTTCACCACTGGAGCAAGAACTCTTTACTCTTCTGGAGCACAAGAGTTCACACCAGGAGTAGGAACTCCTCACTCTTCTGGAGCACAAGAGTTCACCCCTGGAGCAGGAACTCCTTACTCTTCTGGAGCACAAGAGTTCACCCCTGGAGCAGGAATTCCTTACTCGTCAGGAACACATGAGTTCACCCTGGAGCAGGAACCCCTTACTCTTCAGGAGCACATGAGTTCACCACTGGAGCAGGAACTCCTTACTCTTCTGGAGCACATGAGCTCACCCCTGGAGCAGGAATTCCTTACTCGTCAGGAGCGCATGAGTTCACCCCTCGAGCAGGAACTCCTCACTCTTCAGGAGTACATGAGTTCACCCCTGGAGCAGGAACTCCTTACTCTTCAGGAGTACATGAGTTCACCCCTGGAGCAGGAATTCCTTACTCTTCTGGAGCACAATAGTTCACCCCTGGAGCAGAAACTCCTTACTCTTCAGGAGCACATGAGTTCACCCCTGGAGCAGGAACTCCTTACTCTTCAGGAGCATAAGAGTTCACACCTGGAGCATGAACTCCTTACTCCTCAGGAGCACATGAGTTCACCACTGGAGCAAGAACTCCTTACTCTTCTGGAGCACAAGAGTTCACCCCTGGAGCAGGAATTCCTTACTCATCAGGAACACAAGAGTTCACCCTGGAGCAGGAACCCCTTACTCTTCAGGAGCACATGAGTTCACCACTGGAGCAGGAACTCCTTACTCTTCTGGAGCACATGAGCTCACCCCTGGAGCAGGAATTCCTTACTCGTCAGGAGCACATGAGTTCACCCCTGGAGCAGGAACTCCTTACTCTTCAGGAGCACAAGAGTTCACCCCTGGAGCAGGAATTCCTTACTCTTCAGGAGCACAAGAGTTCACCCCTGGAGCAGGAATTCCTTACTCTTCTGGAGCACATAAGTTCACACCTGGAGCAGGAACTCCTGACTATTCACGAGCACAATAGTTCACCCCTGGAGCAGGAACTCCTTACTATTTTAGAGCACATGAGTTCACCCATGGAGCAGGAATTCCTTACTCTTCTGGAGCACAAGAGTTAACCCCTGGAGCAGGAACTCCTGACTCTTTTGGAGCACAACAGTTCACCCCTGGGGTTGGAACTCCTTACTCTTCAGGAGCACAAGAGTTCACCCCTGGAGCAGGAACTCCTTACTCTTCTGGAGCACAAGAGTTCACCCCTGGATCAGAAACTCCTTACTCTTCAGGAGCACATGAGTTCACCCCTGGAGCAGGAACTCCTTACTCTTCAGGAGCATAAGAGTTCACACCTGGAGCAGGAACTCCTCACTCTTCTGGAGCACAAGAGTTCACACCTGGAGCATGAACTCCTTACTCCTCAGGAGCACATGAGTTCACCACTGGAGCAAGAACTCTTTACTCTTCTGGAGCACAAGAGTTCACACCAGGAGTAGGAACTCCTCACTCTTCTGGAGCACAATAGTTCACCCCTGGAGCAGGAACTCCTTACTCTTCTGGAGCACAAGAGTTCACCCCTGGAGCAGGAATTCCTTACTCGTCAGGAACACATGAGTTCACCCCTGGAGCAGGAACCCCTTACTCTTCAGGAGCACATGAATTCACCACTGGAGCAGGAACTCCTTACTCTTCTGGAGCACATGAGCTCACCCCTGGAGCAGGAATTCCTTACTCTTCAGGAGCACAAGAGTTCACCCCTAGAGCAGGAATTCCTTACTCTTCAGGAGCACAAGAGTTCACCCCTGGAGCAGGAACTCCTTACTCTTCTGGAGCACATAAGTTCACACCTGGAGCAGGAACTCCTGACTATTCACGAGCACAAGAGTTCACCCCTGGAGCAGTAACTCCTTATTATTTTGGAGCACATGAGTTCACCCATGGAGCAGGAACTCCTTACTCTTCTGGAGCACAAGAGTTCACCCCTGGAGCAGGAACTCCTTACTCTTCTGGAGCACAAGAGTTCACCCCTGGGGTTGGAACTCCTTACTCTTCAGTAGCACAATAGTTCATCCCTGAAGCAGGAACGCCTCACTCTTCTGGAGTACAAGAGTTCACCTCTGGAGCAGGAACTCCTTACTCTTCAGGAGCACATGAGTTCACCCCTGGAGCAGGAATTCCTTACTCATCAGGAGCACAATAGTTCACTCCTGGAGCAGGAACTCCTTACTCGTGAGGAGCACATGAGTTCATCCTTGAGCAGGAATTCCTCACTCTTCATGAGTACATGAGTTCATCACTGGAGCAGGAACTCCTTACTCTTCAGGAGCACAAGAGTTCACCACTGGAGCAGGAACTCCTTACTCTTCTGGAGCACAAGAGTTCACCCCTGGAGCAGGAATTCCTTACTCTTCTGGAGCACATAAGTTCACACCTGGAGAAGGAACTCCTGACTATTCACGAGCACAAGAGTTCACCCCTGGAGCAGGAACTCCTTACTCTTCTGGAGCACATGAGTTCACCCATGGAGCAGGAACTCCTCACTCTTCTGCAGCACAAGAGTTCACCCCTGGAGCAGGAACTCCTTACTCTTCTGGAGCACAAGAGTTCACGCCTGTGGTTGGAATTCCTTACTCTTCTGGAGCACACGAGTTCACCCCTGGAGCAGGAACTCCTCACTCTTCAGGAGTACATGAGTTCACCCCTGGAGCAGGAACTCCTTACTCTTCTGGAGCACAAGAGTTCACCCCTGGAGCAGGAACTCCTTACTCTTCAGGAGCACATGAATTCACCCCTGGAGCAGGAATTCCTTACTCTTCAGGAGCACAAGAGTTCACACCTGGAGCAGAAACTTCTTACTCTTCATGAGCACATGAGTTAACCTCTGGAGTAGGAACTCCTTTCTCTTCTGCAGCACATGAGTTCACCCCTGGAGCAGGAATTCCTTACTCTTCTGGAGCACAAGTGTTCACCCCTGGAGCAGGAATTCCTCACTCTTCTGGAGCACAATAGTTCACCCCTGGAGCAGGACATCCTTACTCTTCAGGAGCACATGAGATCACCACTGGAGCAAGAACTCTTTACTCTTCTGGAGCACAAGAGTTCACACCAGGAGTAGGAACTCCTCACTCTTCTGGAGCACACTAGTTCACCCCTGGAGCAGGAACTCCTTACTCTTCTGGAGCACAAGAGTTCACCCCTGGAGCAGGAATTCCTTACTCGTCAGGAACACATGAGTTCAACCCTGGAGCAGGAACCCCTTACTCTTCAGGAGCACATGAATTCACCACTGGAGCAGGAACTCCTTACTCTTCTGGAGCACATGAGCTCACCCCTGGAGCAGGAATTCCTTACTCTTCAGGAGCACAAGAGTTCACCCCTAGAGCAGGAATTCCTTACTCTTCAGGAGCACAAGAGTTCACCCCTGGAGCAGGAATTCCTTATTATTTTGGAGCACATGAGTTCACCCATGGAGCAGGAACTCCTTACTCTTCTGGAGCACAAGAGTTAACCCCTGGAGCAGGAACTCCTTACTCTTCTGGAGCACAAGAGTTCACCCCTGGGGCTGGAACTCCTTACTCTTCAGTAGCACAAGAGTTCATCCCTGAAGCAGGAACTCCTCACTCTTCTGGAGTACATGAGTTCACCCCTGGAGTAGGAATTCTTTACTCTTCAGGAGCACAAGCGTTCACCCCTGGAGCAGGAAGTTCTCACTCATCAGGAGCACAATAGTTCACTCCTGGAGCAGGAACTCCTTACTCGTCAGGAGCACATGAGTTCATCCTTGAACAGGAATTCCTCACTCTTCATGAGTACATGAGTTCATCACTGGAGCAGGAACTCCTTACTCTTCAGGAGCACAAGAGTTCACCACTGGAGCAGGAACTCCTTACTCTTCTGGAGCACAAGAGTTCACCCCTGGAGCAGGAATTCCTTACTCTTCTGGAGCACATAAGTTCACACCTGGAGAAGGAACTCCTGACTATTCACGAGCACAAGAGTTCACCCCTGGGGTTGGAATTCCTTACTCTTCAGTAGCACAAGAGTTCATCCCTGGAGCAGGAACTCCTCACTCTTCTGGAGCACATGAGTTCACCCCTGGAGTAGGAATTCTTTACTCTTCAGGAGCACAAACGTTCACCCCTGGAGCAGGAAGTTCTCACTCTTCAGGAGCACAAGAGTTCACCCCTGGAGCAGGAACTCCTTACTCTTCAGGAGCACATGAGTTCATCCCTGGAGCAGGAATTCCTTACTCATCAGGAGCACAATAGTTCACCCCTGGAGCAGGAACTCCTTACTCGTCAGGAGCACATTAGTTCATCCTGGAGCAGGAATTCCTCACTCGTCATGAGTACATGAGTTCATCACTGGAGCAGGAACTCCTTACTCTTCAGGAGCACAAGAGTTCACCACTGGAGCAGAAACTCCTTACTCTTCTGGAGCACAAGAGTTCACCCCTGGAGCAGGTATTCCTTACTCTTCTGGAGCACATAAGTTCACACCTGGAGAAGGAACTCCTGACTATTCACGAGCACAAGAGTTCACCCCTGGAGCAGGAACTCCTTACTCTTCTGGAGCACATGAGTTCACCCATGGAGCAGGAACTCCTCACTCTTCTGCAGCACAAGAGTTCACCCCTGGAGCAGGAACTACTTACTCTTCTGGAGCACAAGAGTTCACGCCTGTGGTTGGAACTCCTTACTCTTCTGGAGCACATGAGTTCACCCCTGGAGCATGAACTCCTTACTTTTCAGGAGTACAAGAGTTCACCCCTGGAGCAGAAACTCCTTACTCTTTAGGAGCACAAGAGTTCACCACTGGAGCAGGAACTACTCACTCTTCTGGAGTACATGCGTTCACCACTGGAGCAGGAACTTCTTACTCTTCAGGAGCACTATAGCTCACCTCTGGAGCAGGAACTCCTTACTCTTCTGGAGAACATGAGTTCACCCCTGGAGCAGGAACTCCTTACTCTTCAGGAGTACATGAGTTCACCCCTGGAGCAGGAATTCCTTACTCTTCTGGAGCACAATAGTTCACCCCTGGAGCAGAAACTCCTTACTCTTCAGGAGCACATGAGTTCACCCCTGGAGCAGGAACTCCTTACTCTTAAGGAGCATAAGAGTTCACACCTGGAGCAGGAACTCCTCACTCTTCTGGAGCACAAGAGTTCACACCTGGAGCATGAACTCCTTACTCCTCAGGAGCACATGAGTTCACCACTGGAGAAAGAACTCTTTACTCTTCTGGAGTCACAAGAGTTCACACCAGGAGTAGGAACTCCTCACTCTTCTGGAGCACAAGAGTTCACCCCTGGAGCAGGAACTCCTTACTCTTCTGGAGCACAATAGTTCACCCCTGGAGCAGGAATTCCTTACTCGTCAGGAACACATGAGTTCACCCTGGAGCAGGAGCCCCTTACTCTTCAGGAGCACATGAGTTCACCACTGGAGCAGGAACTCCTTACTCTTCTGGAGCACATGAGCTCACCCCTGGAGCAGGAATTTCTTACTCGTCAGGAGCACATGAGTTCACCCCTGGAGCAGGAACTCCTTACTCTTCAGGAGCACAAGAGTTCACCCCTGGATCAGGAACTCCTTACTGTTCAGTAGTACAAGAGTTCACCCATGGAGCAGGAACTTCTTACTCTTCAGGAGTACAAGAGTTCACCCTTGGAACATGAACTCTTTACTCTTCAGGAGCACATGAGTTCACCCCTGGAGCAGGAATTCCTCACTCTTGAACACAAGAGTTCACACCTGGAGCAGAAACTTCTTACTCTTCATGAGCACATGAGTTAACTTCTGGAGCAGGAACTCCTTTCTCTTCTGCAGCACATGAGTTCACCCCTGGAGCAGGAATTCCTTACTCTTCAGGAGCACAAGAGTTCACACCTGCAGCAAGAACTCTTTACTCTTCTGGAGCACAAGAGTTCACACCTGGAGTAGGAACTCCTCACTCTTCTGGAGCACACGAGTTCACCCCGGGAGCAGGAACTCCTTATTCTTCTGGAGCACAAGAGTTCACCCCTGGAGCAGGAACTCCTTACTCTTCAGGAGCACATGAGTTCACCCATGGAGCAGGAACTCCTTACTCTTCAGGAGCACAAGAGTTCACTCCTGGAGCAGGAACTCCTTACTCTTCTGGAGCACAATAGTTCACCCCTGGAGTTGGAACTCCTTACTCTTCAGGAGCACAAGAGTTCACCCCTGGAGCACGAACTCCTTACTCTTCTTGAGCACATGATTTCACCCCTGGAGCAGGAACTCCTTACTCTTCAGGAGCACAAGAGTTCACCCTTGGAGCAGGAATTCCTTACTCTTCAGGAGCACAAGAGTTCACCACTGGAGCAGGAATTCCTTACTCTTCAGGAGCACAAGAGTTCACCCCTGGAGCAGGAACTCCTCACTCTTCAGGAGTACATGAGTTCAACACTGGAGCAGGAACTCCTGACTCTTCAGGAGCACAAGAGTTCACCCCTGGAGCAGGAACTCCTTACTCTTCTGGAGCTCATGAGTTCATCCCTGGAGCAGGAACTCCTTACACTTCAGGAGTACATGAGATCACCCCTGGAGCAGGAATTCCTTACTCTTCTGGAGCACAAGAGTTCACCCCTGGAGCAGGAACTCCTTACTCTTCAGGATCACATGAGTTCACCCCTGGAGCAGGAATTCCTTACTCTTCAGGAGCACAAGAGTTCACACCTGGAGCAGGAACTCCTCACTCTTCTGGAGCACAAGAATTCACACCTGGAGCAGAAACTTCTTACTCTTCAGGAGCTGATGAGTTAACCTCTGGAGCAGAAACTCCTTTCTCTTCTGGAGCACATGAGTTCACCCCTGGAGCAGGAATTCCTTACTCTTCAGGAGCACAAGATTTCACCCCTGGAGCAGGAACTCCTTACTCTTCAGGAGCACATGAGTTCACCCCTGGAGCAAGAACTCTTTACTCTTCAGAAGCACATGAGTTCACCCATGGAGCAGGAACTCCTCACTCTTCTGGAGCACAATAGTTCACCCCTGGAGCAGGAACTCCTTACTCTTCTGGAGCACAAGAGTTCACCCCTGGAGTTGGAACTCCTTACTCTTCAGGAGCACAAGAGTTCACCCCTGGAGCAGGAACTCCTTACTCTTCTGGATCACATGATTTCACACCTGGAGCAGGAACTCATGAGTTCACCCCTGGAGCAGGAATTCCTTACTCTTAACGAGCACAAGAGTTCACACCTGGAGCAGAAACTTCTTACTCTTCATGAGCACATGAGTTAACCTCTGGAGCAGGAACTCCTTTCTCTTCTGCAGCACATGAGTTCACCCCTGGAGCAGGAATTCCTTACTCTTCAGGAGCACAAGAGTTCACACCTGGAGCAAGAACTCTTTACTCTTCAGGAGTACAAGAGTTCACCCTTGGAACATGAACTCTTTACTCTTCAGGAGCACATGAGTTCACCCCTGGAGCAGGAATTCCTCACTCTTGAACACAAGAGTTCACACCTGGAGCAGAAACTTCTTACTCTTCATGAGCACATGAGTTAACTTCTGGAGCAGGAACTCCTTTCTCTTCTGCAGCACATGAGTTCACCCCTGGAGCAGGAATTCCTTACTCTTCAGGAGCACAAGAGTTCACACCTGCAGCAAGAACTCTTTACTCTTCTGGAGCACAAGAGTTCACACCTGGAGTAGGAACTCCTCACTCTTCTGGAGCACACGAGTTCACCCCGGGAGCAGGAACTCCTTATTCTTCTGGAGCACAAGAGTTCACCCCTGGAGCAGGAACTCCTTACTCTTCAGGAGCACATGAGTTCACCCATGGAGCAGGAACTCCTTACTCTTCAGGAGCACAAGAGTTCACTCCTGGAGCAGGAACTCCTTACTCTTCTGGAGCACAATAGTTCACCCCTGGAGTTGGAACTCCTTACTCTTCAGGAGCACAAGAGTTCACCCCTGGAGCACGAACTCCTTACTCTTCTTGAGCACATGATTTCACCCCTGGAGCAGGAACTCCTTACTCTTCAGGAGCACAAGAGTTCACCCTTGGAGCAGGAATTCCTTACTCTTCAGGAGCACAAGAGTTCACCACTGGAGCAGGAATTCCTTACTCTTCAGGAGCACAAGAGTTCACCCCTGGAGCAGGAACTCCTCACTCTTCAGGAGTACATGAGTTCAACACTGGAGCAGGAACTCCTGACTCTTCAGGAGCACAAGAGTTCACCCCTGGAGCAGGAACTCCTTACTCTTCTGGAGCTCATGAGTTCATCCCTGGAGCAGGAACTCCTTACACTTCAGGAGTACATGAGATCACCCCTGGAGCAGGAATTCCTTACTCTTCTGGAGCACAAGAGTTCACCCCTGGAGCAGGAACTCCTTACTCTTCAGGATCACATGAGTTCACCCCTGGAGCAGGAATTCCTTACTCTTCAGGAGCACAAGAGTTCACACCTGGAGCAGGAACTCCTCACTCTTCTGGAGCACAAGAATTCACACCTGGAGCAGAAACTTCTTACTCTTCAGGAGCACATGAGTTAACCTCTGGAGCAGAAACTCCTTTCTCTTCTGGAGCACATGAGTTCACCCCTGGAGCAGGAATTCCTTACTCTTCAGGAGCACAAGATTTCACCCCTGGAGCAGGAACTCCTTACTCTTCAGGAGCACATGAGTTCACCCCTGGAGCAAGAACTCTTTACTCTTCAGAAGCACATGAGTTCACCCATGGAGCAGGAACTCCTCACTCTTCTGGAGCACAATAGTTCACCCCTGGAGCAGGAACTCCTTACTCTTCTGGAGCACAAGAGTTCACCCCTGGAGTTGGAACTCCTTACTCTTCAGGAGCACAAGAGTTCACCCCTGGAGCAGGAACTCCTTACTCTTCTGGATCACATGATTTCACACCTGGAGCAGGAACTCATGAGTTCACCCCTGGAGCAGGAATTCCTTACTCTTAACGAGCACAAGAGTTCACACCTGGAGCAGAAACTTCTTACTCTTCATGAGCACATGAGTTAACCTCTGGAGCAGGAACTCCTTTCTCTTCTGCAGCACATGAGTTCACCCCTGGAGCAGGAATTCCTTACTCTTCAGGAGCACAAGAGTTCACACCTGGAGCAAGAACTCTTTACTCTTCTGGAGCACAAGAGTTCACACCTGGAGTAGGAACTCCTCACTCTTCTGGAGCACACGAGTTCACCCCGGGAGCAGGAACTCCTTATTCTTCTGGAGCACAAGAGTTCACCCCTGGAGCAGGAACTATTTACTCTTCAGGAGCACATGAGTTCACCCATGGAACAGGAACTCCTCACTCTTCAGTAGCACAAGAGTTCACTCCTGGAGCAGGAACTCCTTACTCTTCTGGAGCACAAGAGTTCACCCCTGGAGTTGGAACTCCTTACTCTTCAAGAGCACAAGAGTTCACCCTTGGAGCAGGAACTCCTTACTCTTCAGGAGTAAATGAGCTCACCCCTGGAGCAGGAATTCCTTACTCTTCTGGAGCACAAGAGTTCACCCCTGGAGCAGGAACTCCTTACTCTTCAGGAGCACATGAGCTCACCCCTGGAGCAGGAATTCCTTACTCATCAGGAGCACAAGAGTTCACACCTGGAGCAGGAACTCCTTACTCTTCAGGAGCACATGAGTTCACCCATGGAGCAGGAACTCCTTACTCTTCAGGAGCACAAGAGTTCACTCCTGGAGCAGGAACTCCTTACTCTTCTGGAGCACAATAGTTCACCCCTGGAGTTGGAACTCCTTACTCTTCAGGAGCACAAGAGTTCACCCCTGGAGCACGAACTCCTTACTCTTCTTGAGCACATGATTTCACCCCTGGAGCAGGAACTCCTTACTCTTCAGGAGCACAAGAGTTCACCCTTGGAGCAGGAATTCCTTACTCTTCAGGAGCACAAGAGTTCACCACTGGAGCAGGAATTCCTTACTCTTCAGGAGCACAAGAGTTCACCCCTGGAGCAGGAACTCCTCACTCTTCAGGAGTACATGAGTTCAACACTGGAGCAGGAACTCCTGACTCTTCAGGAGCACAAGAGTTCACCCCTGGAGCAGGAACTCCTTACTCTTCTGGAGCTCATGAGTTCATCCCTGGAGCAGGAACTCCTTACACTTCAGGAGTACATGAGATCACCCCTGGAGCAGGAATTCCTTACTCTTCTGGAGCACAAGAGTTCACCCCTGGAGCAGGAACTCCTTACTCTTCAGGATCACATGAGTTCACCCCTGGAGCAGGAATTCCTTACTCTTCAGGAGCACAAGAGTTCACACCTGGAGCAGGAACTCCTCACTCTTCTGGAGCACAAGAATTCACACCTGGAGCAGAAACTTCTTACTCTTCAGGAGCTGATGAGTTAACCTCTGGAGCAGAAACTCCTTTCTCTTCTGGAGCACATGAGTTCACCCCTGGAGCAGGAATTCCTTACTCTTCAGGAGCACAAGATTTCACCCCTGGAGCAGGAACTCCTTACTCTTCAGGAGCACATGAGTTCACCCCTGGAGCAAGAACTCTTTACTCTTCAGAAGCACATGAGTTCACCCATGGAGCAGGAACTCCTCACTCTTCTGGAGCACAATAGTTCACCCCTGGAGCAGGAACTCCTTACTCTTCTGGAGCACAAGAGTTCACCCCTGGAGTTGGAACTCCTTACTCTTCAGGAGCACAAGAGTTCACCCCTGGAGCAGGAACTCCTTACTCTTCTGGATCACATGATTTCACACCTGGAGCAGGAACTCATGAGTTCACCCCTGGAGCAGGAATTCCTTACTCTTAACGAGCACAAGAGTTCACACCTGGAGCAGAAACTTCTTACTCTTCATGAGCACATGAGTTAACCTCTGGAGCAGGAACTCCTTTCTCTTCTGCAGCACATGAGTTCACCCCTGGAGCAGGAATTCCTTACTCTTCAGGAGCACAAGAGTTCACACCTGGAGCAAGAACTCTTTACTCTTCAGGAGTACAAGAGTTCACCCTTGGAACATGAACTCTTTACTCTTCAGGAGCACATGAGTTCACCCCTGGAGCAGGAATTCCTCACTCTTGAACACAAGAGTTCACACCTGGAGCAGAAACTTCTTACTCTTCATGAGCACATGAGTTAACTTCTGGAGCAGGAACTCCTTTCTCTTCTGCAGCACATGAGTTCACCCCTGGAGCAGGAATTCCTTACTCTTCAGGAGCACAAGAGTTCACACCTGCAGCAAGAACTCTTTACTCTTCTGGAGCACAAGAGTTCACACCTGGAGTAGGAACTCCTCACTCTTCTGGAGCACACGAGTTCACCCCGGGAGCAGGAACTCCTTATTCTTCTGGAGCACAAGAGTTCACCCCTGGAGCAGGAACTCCTTACTCTTCAGGAGCACATGAGTTCACCCATGGAGCAGGAACTCCTTACTCTTCAGGAGCACAAGAGTTCACTCCTGGAGCAGGAACTCCTTACTCTTCTGGAGCACAATAGTTCACCCCTGGAGTTGGAACTCCTTACTCTTCAGGAGCACAAGAGTTCACCCCTGGAGCACGAACTCCTTACTCTTCTTGAGCACATGATTTCACCCCTGGAGCAGGAACTCCTTACTCTTCAGGAGCACAAGAGTTCACCCTTGGAGCAGGAATTCCTTACTCTTCAGGAGCACAAGAGTTCACCACTGGAGCAGGAATTCCTTACTCTTCAGGAGCACAAGAGTTCACCCCTGGAGCAGGAACTCCTCACTCTTCAGGAGTACATGAGTTCAACACTGGAGCAGGAACTCCTGACTCTTCAGGAGCACAAGAGTTCACCCCTGGAGCAGGAACTCCTTACTCTTCTGGAGCTCATGAGTTCATCCCTGGAGCAGGAACTCCTTACACTTCAGGAGTACATGAGATCACCCCTGGAGCAGGAATTCCTTACTCTTCTGGAGCACAAGAGTTCACCCCTGGAGCAGGAACTCCTTACTCTTCAGGATCACATGAGTTCACCCCTGGAGCAGGAATTCCTTACTCTTCAGGAGCACAAGAGTTCACACCTGGAGCAGGAACTCCTCACTCTTCTGGAGCACAAGAATTCACACCTGGAGCAGAAACTTCTTACTCTTCAGGAGCACATGAGTTAACCTCTGGAGCAGAAACTCCTTTCTCTTCTGGAGCACATGAGTTCACCCCTGGAGCAGGAATTCCTTACTCTTCAGGAGCACAAGATTTCACCCCTGGAGCAGGAACTCCTTACTCTTCAGGAGCACATGAGTTCACCCCTGGAGCAAGAACTCTTTACTCTTCAGAAGCACATGAGTTCACCCATGGAGCAGGAACTCCTCACTCTTCTGGAGCACAATAGTTCACCCCTGGAGCAGGAACTCCTTACTCTTCTGGAGCACAAGAGTTCACCCCTGGAGTTGGAACTCCTTACTCTTCAGGAGCACAAGAGTTCACCCCTGGAGCAGGAACTCCTTACTCTTCTGGATCACATGATTTCACACCTGGAGCAGGAACTCATGAGTTCACCCCTGGAGCAGGAATTCCTTACTCTTAACGAGCACAAGAGTTCACACCTGGAGCAGAAACTTCTTACTCTTCATGAGCACATGAGTTAACCTCTGGAGCAGGAACTCCTTTCTCTTCTGCAGCACATGAGTTCACCCCTGGAGCAGGAATTCCTTACTCTTCAGGAGCACAAGAGTTCACACCTGGAGCAAGAACTCTTTACTCTTCTGGAGCACAAGAGTTCACACCTGGAGTAGGAACTCCTCACTCTTCTGGAGCACACGAGTTCACCCCGGGAGCAGGAACTCCTTATTCTTCTGGAGCACAAGAGTTCACCCCTGGAGCAGGAACTATTTACTCTTCAGGAGCACATGAGTTCACCCATGGAACAGGAACTCCTCACTCTTCAGTAGCACAAGAGTTCACTCCTGGAGCAGGAACTCCTTACTCTTCTGGAGCACAAGAGTTCACCCCTGGAGTTGGAACTCCTTACTCTTCAAGAGCACAAGAGTTCACCCTTGGAGCAGGAACTCCTTACTCTTCAGGAGTAAATGAGCTCACCCCTGGAGCAGGAATTCCTTACTCTTCTGGAGCACAAGAGTTCACCCCTGGAGCAGGAACTCCTTACTCTTCAGGAGCACATGAGCTCACCCCTGGAGCAGGAATTCCTTACTCATCAGGAGCACAAGAGTTCACACCTGGAGCAGGAACTCCTCACTCTTTTGGAGCACAAAAGTTCACACCTGGAGCAGAAACTTCTTACTCTTCAGGAGTACATGAGTTAACCTCTGGAGCAGAAACTCCTTTCTCTTCTGGAGCACATGAGTTCACCCCTGGAGCAGGAATTCATTACTCTTCTGGAGCACAACAGTTCACACCTGGAGTAGGAACTCCTCACTCTTCTGGAGCACAAGAGTTCACCCCGGGAGCAGGAACTCCTTATTCTTCTGGAGCACAAGAGTTCACCCCTGGAGCAGGAACTCCTCACTCTTCAGGAGCACATGAATTCACCCATGGAGCAGGAACTCCTCACTCTTCTGGAGCACAAGAGTTCACCCCTGGAGCAGGAACTCCTTACTCTTCTGGAGCACAAGAGTTCACCCCTGGAGTTGGAACTCCTTACTCTTCAGGAGCACAATAGTTCACCCCTGGAGCAGGAACTCCTTACTCTTCTGGAGCACATGATTTCACACCTGGAGCAGGAACTCCTTACTCTTCTGGAGCACAAGAGTTCACCCCTGGAGCAGGAATTCCTTACTCTTCTGGAGCACATGAGTTCACCCCTGGAGCAGGAACTCCTTTCTCTTCTGGAGCACATAAGTTCACACCTGGAGCAGGAACTCCTGACTCTTCACGAACACAAGAGTTCACCCGTGTAGCAGGAACTCCTTACTCTTCTGCAGCACATGAGTTCACCCATGGAGCAGGAACCCCTCACTCTTCAGGAGCACAAGAGTTAACTCCTGGAGCAGGAACTCCTTACTCTTCTGGAGCACAAGAGTTCACCCCTGGAGTTGGAACTCCTTACTCTTCAGGAGCACAAGAGTTCACCCCTGGAGCAGGAACTCCTCACTCTTCAGGAGTACATGAGTTCAACACTGGAGCAGGAACTCCTGACTCTTCAGGAGCACAAGAGTTCACCCCTGGAGCAGGAACTAATTACTCTTCTGGAGCACATGAGTTCATCCCTGGAGCAGGAACTCCTTACTCTTCAGGAGTACATGAGATCACCCCTGGAGTAGGAATTCCTTACTCTTCTGGAGCACAAGAGTTCACCCCTGGAGCAGGAACTCCTTACTCTTCAGAAGCACAAGAGTTCACACCTGGAGCAGGAACTCCTCACTCTTCTGGAGCACAAGAGTTCACCCCTGGAGCAGGAACTCCTTACTCTTCTGGAGCACAAGAGTTCACCCCTGGAGTTGGAACTCCTTACTCTTCAGGAGCACAAGAGTTCACCCCTGGAGCAGGAACTCCTTACACTTCTGGAGCACATGATTTCACACCTGGAGCAGGAACTCCTTATTCTTCTGGAGCACAAGAGTTCACCCCTGGAGCAGGAATTCCTTACTCTTCTGGAGCACATGAGTTCACCCCTGGAGCAGGAACTCCTTTCTCTTCTGGAGCACATAAGTTCACACCTGGAGCAGGAACTCCTGACTCTTCACGAACACAAGAGTTCACCCGTGTAGCAGGAACTCCTTACTCTTCTCGAGCACATGAGTTCACCCATGGAGCAGGAACTCCTCACTCTTCAGGAGCACAAGAGTTCACTCCTGGAGCAGGAACTCCTTACTCTTCTGGAGCACAAGAGTTCACCCCTGGAGTTGGAACTCCTTACTCTTCAGGAGCACAATAGTCCACCCCTGGAGCAGGAATTCCTCACTCTTCAGGAGTACATGAGTTCAACACTGGAGCAGGAACTCCTGACTCTTCAGGAGCACAAGAGTTCACCCCTGGAGCAGGAATTCCTTACTCTTCTGGAGCATATAAGTTCATCCCTGGAGCAGGAACTCCTTACTCTTCAGGAGTACATGAGATCACCCCTGGAGCAGGAATTCCTTACTCTTCTGGAGCACAAGAGTTCACCCCTGGAGCAGGAACTCCTTACTCTTCTGGAGCACATGAGTTCACCCCTGGAGCAGGAATTCCTTACTCTTCAGAAGCGCAAGAGTTCACACCTAGAGCAGGAACTCCTCACTCTTCTGGAGCACAAGAGTTCACACCTGGAGCAGAAACTTCTTACTCTTCAGGAGCACATGAGTTAACCTCTGGAGCAGAAACTCCTTTCTCTTCTGGAGCACATGAGTTCACCCCTGGAGCAGGAATTCCTTACTCTTCAGGAGCACAAGATTTCACCCCTGGAGCAGGAACTCCTTACTCTTCTGGAGCACAAGAGTTCACCCTTGGAGGAAGAACTCTTTACTCTTCAGGAGCACATGAGTTCACCCATGGAGCAGGAACTCCTCACGCTTCTGGAGCACAATAGTTCACCCCTGGAGTAGGAACTCCTTACTCTTCTGGAGCACAAGAGTTCACCCCTGGAGTTGGAACTCCTTACTCTTCAGGAGCACAAGAGTTCACCCCTGGAGCAGGAACTCCTTACTCTTCTGGAGCACATGATTTCACACCTGGAGCAGGTACTCATGAGTTCACCCCTGGAGCAGGAATTCCTTACTCTTAAGGAGCACAAAAGTTCACACCTGGAGCAGAAACTTCTTACTCTTAATGAGCACATGAGTTAACCTCTGGAGCAGGAACTCCTTTCTCTTCTGCAGCACATGAGTTCACCCCTGGAGCAGGAATTCCTTACTCTTCAGGAGCACAAGAGTTCACACCTGGAGCAAGAACTCTTTATTCTTCTGGAGCACAAGAGTTCACACCTGGAGTAGGAACTCCTCACTCTTCTGGAGCACACGAGTTCACCCCGGGAGCAGGAACTCCTTATTCTTCTGGGGCACAAGAGTTCACCCCTGGAGCAGGAACTCCTTACTCTTCAGGAGCACATGAGTTCACCCATGGAGCAGGAACTCCTCACTCTTCAGTAGCACAAGAGTTCACTCCTGGAGCAGGAACTCCTTACTCTTCTGCAGCACAAGAGTTCACCCCTGGAGTTGGAACTCCTTACTCTTCAGGAGCACAAGAGTTCATCCTTGGAGCAGGAACTCCTTACTCTTCAGGAGCACATGAGCTCACCCCTGGAGCAGGAATTCCTTACTCTTCTGGAGCATAAGAGTTCACCCCTGGATCAGGAACTCCTTACTCTTCAGGAGCACATGAGGTCACCCCTGGAGCAGGAATTCCTTACTCTTCAGGAGCACAAGAGTTCACACCTGGAGCAGGAACTCCTCACTCTTCTGGAGCACAAACATTCACACCTGGAGCAGAAACTTCTTACTCTTCAGGAGTACATGAGTTAACCTCTGGATTAGAAACTCCTTTCTCTTCTGGAACACATGAGTTCACCCCTGGAGCAGGAATTCCTCACTCTTCTGGAGCACAATATTTCACCCCTGGAGCAGGAACTCCTTACTCTTCAGGAGCACATGAGTTCACCTCTGGAGCAAGAACTCTTTACTCTTCTGGAGCACAACAGTTCACACCTGGAGTAGGAACTCCTCACTCTTCTGGAGCACAAGAGTTCATCCCGGGAGCAGGAACTCCTTATTCTTCTGGAGCACAAGAGTTCACCCCTGGAGCAGGAACTCCTCACTCTTCAGGAGCACATGAGTTCACCCATGGAGCAGGAACTCCTCAATCTTCTGGAGCACAAGAGTTCACCCCTGGAGCAGGAACTCCTTACTCTTCTGGAGCACAAGAGTTCACCCCTGGAGTTGGAACTCCTTACTCTTCAGGAGCACAAGAGTTCACCCCTGGAGCAGGAACTCCTTACTCTTCTGGAGCACATGATTTCACACCTGGGGCAGGAACTCCTTACTCTTCTGGAGCACAAGAGTTCACCCCTGGAGCAGGAATTCCTTACTCTTCTGGAGCACATGAGTTCACCCATGGAGCAGGAACTCCTTACTCTTCAGGACCACATGAGTTCACCCCTGGATCAGGAACTCCTTACTCTTCAGGAGTACAAGAGTTCACCTATGGAGCAGGAACTTCTTACTCTTCAGGAGTACAAGAGTTCACCCTTGGAACATGAACTCTTTACTCTTCAGGAGCACATGAGTTCACCCCTGGATCAGGAACTCCTTACTCTTCAGGAGTACAAGAGTTCACCCATGGAGCAGGAACTTCTTACTCTTCAGGAGTACAAGAGTTCACCCTTGGAACATGAACTCTTTACTCTTCAGGAGCACATGAGTTCACCTCTGGAGCAGGAATTCCTCACTCTTGAACACAAGTGTTCACACCTGGAGCAGGAACGCCTCACTCTTCTGGAGCACAAGAGTTCACCCCTGGAGCAGGAACTCCTTACTCTTCTGGAGCACAAGAGTTCACACCTGGAGCAGAAACTTCTTACTCTTCAGGAGCACATGAGTTAACCTCTGGAGCAGGAATTCCTTACTCTACAGGAGCACAAGATTTCACCCCTGGAGCAGGAACTCCTTACTCTTCTGGAGCACAAGAGTTCACCCCTGGAGGAAGAACTCTTTACTCTTCAGGAGCACATTAGTTCACCCATGGAGACGGAACTCCTCACTCTTCTGGAACACAATAGTTCACCCCTGGAGCAGGAACTCCTTACTCTTCTGGAGCACAAGAGTTCACCCCTGGAGTTGGAACTCCTTACTCTTCAGGAGCACAAGAGTTCACCCCTGGAGCAGGAACTCCTTACTCTTCTGGAGTACATGATTTCACACCTGGAGCAGGTACTCATGAGTTCACCCCTGGAGCAGGAATTCCTTACTCTTAAGGAGCACAAGGGTTCACACCTGGAGCAGAAACCTCTTACTCTTCATGAGCACATGAGTTAACCTCTGGAGCAGGAACTCCTTTCTCTTGTGCAGCACATGAGTTCACCCCTGGAGGAGGAATTCCTTACTCTTCAGGACCACAAGAGTTCACACCTGGAGCAAGAACTCTTTACTCTTCTGGAGCACAAGAGTTCACACCTGGAGTAGGAACTCCTCACACTTCTGGAGCACACGAGTTCACCCCGGGAGCAGGAACTCCTTATTCTTCTGGAGCACAATAGTTCACCCTTGGAGCAGGAACTCCTTACTCTTCAGGAGCACATGAGTTCACCCATGGAGCAGGAACTCCTCACTCTTCAGTAGCACAAGAGTTCACTCCTGGAGCAGGAACTCCTTACTCTTCTGCAGCACAAGAGTTCACCCCTGGAGTTGGAACTCCTTACTCTTCAGGAGCACAAGAGTTCACCCTTGGAGCAGGAACTCCTTACTCTTCAGGAGTACATGAGCTCACCCCTGGAGCAGGAATTCCTTACTCTTCTGGAGCATAAGAGTTCACCCCTGGAGCAGGAACTCCTTACTCTTCAGGAGCACATGAGTTCACCCTTGGAGCAGGAATTCCTTACTCTTCTGGAGCACAAAAGTTCACACCTGGAGATGAAACTTCTTACTCTTCAGGAGTACATGAGTTAACCTCTGGAGTAGAAACTCCTTTCTCTTCTGGAGCACATGAGTTCACCCATGGAGCAGTAATTCCTTACTATTCTGGAGCACAATATTTCACCCCTGGAGCAGGAACTCCTTACTCTTCAGGAGCACATGAGTTCACCTCTGGAGCAAGAACTCTTTACTCTTCTGGAGCACAAGAGTTCACCCCTGGAGCAGGAACTCCTCACTCTTCAGGAGCACATGAGTTCACCCATGGAGCAGGAACTCCTCATTCTTCTGGAGCACAAGAGTTCACCCCTGGAGCAGTAACTCCTTACTCTTCTGGAGCACAAGAGTTCACCCCTGGAGTTGGAACTCCTTACTCTTCAGGAGCACAAGAGTTCACCCATGGAGCAGGAACTCCTTACTCTTCTGGAGCACATGATTTCACACCTGGAGCAGGAACTCCTTACTCTTCTGGAGCACAAGAGTTCACCCATGGAGCAGGAACTCCTTTCTCTTCTGGAGCACATAAGTTCACACCTGGAGCAGGAACTCCTGACTCTTCACGAACACAAGAGTTCACCCGTGTAGCAGGAACTCCTTACTCTTCTGGAGCGCATGAGTTCACCCATGGAGCAGGAACTCCTCACTCTTCTGGAGCACAAGAGTTCACCCCTGGAGCAGCAACTCCTTACTCTTCTGGAGCACAAGAGTTCACCCCTGGAGCAGCAACTCCTTACTTTTCAGGAGCACAAGAGTTCACCCCTGGAGCAGGAATTCCTAACTCTTCAGGAGCACAAGAGTTCACCCCTGGAGCAGAAATTCATTACTCATCTAGAGCACAAGAGTTCACACCTGGAGCAGGAACTCCTCACTCTTCTGGAGCACAATAGTTCACCCATGGAGCAGGAACTCCTTACTCTTCAGGAGCACATGAGTTCACCCATGGAGCAGGAACTCCTCACTCTTCTGGAGCACAAGAGTTCACCCCTGGAGCAGCAACTCCTTACTCTTCTGGAGCACAAGAGTTCACCCCTGGAGTTGGAACTCCTTACTTTTCAGGGGCACAAGAGTTCACCCCTGGGGCAGGAATTCCTAACTCTTCAGGAGCACAAGAGTTCACCCCTGGAGCAGAAATTCCTTACTCATCTGGAGCACAAGAGTTCACACCTGGAGCAGGAACTCCTCACTCTTCTGGAGCACAAGAGTTCACCCCTGGAGCAGGAACTCCTTACTCTTCAGGACCACATGAGTTCACCCCTGGATCAGGAACTCCTTACTCTTCAAGAGTACAAGAGTTCACCCATGGAGCAGGAACTTCTTACTCTTCAGGAGTACAAGAGTTCACCCTTGGAACATGAACTCTTTACTCTTCAGGAGCACATGAGTTCACCCCTGTAGCAGGAACTCCTTACTCTTCAGGAGCACAAGAGTTCACCCCTGGAGCAGGAATTCCTTACTCTTCAGGAGCACAAGAGTTCACCTCTGGAGCAGTAACTCCTCACTCTTCTGGAGCACAAGAGTTCACACCTGGAGCAGAAACTTCTTACTCTTCAGGAGCACATGAGTTCACCTCTGGAGCAGGAACTCCTTTCTCTTCTGGAGCACAAGAGTTCACCACTGGAGCAGGAATTCCTTACTCTTCAGGAGCACAAGAATTCACCCCTGGAGCAGGAACTCCTTACTCTTCGGGAGCACAGGAGTTCACCCCTGGAGCAAGAACTCTTTACTCTTCTGGAGCACAAGAGTTCACACCTGGAGTAGGAACCCCTTACTCTTCAGGAGAACATGAGTTTACCACTGGAGCAGGAACTCCTTACTCTTCTGGAGCACATGAGTTCACCCCTGGAGCAGGATTTCCTTACTCGTCAGGAGCACGTGAGTTCATCCCTGGAGCAGCAACTTCTTACTCTTCAGGAGCACATGAGTTCACCCATGGAGCAGGAACTCCTTACTCTTCAGGAGGACAAGAGTTCACCCCTGGAGCAGGAATTCCTTACTCTTCAGGAGCACATGAGCTCACCCATGGAGCAGGAACTCCTTACTCTTCAGGAGGACAAGAGTTCACCCCTGGAGCAGGAACTCCTCACTCTTCTGGAGCACATGAGTTCACCTCTGGAGCAGGAACTCCTTACTCTTCAGAAGCACAAGAGTTCACCCCTGGAGCAGGAACTCATTGCTCTTCTGGAGCACAATAGTTCACCTCTGGAGCAGGAACTCCTTACTCTTCTGGAGCACATGAGTTCACCCCTGGAGCAGGAACTCCTTACTCTTCTGGAGGAAAAGAGTTCACCCCTGGAGCAGGAACTCCTTACTCTTCTGGAGCACATGAGTTCACCCCTGGAGCAGGAACTCCTTACTCTTCTGGAGCACAAGAGTTCACCACTGGAGCAGGAATTCCTTACTCTTCTGGAGCACAAGAGTTCACCCCTGGAGCAGGAACTCCTTATTCTTCAGGAGCACACGAGTTCACCCCTGGAGCAAGAACTCTTCACTCTTTTGTAGCACAAGAGTTCACACCTGGAGTAGGAACTCCTTACTCTTCTGGAGCACAATAGTTCACCCCTAGAGCAGGAACTCCTTACTCTTCTGGAGCACAAGAGTTCATCCCTGGAGCAGGAACTCCTTACTCTTCAGGAGCACATGAGTTCACCCCTGGAGCAGGAATTCCCTACTCGTCAGGAACACATGAGTTCACCCCTGGAGCAGGAACCCCTTACTCTTCTGGAGCACATGAGTTCACCCCTGGAGCAGGAATTCCTTACTCGTCAGGAGCACATGAGTTCATCCCTGGAGCAGCAACTTCTTACTCTTCAGGAGCACATGAGTTCACCCCTGGAGCAGGAACTCCTTACTCTTCAGGAGCACAAGAGCTCACCCCTGTAGCAGGAATTCCTTACTCTTCAGGAGCACAAGAGTTCACCCCTGGAGCAGGAATTCCTTACTCTTCTGTAGCACATGAGCTCACCCCTGGAGCAGGAACTCCTCACTCTTCTGGAGCACAAGAGTTCACCCCTTGAGCAGGAATTCCTTACTCTTCTTGAGCACAAGAGTTCACCCCTGGAGCAGGAACTCCTTACTCTTCAGGTGCACAAGAGTTCATCCCTGGAGCAGGAATTCTTTACTCTTCTGGAGCACAAGAGTTCACCGCTGGAGCAGGAACTCCTTGCTCTCCTGGAGCACAATAGTTCACCCCTGGAGCAGGAACTCCTTACTCTTCTGGAGCACATGAGTTCACCCCTGGAGCAGGAACTCCTTACTCTTCTGGAGCACATGAGTTCACCCCTGGAGCAGGATTTCCTTACTCGTCAGGAGCACGTGAGTTCATCCCTGGAGCAGCAACTTCTTACTCTTCAGGAGCACATGAGTTCACCCATGGAGCAGGAACTCCTTACTCTTCAGGAGGACAAGAGTTCACCCCTGGAGCAGGAATTCCTTACTCTTCAGGAGCACATGAGCTCACCCATGGAGCAGGAACTCCTTACTCTTCAGGAGGACAAGAGTTCACCCCTGGAGCAGGAACTCCTCACTCTTCTGGAGCACATGAGTTCACCTCTGGAGCATGAACTCCTTACTCTTCAGAAGCACAAGAGTTCACCCCTGGAACAGGAACTCATTGCTCTTCTGGAGCACAATAGTTCACCCCTGGAGCAGGAACTCCTTACTCTTCTGGAGCACATGAGTTCACCCCTGGAGCAGGAACTCCTTACTCTTCTGGAGGAAAAGAGTTCACCCCTGGAGCAGGAACTCCTTACTCTTCAGGAGCACATGAGTTCACCCCTGGAGCAGGAACTCCTTACTCTTCTGGAGCACAAGAGATCACCACTGGAGCAGGAATTCCTTACTCTTCTGGAGCACAAGAGTTCACCCCTGGAGCAGGAACTCCTACTCTTCAGGAGCACACGAGTTCACCCCTGGAGCAAGAACTCTTCACTCTTCTGTAGCACAAGAGTTCACACCTGGAGTAGGAACTCCTTACTCTTCTGGAGCACAAGAGTTCACCCCTAGAGCAGGAACTCCTTACTCTTCTGGAGCACAAGTGTTCATCCCTGGAGCAGGAACTCCTTACTCTTCAGGAGCACATGAGTTCACCCCTGGAGCAGGAATTCCTTACTCGTCAGGAACACATGAGTTCACCCCTGGAGCAGGAAACCCTTACTCTTCTGGAGCACATGAGTTCACCCCTGGAGCAGGAATTCCTTACTCGTCAGGAGCACATGAGTTCATCCCTGGAGCAGCAACTTCTTACTCTTCAGGAGCACATGAGTTCACCCCTGGAGCAGGAACTCCTTACTCTTCAGGAGCACAAGAGCTCACCCCTGTAGCAGGAATTCCTTACTCTTCAGGAGCACAATAGTTCACCCCTGGAGCAGGAATTCCTTACTCTTCTGTAGCACATGAGCTCAACCCTGGAGCAGGAACTCCTCACTCTTCTGGAGCACAAGAGTGCACCCCTTGAGCAGGAATTCCTTACTCTTCTTGAGCACAAGAGTTCACCCCTGGAGCAGGAACTCCTTACTCTTCAGGTGCACAAGAGTTCACAACTGGAGCAGGAACTCCTTACTCTTCTGGAGCACAAGAGTTCACCCCTGGAGCAGGAATTCCTTACTCTTCTGGAGCACAAGAGTTCACCCCTGAAGCAGGAACTCCTTACTCTTCAGGAGCACACGAGTTCACCACTGGAGCAAGAACTCTTTACTCTTCTGGAGCACAAGAGTTCACACCTGGAGTAGGAACTCCTCACTCTTCTGGAGCACAAGAGTTCACCCCGGGAGCAGGAACTCCTTACTCTTCTGGAGCACAAGAGTTCACCCCTGGAGAAGGAACTCCTCAATCTTCAGGAGTACATGAGTTCACCACTGGAGCAGGAACTCCTTACTCTTCTGGAGCACATGAGTTCAACCCTGGAGAAGGAACTCCTTACTCTTCAAGAGTACATGAGTTCACCCCTGGAGCAGGAATTCCTTACTCTTCTGGAACACAAGAGTTCACCCTTGGAGCAGGAACTCCTTACTCTTTAGGAGCACATGAGTTCACCCCTGGAGCAGGAATTCCTTACTCTTCAGGAGCACAAGTGTTCACCCCTGGAGCAGGAACTCCTCACTCTTCTGGAGCACAAGAGTTCACACCTGGAGCAGAAACTTCTTACTCTTCAGGAGCACATGAGTTCACCTCTGGAGCAGGAACTCCTTACTCTTCTGGAGCACATGAGTTCATCCCTGGAGCAGGAACTCCTTACTCTTCAGGAGCACATGAGTTCACCCCTGGAGCAGGAATTCCTTACTCGTCAGGAACACATGAGTTCACCCCTGGAGCTGGAAACCCTTACTCTTCTGGAGCACATGAGTTCACCCCTGGAGCAGGAATTCCTTACTCGTCAGGAGCACATGAGTTCATCCCTGGAGCAGCAACTTCTTACTCTTCAGGAGCACATGAGTTCACCCCTGGAGCAGGAACTCCTTACTCTTCAGGAGCACAAGAGCTCACCCCTGTAGCAGGAATTCCTTACTCTTCAGGAGCACAATAGTTCACCCCTGGAGCAGGAATTCCTTACTCTTCTGTAGCACATGAGCTCACCCCTGGAGCAGGAACTCCTCACTCTTCTGGAGCACAAGAGTTCACCCCTTGAGCAGGAATTCCTTACTCTTCTTGAGCACAAGAGTTCGCCCCTGGAGCAGGAACTCCTTACTCTTCAGGTGCACAATAGTTCACAACTGGAGCAGGAACTCCTTACTCTTCTGGAGCACAAGAGTTCACCCCTGGAGCAGGAATTCCTTACTCTTCTGGAGCACAAGAGTTCACCCCTGAAGCAGGAACTCCTTACTCTTCAGGAGCACACGAGTTCACCACTGGAGCAAGAACTCTTTACTCTTCTGGAGCACAAGAGTTCACACCTGGAGTAGGAACTCCTCACTCTTCTGGAGCACAAGAGTTCACCCCGGGAGCAGGAACTCCTTACTCTTCTGGAGCACAAGAGTTCACCCCTGGAGAAGGAACTCCTCAATCTTCAGGAGTACATGAGTTCACCACTGGAGCAGGAACTCCTTACTCTTCTGGAGCACATGAGTTCAACCCTGGAGAAGGAACTCCTTACTCTTCAAGAGTACATGAGTTCACCCCTGGAGCAGGAATTCCTTACTCTTCTGGAACACAAGAGTTCACCCTTGGAGCAGGAACTCCTTACTCTTTAGGAGCACATGAGTTCACCCCTGGAGCAGGAATTCCTTACTCTTCAGGAGCACAAGTGTTCACCCCTGGAGCAGGAACTCCTCACTCTTCTGGAGCACAAGAGTTCACACCTGGAGCAGAAACTTCTTACTCTTCAGGAGCACATGAGTTCACCTCTGGAGCAGGAACTCCTTACTCTTCTGGAGCACATGAGCTCACCCCTGGAGCAGGAACTCCTCACTCTTCTGGAGCACATGAGTTCACCTCTGGAGCAGTAACTCCTTACTCTTCTGGAGCACAAGAGTTCATCCCTGGACCAGGAATTCCTTACTCTTCTGGGGCACAAGCGTTCACTGCTGGAGCAGGAATTCCTTTCTCTTCTGGAGCACAAGAGTTCACCCCTGGAGCAGGAACTCCTTACTCTTCAGGAGTACAAGAGTTCACCCTTGGAACATGAACTCTTTACTCTTCAGGAGCACATGAGTTCACCCCTGGAGCAGGTTTTCCTCACTCTTGAACACAAGAGTTCACACCTGGAGCAGGAACTCCTCACGCTTTTGGAGCACAAGAGTTCACCCCTGGAGCAGGAACTCCTTACTCTTCTGGAGCACACGAGTTCACACCTGGAGCGGGAACTCCTTACTCTTCAGGAGTACATAAGTTCACCCTTGGAGCAGGAAATCCTTACTCTTCTGGAGCATAAGAGTTCACCCCTGGAGCAGGAACTCCTCACTCTTCAGGAGTACATGAGTTCACCCTTGGAGCAGGAAATCCTTACTCTTCTGGAGCATAAGAGTTCACCCCTGGAGCAGGAACTCCTCACTCTTCAGGAGTACATGAGTTCACCACTGGAGCAGGAAATCCTTACTCATCAGGAGCACATGAGTTCACCCCTGGAGCAGGAACTCCTTACTCTTCAGGAGTACATGAGTTCACCCCTGGAGCAGGAATTCCTTACTCTTCTGGAACACAAGAGTTCACCCCTGGAGCAGGAACTCCTTACTCTTCAGGAGCACATGAGTTCACCCCTGGAGCAGGAATTCCTTACTCTTCAGGAGCACAAGAGTTCACACCTGGAGCAGGAACTCCTCATTCTTCTGGTGCACATGAGTTCACCTCTGGATCAGGAACTCCTTACTCTTCTGGAGCACATGAGTTCACCCCTGGAGCAGGAACTCCTTACTCTATAGGAGCACACGAGTTCACACCTGGAGCAAGAACTCTTTACTCTTCAGGAGCACATGAGTTCCCCACTGGAGCAAGAACTCTTTACTCTTCTGGAGCACATGAGTTCACCCCTGGAGCAGGAATTCCTTACTCGTCAGGAGCACATGAGTTCACCCCTGGAGCGGGATCTCCTTACTCTTCAGGAGCACATGAGTTCACCCCTGGAGCAGGAACGCCTTACTCTTCTGGAACACAAGAGTTCACCCCTGGAGCAGGAACTCCTTACTCTTCTGGAGCACAATAGTTTACCCATGGAGCAGAAACTCCTTACTCTTCAGGAGCACAAGAGTTCACCCATGGAGCAGGAATTCCTTACTCTTCTGGAGCACAAGAGTTCACCCCTGGAGCAGGAACTCCTTACTCTTCTGGAGCACATGAGTTCACTCCTGGAGCAGGAACTCCTTAATCTTCTGGAGCACATGAGTTCACCACTGGAGCAGTAACTCCTCACTCTTCTGGAACACAATAGTTCCCCACTGGAGCAGGAACTCCTTACTCTTCTAGAGCACAAGAGTTCATCCCTGGAGCAGGAAACTCTTCTGGAGCACATGAGTTCACACCTCGAGCAGGAACTTCTCACTCTTCAGGAGCACATGAGTTCACCCTTGGAGCAGGAACTCCTTACTCCTCTGGAGCACATGAGTTCGCCCATGGGGCAGGAACTCCTTACTCTTCTGGAGCACAAGAGTTCACCCCTGGAGCAGAAAATGCTTACTCTTCTGGAGCACTAGAGTTCACCCCTGGAGCAGGAACTCCTTACTCTTCAGGAGCACAAGAGTTCACCCCTGGAGCAGGAACTCTTCACTCTTCTGGAGCATATGAGTTCACCCCTGGAGCAGGAATTCCTTACTCTTTAGGAGCACAAGAGTTCACCCCTGGAGCAGGAACTCCTTACTCTTCAGGAATACAAGAGTTCACACCTGGAGCAGGAATTCCTTACTCTTCTGGAGCACAAGAGTTCACCCCAGGAGCAGGAATTCCTTACTCTTCAGGAGAACAAGACTCCATCCCTGGAGCAGGAACTCCTTATTCTTCAGGAGCACAAGAGTTCACCCCTGGAGCAGGAACTCCTTACTCTTCTGGAGCACAAGAGTTCACACCTGGAGCAGGAATTCCTTACTCTTCAGGAGCACATGAGTTCACCCATGGAGCAGGAACTCCTTACTCTTCTGGAGAACAAGAGTTCATCCCTGGAGCAGGAATTCCTTACTCTTCTGGAGCACAATAGTTCACCCCTGGAGCAGGAACTTCTTACTCTTCAGGAGCGCAAGAGTTCCCCCTGGAGCAGGAACTCCTCACTCTTCTGGAGCACAAGAGTTCACCCATGGAGCAGGAACTCCTTACTCTTCAGGAGCACATGAGTTCACCCCTGGAGCAGGAACTCCTTACTCTTCAGGAGCACAACAGTTCACCCCTGGAGCAGGAACTCCTTACTCTTCAGGAGCACAAGAGTTCACCCCTGGAGAAGGAATTCCTTACTCTTCTGAAGCACATGAGTTCACTCCTGGAGCAGGAACTCCTCACTCTTCTGGAGCACATGAGTTCACCCCTGGAGCAGGAACGCCTTACTCTTCTGGAGCACAAGAGTTCACCCCTGGAGCAGGAACTCCTTACTCTTCTGGAGCACAATAGTTTACCCATGGAGCAGAAACTCCTTACTCTTCAGGAGCACAAGAGTTCACCCATGGAGCATGAATTCCTTACTCTTCTGGAGCACAAGTGTTCACACCTGGAGCAGGAACTCCTCACTCTTCTGGAGCACAATAGTTCACCCCTGGAGCAGGATTTCCTTACTCTTCTGGAGCACAATAGTTCACCCCTGGAGCAGGAACTCCTTACTCTTCTGGAACACACGAGTTCACACCTGGAGCAAGAACTCTTTACTCTTCAGGAGCACATGAGTTCCCCACTGGAGCAAGAACTCTTTACTCTTCTGGAGCACATGAGTTCACCCCTGGAGCAGGAATTCCTTACTCGTCAGGAGCACATGAGTTCACCCCTGGAGCGGGATCTCCTTACTCTTCAGGAGCACATGAGTTCACCCCTGGAGCAGGAACGCCTTACTCTTCTGGAACACAAGAGTTCACCCCTGGAACAGGAACTCCTTACTCTTCTGGAGCACAATAGTTTACCCATGGAGCAGAAACTCCTTACTCTTCAGGAGCACAAGAGTTCACCCATGGAGCAGGAATTCCTTACTCTTCTGGAGCACAAGAGTTCACCCCTGGAGCAGGAACTCCTTACTCTTCTGGAGCACATGAGTTCACTCCTGGAGCAGGAACTCCTTAATCTTCTGGAGCACATGAGTTCACCACTGGAGCAGTAACTCCTCACTCTTCTGGAACACAATAGTTCCCCACTGGAGCAGGAACTCCTTACTCTTCTAGAGCACAAGAGTTCATCCCTGGAGCAGGAAACTCTTCTGGAGCACATGAGTTCACACCTCGAGCAGGAACTTCTCACTCTTCAGGAGCACATGAGTTCACCCTTGGAGCAGGAACTCCTTACTCCTCTGGAGCACATGAGTTCGCCCATGGGGCAGGAACTCCTTACTCTTCTGGAGCACAAGAGTTCACCCCTGGAGCAGAAAATGCTTACTCTTCTGGAGCACTAGAGTTCACCCCTGGAGCAGGAACTCCTTACTCTTCAGGAGCACAAGAGTTCACCCCTGGAGCAGGAACTCTTCACTCTTCTGGAGCATATGAGTTCACCCCTGGAGCAGGAATTCCTTACTCTTTAGGAGCACAAGAGTTCACCCCTGGAGCAGGAACTCCTTACTCTTCAGGAATACAAGAGTTCACACCTGGAGCAGGAATTCCTTACTCTTCTGGAGCACAAGAGTTCACCCCAGGAGCAGGAATTCCTTACTCTTCAGGAGAACAAGACTCCATCCCTGGAGCAGGAACTCCTTATTCTTCAGGAGCACAAGAGTTCACCCCTGGAGCAGGAACTCCTTACTCTTCTGGAGCACAAGAGTTCACACCTGGAGCAGGAATTCCTTACTCTTCAGGAGCACATGAGTTCACCCATGGAGCAGGAACTCCTTACTCTTCTGGAGAACAAGAGTTCATCCCTGGAGCAGGAATTCCTTACTCTTCTGGAGCACAATAGTTCACCCCTGGAGCAGGAACTTCTTACTCTTCAGGAGCGCAAGAGTTCCCCCTGGAGCAGGAACTCCTCACTCTTCTGGAGCACAAGAGTTCACCCATGGAGCAGGAACTCCTTACTCTTCAGGAGCACATGAGTTCACCCCTGGAGCAGGAACTCCTTACTCTTCAGGAGCACAACAGTTCACCCCTGGAGCAGGAACTCCTTACTCTTCAGGAGCACAAGAGTTCACCCCTGGAGAAGGAATTCCTTACTCTTCTGAAGCACATGAGTTCACTCCTGGAGCAGGAACTCCTCACTCTTCTGGAGCACATGAGTTCACCCCTGGAGCAGGAACGCCTTACTCTTCTGGAGCACAAGAGTTCACCCCTGGAGCAGGAACTCCTTACTCTTCTGGAGCACAATAGTTTACCCATGGAGCAGAAACTCCTTACTCTTCAGGAGCACAAGAGTTCACCCATGGAGCATGAATTCCTTACTCTTCTGGAGCACAAGTGTTCACACCTGGAGCAGGAACTCCTCACTCTTCTGGAGCACAATAGTTCACCCCTGGAGCAGGATTTCCTTACTCTTCTGGAGCACAATAGTTCACCCCTGGAGCAGGAACTCCTTACTCTTCTGGAACACAAGAGTTCACCCTTGGAGCAGGAAATCCTTACTCTTCTGGAGCACAAGAGTTCACCCCTGGAGCAGGAACTCCTTACTCTTCTGGAGCACATGAGTTCACTCCTGGAGCAGGAACTCCTTAATCTTCTGGAGCACATGAGTTCACCACTGGAGCAGTAACTCCTCACTCTTCTGGAACACAATAGTTCCCCACTGGAGCAGGAAATCCTTACTCTTCTGGAGCACAAGAGTTCATCCCTGGAGCAGGAACTCCTCACTCTTCTGGAGCACATGAGTTCACACCTCGAGCAGGAACTCCTCACTCTTCAGGAGCACATGAGTTCACCCTTGGAGCAGGAACTCCTTACTCCTCTGGAGCACATGAGTTCGCCCATGGGGCAGGAACTCCTTACTCTTCTGGAGCACAAGAGTTCACCCCTGGAGCAGAAAATGCTTACTCTTCTGGAGCACTAGAGTTCACCCCTGGAGCAGGAACTCCTTACTCTTCAGGAGCACAAGAGTTCACCCTGGAGCAGGAACTCCTCACTCTTCTGGAGCACATGAGTTCACCCCTGGAGCAGGAATTCCTTACTCTTTAGGAGCACAAGAGTTCACCCCTGGAGCAGGAACTCCTTACTCTTCAGGAATACATGAGTTCACCCATGGAGCAGGAACTCCTTACTCTTCTGGAGAACAAGAGTTCATCCTTGGAGCAGGAATTCCTTACTCTTCTGGAGCACAAGAGTTCACCCCTGGAGCAGGAACTCCTTACTCTTCTGGAGCACAAGAGTTCACACCTGGAGCAGGAATTCCTTACTCTTCAGGAGCACATGAGTTCACCCATGGAGCAGGAACTCCTTACTCTTCTGGAGAACAAGAGTTCATCCTTGGAGCAGGAATTCCTTACTCTTCTGGAGCACAATAGTTCACCCCTGGAACAGGAACTTCTTACTCTTCAGGAGCGCAAGAGTTCCCCCTGGAGCAGGAACTCCTCACTCTTCTGGAGCACAAGAGTTCACCCATGGAGCAGGAACTCCTTACTCTTCTGGAGCACAAGAGTTCACCCCTGGAGCAGGAACTCCTTACTCTTCAGGAGCACAAGAGTTCACCCCTGGAGCAGGAATTCCTTACTCCTCTGGAGCACAAGAGTTCACCCCTGGAGCGGGAACTCCTCACTCTTCTGGAGCACAATAATTCCCCCATGGAGCAGCATCTCCTTACTCTTCAGGAGTACATGAGTTCATCCCTGGAGCAGGAACTCCTTACTCTTCTGGAGCACAAGAGTTCACCCCTGGATCAGGAACTCCTTACTCTTCTGGAGCACAAGAGTTCACACCTGGAGCAGCAACTCCTCACTCTTCTGGAGCACAAGAGTTTACCCGTGGAGCAGGAACTCCTTACTCTTCTGGAGCACATGAGTGCACCCCTGGAGCAGTAATTCCTTACTCTTCAGGAGCACAATAGTTTACCCATGGAGCAGAAACTCCTTACTCTTCAGGAGCACAAGAGTTCACCCATGGAGCAGGAATTCCTTACTCTTCTGGAGCACAAGAGTCCACCCCTGGAGCAGGAACTCCTTACTCTTCTGGAGCACATGAGTTCACTCCTGGAGCAGGAACTCCTTAATCTTCTGGAGCACATGAGTTCACCACTGGAGCAGTAACTCCTCACTCTTCTGGAACACAATAGTTCCCCACTGGAGCAGGAACTCCTTACTCTTCTAGAGCACAAGAGTTCATCCCTGGAGCAGGAAACTCTTCTGGAGCACATGAGTTCACACCTCGAGCAGGAACTTCTCACTCTTCAGGAGCACATGAGTTCACCCTTGGAGCAGGAACTCCTTACTCCTCTGGAGCACATGAGTTCGCCCATGGGGCAGGAACTCCTTACTCTTCTGGAGCACAAGAGTTCACCCCTGGAGCAGAAAATGCTTACTCTTCTGGAGCACTAGAGTTCACCCCTGGAGCAGGAACTCCTTACTCTTCAGGAGCACAAGAGTTCACCCCTGGAGCAGGAACTCCTCACTCTTCTGGAGCATATGAGTTCATCCCTGGAGCAGGAATTCCTTACTCTTTAGGAGCACAAGAGTTCACCCCTGGAGCAGGAACTCCTTACTCTTCAGGAATACAAGAGTTCACACCTGGAGCAGGAATTCCTTACTCTTCTGGAGCACAAGAGTTCACCCCAGGAGCAGGAATTCCTTACTCTTCAGGAGAACAAGACTCCATCCCTGGAGCAGGAACTCCTTATTCTTCAGGAGCACAAGAGTTCACCCCTGGAGCAGGAACTCCTTACTCTTCTGGAGCACAAGAGTTCACACCTGGAGCAGGAATTCCTTACTCTTCAGGAGCACATGAGTTCACCCATGGAGCAGGAACTCCTTACTCTTCTGGAGAACAAGAGTTCATCCCTGGAGCAGGAATTCCTTACTCTTCTGGAGCACAATAGTTCACCCCTGGAGCAGGAACTTCTTACTCTTCAGGAGCGCAAGAGTTCCCCCTGGAGCAGGAACTCCTCACTCTTCTGGAGCACAAGAGTTCACCCATGGAGCAGGAACTCCTTACTCTTCTGGAGCACATGAGTTCACCCCTGGAGCAGGAACTCCTTACTCTTCAGGAGCACAACAGTTCACCCCTGGAGCAGGAACTCCTTACTCTTCAGGAGCACAAGAGTTCACCCCTGGAGAAGGAATTCCTTACTCTTCTGAAGCACATGAGTTCACTCCTGGAGCAGGAACTCCTCACTCTTCTGGAGCACATGAGTTCACCCCTGGAGCAGGAACGCCTTACTCTTCTGGAGCACAAGAGTTCATCCCTGGAGCAGGAACTCCTTACTCTTCTGGAGCACAATAGTTTACCCATGGAGCAGAAACTCCTTACTCTTCAGGAGCACAAGAGTTCACCCATGGAGCATGAATTCCTTACTCTTCTGGAGCACAAGTGTTCACACCTGGAGCAGGAACTCCTCACTCTTCTGGAGCACAATAGTTCACCCCTGGAGCAGGATTTCCTTACTCTTCTGGAGCACAATAGTTCACCCCTGGAGCAGGAACTCCTTACTCTTCTGGAACACAAGAGTTCACCCTTGGAGCAGGAAATCCTTACTCTTCTGGAGCACAAGAGTTCACCCCTGGAGCAGGAACTCCTTACTCTTCTGGAGCACATGAGTTCACTCCTGGAGCAGGAACTCCTTAATCTTCTGGAGCACATGAGTTCACCACTGGAGCAGTAACTCCTCACTCTTCTGGAACACAATAGTTCCCCACTGGAGCAGGAAATCCTTACTCTTCTGGAGCACAAGAGTTCATCCCTGGAGCAGGAACTCCTCACTCTTCTGGAGCACATGAGTTCACACCTCGAGCAGGAACTCCTCACTCTTCAGGAGCACATGAGTTCACCCTTGGAGCAGGAACTCCTTACTCCTCTGGAGCACATGAGTTCGCCCATGGGGCAGGAACTCCTTACTCTTCTGGAGCACAAGAGTTCACCCCTGGAGCAGAAAATGCTTACTCTTCTGGAGCACTAGAGTTCACCCCTGGAGCAGGAACTCCTTACTCTTCAGGAGCACAAGAGTTCACCCTGGAGCAGGAACTCCTCACTCTTCTGGAGCACATGAGTTCACCCCTGGAGCAGGAATTCCTTACTCTTTAGGAGCACAAGAGTTCACCCCTGGAGCAGGAACTCCTTACTCTTCAGGAATACATGAGTTCACCCATGGAGCAGGAACTCCTTACTCTTCTGGAGAACAAGAGTTCATCCCTGGAGCAGGAATTCCTTACTCTTCTGGATCACAAGAGTTCACCCCTGGAGCAGGAACTCCTTACTCTTCTGGAGCACAAGAGTTCACACCTGGAGCAGGAATTCCTTACTCTTCAGGAGCACATGAGTTCACCCATGGAGCAGGAACTCCTTACTCTTCTGGAGAACAAGAGTTCATCCTTGGAGCAGGAATTCCTTACTCTTCTGGAGCACAATAGTTCACCCCTGGAGCAGGAACTTCTTACTCTTCAGGAGCGCAAGAGTTCCCCCTGGAGCAGGAACTCCTCACTCTTCTGGAGCACAAGAGTTCACCCATGGAGCAGGAACTCCTTACTCTTCTGGAGCACAAGAGTTCACCCCTGGAGCAGGAACTCCTTACTCTTCAGGAGCACAAGAGTTCACCCCTGGAGCAGGAATTCCTTACTCCTCTGGAGCACAAGAGTTCACCCCTGGAGCGGGAACTCCTCACTCTTCTGGAGCACAATAGTTCCCCCATGGAGCAGCATCTCCTTACTCTTCAGGAGTACATGAGTTCATCCCTGGAGCAGGAACTCCTTACTCTTCTGGAGCACAAGAATTCACCCCTGGATCAGGAACTCCTTACTCTTCTGGAGCACAAGAGTTCACACCTGGAGCAGCAACTCCTCACTCTTCTGGAGCACAAGAGTTTACCCGTGGAGCAGGAACTCCTTACTCTTCTGGAGCACATGAGTGCACCCCTGGAGCAGTAATTCCTTACTCTTCAGGAGCACAAGAGTTCACCACTGGAGCAGGAACTCCTTACTCTTCTGGAGCACATGAGTTCAACCATGGAGCAGGAACTCCTTACTCTTTTGAACACAAGAGTTCACCCCTGAAGCAGGAACTCCTTACTCTTCATGAGCACAAGAGTTCACACCTGGAGCAGGAAATCCTTACTCTTCTGGAACATAAGAGTTCACACCTGGAGCAGGAAATCCTTACTCTTCAGAAGCACAATAGTTCACACTTGGAGCTGGAACTCTTTACTCTTCTGGAGCACAAGAGTTCACACCTGGAGCAGGAACTCCTTACTCTTCAGGAGTACAAGAGTTCACCCCTGGAGCAGGAACTCCTTACTCTTCTGGAGCACATGAGTTCACCCCTGGAGCAGGAACTTCTCACTCTTCTGGAGCACAAGATTTCACCCTTGGAGCAGGAATTCCTTACTCTTCAGGAGCACATGAGTTCACCCCTATAGCAGGAATTCCTTACTCTTCTGGAGCACACGAGTTCACACCTGGAGCAGGAACTCCTCACTCTTCTGGAGCACAAGAGTTCACCCCTGGAGCAGGAACTCCTCACTCTTCTGGAGCACAAGAGTTCACCCCTGGAGCAGGAACTCCTCACTCTTCAGGAGTACAAGAGTTCACACCTGGAGCAGGAACTCCTTATTCTTCAGGAGTACAAGAGTTCACCCCTGGAGCAGGAACTCTTTACTCTTCAGGAGCACATGAGTTCACACCTGGAGCAGGAACTCCTCACTCTTCTGGAGCACATGAGTACACCCCTGGAACAGGAACTCCTTACTCTTCAGGAGCACATGAGTTCAAACCTGGAGCAGGAACTCCTCAATCTTCTGGAGCACAAGAGTTCACACCTGGAGCAGGAACTCCTCACTCTTCTGGTGCACATGAGCTCACCCCTGGAGCAGGAACTCCTCACTCTTCTGGAGCACAAGAGTTCACACCTGGAGCAGGAATTCCTTACTCTTCTGGAGCACAAAAGTTCACCCCTGGAGCAGGAACTCCTTACTCTTCAGGAGCACAAGAGTTCACCCTTGGAGCAGAACTCCTTACTCTTCTGGAGTACATGAGTTCACCCCTGGAGCAGGAACTCCTTACTCTTCTGGAGTACATGAATTCACCCATGGAGCAGGAACTCCTTACTCTTCTGGACCAGATGAGTTCACCTCCCTGGTTTTTATTGGGATTCCTGGAGCACCTGAGTTCACCCACTGGTTTTTATTGGCGTTCCTGGAGCACTTGAATTCACCCCCTCGTTTTCATTGGGGTTCCTGGAGCACCTGAGTTCACTCCCTGGTTTTATGTAGGGTTACTGTTGCCCAATCTTTTGTTTCCTGTGTAGTGTTTTGTAGGGTTCCTGTTGCCCATTCTTTAGTTTCCTGTGCATAGTGTTTTGTAGGGTTCCTGTTGCCCAATCTTTAGTTTCCTGTGTATAGTGTTTTGTAGGGTTCCTGTTGCCCATTCTTTAGTTTCCTGTACATAGTGTTTTGTAGGGTTCCTGTTGCCCATTCTTTAGTTTCCTGTGTAGTGTTTTGCAGGGTTCCTGTTGCCCATTCTTTTGTTTCCTGTGTAGTGTTTTGTAGGGTTCCTGTTGTCCATTCTTTAGTTTCCTGTGCATAGTGTATTGTAGGGTTCCTGTTGCCCATTCTTTAGTTTCCTGTGTATAGTGTTTTGTAGGGTTCCTGTTGCCCATTTTTTAGTTTCCTGTGTAGTGTTTTGTAGGGTTCCTGTTGCCCATTCTTTAGTTTCCTGTGTATAGTGTTTTGTAGGGTTCCTGTTGCCCATTCTTTAGTTTCCTGTGTATAGTGCTTTGTAGGGTTCCTGTTGCCCATTCTTTAGTTTCCTGTGTAGTGTTTTGTAGGGTTCCTGTTGCCCATTCTTTAGCTTCCTTTGTATAGTGTTTTAAAGGGTTCCTGTTGCCCATTCTTTAGTTTCCTGTGTAGTGTTGTGTATGGTTCCTGTTGCCCAATCTTTAGTTTCCTGTGTAGTGTTTTGTAGGGTTCCTGTTGCCCATTCTTTAGCTTCCTGTGTATAGTGTTTTGTAGGGTTCCTGTTGCCCAATCTTTAGTTTCCTGTGTAGTGTTTTGTAGGGTTTCTGTTGCCCATTCTTTAGTTTCCTGTGCATAGTGTTTTGTAGGGTTCCTGTTGCCCATTCTTTAGTTTCCTGTGTATAGTGCTTTGTAGGGTTCCTGTTGCCCATTCTTTAGTTTCCTGTGTAGTGTTTTGTAGGGTTACTGTTGCCCATTCTTTAGCTTCCTGTGTATAGTGTTTTGTAGGGTTCCTGTTCCCATTCTTTAGTTCACCCCTGGAGCAAGAACTCTTCACTCTTCTGTAGCACAAGAGTTCACACCTGGAGTAGGAACTCCTTACTCTTCTGGAGCACAAGAGTTCACCCCTAGAGCAGGAACTCCTTACTCTTCTGGAGCACATGAGTTCAACCCTGGAGAAGGAACTCCTTACTCTTCAAGAGTACATGAGTTCACCCCTGGAGCAGGAATTCCTTACTCTTCTGGAACACAAGAGTTCACCCTTGGAGCAGGAACTCCTTACTCTTTAGGAGCATATGAGTTCACCCCTGGAGCAGGAATTCCTTACTCTTCAGGAGCACAAGTGTTCACCCCTGGAGCAGGAACTCCTCACTCTTCTGGAGCACAAGAGTTCACACCTGGAGCAGAAACTTCTTACTCTTCAGGAGCACATGAGTTCATCCCTGGAGCAGGAACTCCTTACTCTTCAGGAGCACATGAGTTCACCCCTGGAGCAGGAATTCCTTACTCGTCAGGAACACATGAGTTCACCCCTGGAGCAGGAAACCCTTACTCTTCTGGAGCACATGAGTTCACCCCTGGAGCAGGAATTCCTTACTCGTCAGGAGCACATGAGTTCATCCCTGGAGCAGCAACTTCTTACTCTTCAGGAGCACATGAGTTCACCCCTGGAGCAGGAACTCCTTACTCTTCAGGTGCACAAGAGCTCACCCCTGTAGCAGGAATTCCTTACTCTTCAGGAGCACAATAGTTCACCCCTGGAGCAGGAATTCCTTACTCTTCTGTAGCACATGAGCTCACCCCTGGAGCAGGAACTCCTCACTCTTCTGGAGCACAAGAGTTCACCCCTTGAGCAGGAATTCCTTACTCTTCTTGAGCACAAGAGTTCACCCCTGGAGCAGGAACTCCTTACTCTTCAGGTGCACAAGAGTTCACAACTGGAGCAGGAACTCCTTACTCTTCTGGAGCACAAGAGTTCACCCCTGGAGCAGGAATTCCTTACTCTTCTGGAGCACAAGAGTTCACCCCTGAAGCAGGAACTCCTTACTCTTCAGGAGCACACGAGTTCACCACTGGAGCAAGAACTCTTTACTCTTCTGGAGCACAAGAGTTCACACCTGGAGTAGGAACTCCTCACTCTTCTGGAGCACAAGAGTTCACCCCGGGAGCAGGAACTCCTTACTCTTCTGGAGCACAAGAGTTCACCCCTGGAGAAGGAACTCCTCAATCTTCAGGAGTACATGAGTTCACCACTGGAGCAGGAACTCCTTACTCTTCTGGAGCACATGAGTTCAACCCTGGAGAAGGAACTCCTTACTCTTCAAGAGTACATGAGTTCACCCCTGGAGCAGGAATTCCTTACTCTTCTGGAACACAAGAGTTCACCCTTGGAGCAGGAACTCCTTACTCTTTAGGAGCACATGAGTTCACCCCTGGAGCAGGAATTCCTTACTCTTCAGGAGCACAAGTGTTCACCCCTGGAGCAGGAACTCCTCACTCTTCTGGAGCACAAGAGTTCACACCTGGAGCAGAAACTCCTTACTCTTCTGGAGCACATGAGTTCAACCATGGAGCAGGAACTCCTTACTCTTTTGAACACAAGAGCTCACCCCTGAAGCAGGAACTCCTTACTCTTCATGAGCACAAGAGTTCACACCTGGAGCAGGAAATCCTTACTCTTCTGGAACATAAGAGTTCACACCTGGAGCAGGAAATCCTTACTCTTCAGAAGCACAATAGTTCACACTTGGAGCTGGAACTCTTTACTCTTCTGGAGCACAAGAGTTCACACCTGGAGCAGGAACTCCTTACTCTTCAGGAGTACAAGAGTTCACCCCTGGAGCAGGAACTCCTTACTCTTCTGGAGCACATGAGTTCACCCCTGGAGCAGGAACTTCTCACTCTTCTGGAGCACAAGATTTCACCCTTGGAGCAGGAATTCCTTACTCTTCAGGAGCACATGAGTTCACCCCTATAGCAGGAATTCCTTACTCTTCTGGAGCACACGAGTTCACACCTGGAGCAGGAACTCCTCACTCTTCTGGAGCACAAGAGTTCACCCCTGGAGCAGGAACTCCTCACTCTTCTGGAGCACAAGAGTTCACCCCTGGAGCAGGAACTCCTCACTCTTCAGGAGTACAAGAGTTCACACCTGGAGCAGGAACTCCTTATTCTTCAGGAGTACAAGAGTTCACCCCTGGAGCAGGAACTCTTTACTCTTCAGGAGCACATGAGTTCACACCTGGAGCAGGAACTCCTCACTCTTCTGGAGCACATGAGTACACCCCTGGAACAGGAACTCCTTACTCTTCAGGAGCACATGAGTTCAAACCTGGAGCAGGAACTCCTCAATCTTCTGGAGCACAAGAGTTCACACCTGGAGCAGGAACTCCTCACTCTTCTGGTGCACATGAGCTCACCCCTGGAGCAGGAACTCCTCACTCTTCTGGAGCACAAGAGTTCACACCTGGAGCAGGAATTCCTTACTCTTCTGGAGCACAAAAGTTCACCCCTGGAGCAGGAACTCCTTACTCTTCAGGAGCACAAGAGTTCACCCTTGGAGCAGAACTCCTTACTCTTCTGGAGTACATGAGTTCACCCCTGGAGCAGGAACTCCTTACTCTTCTGGAGTACATGAATTCACCCATGGAGCAGGAACTCCTTACTCTTCTGGACCAGATGAGTTCACCTCCCTGGTTTTTATTGGGATTCCTGGAGCACCTGAGTTCACCCACTGGTTTTTATTGGCGTTCCTGGAGCACTTGAATTCACCCCCTCGTTTTCATTGGGGTTCCTGGAGCACCTGAGTTCACTCCCTGGTTTTATGTAGGGTTACTGTTGCCCAATCTTTTGTTTCCTGTGTAGTGTTTTGTAGGGTTCCTGTTGCCCATTCTTTAGTTTCCTGTGCATAGTGTTTTGTAGGGTTCCTGTTGCCCAATCTTTAGTTTCCTGTGTATAGTGTTTTGTAGGGTTCCTGTTGCCCATTCTTTAGTTTCCTGTACATAGTGTTTTGTAGGGTTCCTGTTGCCCATTCTTTAGTTTCCTGTGTAGTGTTTTGCAGGGTTCCTGTTGCCCATTCTTTTGTTTCCTGTGTAGTGTTTTGTAGGGTTCCTGTTGTCCATTCTTTAGTTTCCTGTGCATAGTGTATTGTAGGGTTCCTGTTGCCCATTCTTTAGTTTCCTGTGTATAGTGTTTTGTAGGGTTCCTGTTGCCCATTTTTTAGTTTCCTGTGTAGTGTTTTGTAGGGTTCCTGTTGCCCATTCTTTAGTTTCCTGTGTATAGTGTTTTGTAGGGTTCCTGTTGCCCATTCTTTAGTTTCCTGTGTATAGTGCTTTGTAGGGTTCCTGTTGCCCATTCTTTAGTTTCCTGTGTAGTGTTTTGTAGGGTTCCTGTTGCCCATTCTTTAGCTTCCTTTGTATAGTGTTTTAAAGGGTTCCTGTTGCCCATTCTTTAGTTTCCTGTGTAGTGTTGTGTATGGTTCCTGTTGCCCAATCTTTAGTTTCCTGTGTAGTGTTTTGTAGGGTTCCTGTTGCCCATTCTTTAGCTTCCTGTGTATAGTGTTTTGTAGGGTTCCTGTTGCCCAATCTTTAGTTTCCTGTGTAGTGTTTTGTAGGGTTTCTGTTGCCCATTCTTTAGTTTCCTGTGCATAGTGTTTTGTAGGGTTCCTGTTGCCCATTCTTTAGTTTCCTGTGTATAGTGCTTTGTAGGGTTCCTGTTGCCCATTCTTTAGTTTCCTGTGTAGTGTTTTGTAGGGTTACTGTTGCCCATTCTTTAGCTTCCTGTGTATAGTGTTTTGTAGGGTTCCTGTTCCCATTCTTTAGTTCACCCCTGGAGCAAGAACTCTTCACTCTTCTGTAGCACAAGAGTTCACACCTGGAGTAGGAACTCCTTACTCTTCTGGAGCACAAGAGTTCACCCCTAGAGCAGGAACTCCTTACTCTTCTGGAGCACATGAGTTCAACCCTGGAGAAGGAACTCCTTACTCTTCAAGAGTACATGAGTTCACCCCTGGAGCAGGAATTCCTTACTCTTCTGGAACACAAGAGTTCACCCTTGGAGCAGGAACTCCTTACTCTTTAGGAGCATATGAGTTCACCCCTGGAGCAGGAATTCCTTACTCTTCAGGAGCACAAGTGTTCACCCCTGGAGCAGGAACTCCTCACTCTTCTGGAGCACAAGAGTTCACACCTGGAGCAGAAACTTCTTACTCTTCAGGAGCACATGAGTTCATCCCTGGAGCAGGAACTCCTTACTCTTCAGGAGCACATGAGTTCACCCCTGGAGCAGGAATTCCTTACTCGTCAGGAACACATGAGTTCACCCCTGGAGCAGGAAACCCTTACTCTTCTGGAGCACATGAGTTCACCCCTGGAGCAGGAATTCCTTACTCGTCAGGAGCACATGAGTTCATCCCTGGAGCAGCAACTTCTTACTCTTCAGGAGCACATGAGTTCACCCCTGGAGCAGGAACTCCTTACTCTTCAGGTGCACAAGAGCTCACCCCTGTAGCAGGAATTCCTTACTCTTCAGGAGCACAATAGTTCACCCCTGGAGCAGGAATTCCTTACTCTTCTGTAGCACATGAGCTCACCCCTGGAGCAGGAACTCCTCACTCTTCTGGAGCACAAGAGTTCACCCCTTGAGCAGGAATTCCTTACTCTTCTTGAGCACAAGAGTTCACCCCTGGAGCAGGAACTCCTTACTCTTCAGGTGCACAAGAGTTCACAACTGGAGCAGGAACTCCTTACTCTTCTGGAGCACAAGAGTTCACCCCTGGAGCAGGAATTCCTTACTCTTCTGGAGCACAAGAGTTCACCCCTGAAGCAGGAACTCCTTACTCTTCAGGAGCACACGAGTTCACCACTGGAGCAAGAACTCTTTACTCTTCTGGAGCACAAGAGTTCACACCTGGAGTAGGAACTCCTCACTCTTCTGGAGCACAAGAGTTCACCCCGGGAGCAGGAACTCCTTACTCTTCTGGAGCACAAGAGTTCACCCCTGGAGAAGGAACTCCTCAATCTTCAGGAGTACATGAGTTCACCACTGGAGCAGGAACTCCTTACTCTTCTGGAGCACATGAGTTCAACCCTGGAGAAGGAACTCCTTACTCTTCAAGAGTACATGAGTTCACCCCTGGAGCAGGAATTCCTTACTCTTCTGGAACACAAGAGTTCACCCTTGGAGCAGGAACTCCTTACTCTTTAGGAGCACATGAGTTCACCCCTGGAGCAGGAATTCCTTACTCTTCAGGAGCACAAGTGTTCACCCCTGGAGCAGGAACTCCTCACTCTTCTGGAGCACAAGAGTTCACACCTGGAGCAGAAACTTCTTACTCTTCAGGAGCACATGAGTTCACCTCTGGAGCAGGAACTCCTTACTCTTCTGGAGCACATGAGCTCACCCCTGGAGCAGGAACTCCTCACTCTTCTGGAGCACATGAGTTCACCTCTGGAGCAGTAACTCCTTACTCTTCTGGAGCACAAGAGTTCATCCCTGGAGCAGGAATTCCTTACTCTTCTGGGGCACAAGCGTTCACTGCTGGAGCAGGAATTCCTTTCTCTTCTGGAGCACAAGAGTTCACCCCTGGAGTAGGAACTCCTTACTCTTCAGGAGTACAAGAGTTCACCCTTGGAACATGAACTCTTTACTCTTCAGGAGCACATGAGTTCACCCCTGGAGCAGGTTTTCCTCACTCTTGAACACAAGAGTTCACACCTGGAGCAGGAACTCCTCACTCTTTTGGAGCACAAGAGTTCACCCCTGGAGCAGGAACTCCTTACTCTTCTGGAGCACACGAGTTCACACCTGGAGCGGGAACTCCTTACTCTTCAGGAGTACATAAGTTCACCCTTGGAGCAGGAAATCCTTACTCTTCTGGAGCATAAGAGTTCACCCCTGGAGCAGGAACTCCTCACTCTTCAGGAGTACATGAGTTCACCCTTGGAGCAGGAAATCCTTACTCTTCTGGAGCATAAGAGTTCACCCCTGGAGCAGGAACTCCTCACTCTTCAGGAGTACATGAGTTCACCACTGGAGCAGGAAATCCTTACTCATCAGGAGCACATGAGTTCACCCCTGGAGCAGGAACTCCTTACTCTTCAGGAGTACATGAGTTCACCCCTGGAGCAGGAATTCCTTACTCTTCTGGAACACAAGAGTTCACCCCTGGAGCAGGAACTCCTTACTCTTCAGGAGCACATGAGTTCACCCCTGGAGCAGGAATTCCTTACTCTTCAGGAGCACAAGAGTTCACACCTGGAGCAGGAACTCCTCATTCTTCTGGTGCACATGAGTTCACCTCTGGATCAGGAACTCCTTACTCTTCTGGAGCACATGAGTTCACCCCTGGAGCAGGAACTCCTTACTCTATAGGAGCACACGAGTTCACCCCTGGAGCAAGAACTCTTTACTCTTCAGGAGCACATGAGTTCCCCACTGGAGCAAGAACTCTTTACTCTTCTGGAGCACATGAGTTCACCCCTGGAGCAGGAATTCCTTACTCGTCAGGAGCACATGAGTTCACCCCTGGAGCGGGATCTCCTTACTCTTCAGGAGCACATGAGTTCACCCCTGGAGCAGGAACGCCTTACTCTTCTGGAACACAAGAGTTCACCCCTGGAGCAGGAACTCCTTACTCTTCTGGAGCACAATAGTTTACCCATGGAGCAGAAACTCCTTACTCTTCAGGAGCACAAGAGTTCACCCATGGAGCAGGAATTCCTTACTCTTCTGGAGCACAAGAGTTCACCCCTGGAGTAGGAACTCCTTACTCTTCTGGAGCACATGAGTTCACTCCTGGAGCAGGAACTCCTTAATCTTCTGGAGCACATGAGTTCACCACTGGAGCAGTAACTCCTCACTCTTCTGGAACACAATAGTTCCCCACTGGAGCAGGAACTCCTTACTCTTCTAGAGCACAAGAGTTCATCCCTGGAGCAGGAAACTCTTCTGGAGCACATGAGTTCACACCTCGAGCAGGAACTTCTCACTCTTCAGGAGCACATGAGTTCACCCTTGGAGCAGGAACTCCTTACTCCTCTGGAGCACATGAGTTCGCCCATGGGGCAGGAACTCCTTACTCTTCTGGAGCACAAGAGTTCACCCCTGGAGCAGAAAATGCTTACTCTTCTGGAGCACTAGAGTTCACCCCTGGAGCAGGAACTCCTTACTCTTCAGGAGCACAAGAGTTCACCCCTGGAGCAGGAACTCTTCACTCTTCTGGAGCATATGAGTTCACCCCTGGAGCAGGAATTCCTTACTCTTTAGGAGCACAAGAGTTCACCCCTGGAGCAGGAACTCCTTACTCTTCAGGAATACAAGAGTTCACACCTGGAGCAGGAATTCCTTACTCTTCTGGAGCACAAGAGTTCACCCCAGGAGCAGGAATTCCTTACTCTTCAGGAGAACAAGACTCCATCCCTGGAGCAGGAACTCCTTATTCTTCAGGAGCACAAGAGTTCACCCCTGGAGCAGGAACTCCTTACTCTTCTGGAGCACAAGAGTTCACACCTGGAGCAGGAATTCCTTACTCTTCAGGAGCACATGAGTTCACCCATGGAGCAGGAACTCCTTACTCTTCTGGAGAACAAGAGTTCATCCCTGGAGCAGGAATTCCTTACTCTTCTGGAGCACAATAGTTCACCCCTGGAGCAGGAACTTCTTACTCTTCAGGAGCGCAAGAGTTCCCCCTGGAGCAGGAACTCCTCACTCTTCTGGAGCACAAGAGTTCACCCATGGAGCAGGAACTCCTTACTCTTCAGGAGCACATGAGTTCACCCCTGGAGCAGGAACTCCTCACTCTTCAGGAGTACATGAGTTCACCACTGGAGCAGGAAATCCTTACTCATCAGGAGCACATGAGTTCACCCCTGGAGCAGGAACTCCTTACTCTTCAGGAGTACATGAGTTCACCCCTGGAGCAGGAATTCCTTACTCTTCTGGAACACAAGAGTTCACCCCTGGAGCAGGAACTCCTTACTCTTCAGGAGCACATGAGTTCACCCCTGGAGCAGGAATTCCTTACTCTTCAGGAGCACAAGAGTTCACACCTGGAGCAGGAACTCCTCATTCTTCTGGTGCACATGAGTTCACCTCTGGATCAGGAACTCTTTACTCTTCAGGAGCACATGAGTTCCCCACTGGAGCAAGAACTCTTTACTCTTCTGGAGCACATGAGTTCACCCCTGGAGCAGGAATTCCTTACTCGTCAGGAGCACATGAGTTCACCCCTGGAGCGGGATCTCCTTACTCTTCAGGAGCACATGAGTTCACCCCTGGAGCAGGAACGCCTTACTCTTCTGGAACACAAGAGTTCACCCCTGGAGCAGGAACTCCTTACTCTTCTGGAGCACAATAGTTTACCCATGGAGCAGAAACTCCTTACTCTTCAGGAGCACAAGAGTTCACCCATGGAGCAGGAATTCCTTACTCTTCTGGAGCACAAGAGTTCACCCCTGGAGTAGGAACTCCTTACTCTTCTGGAGCACATGAGTTCACTCCTGGAGCAGGAACTCCTTAATCTTCTGGAGCACATGAGTTCACCACTGGAGCAGTAACTCCTCACTCTTCTGGAACACAATAGTTCCCCACTGGAGCAGGAACTCCTTACTCTTCTAGAGCACAAGAGTTCATCCCTGGAGCAGGAAACTCTTCTGGAGCACATGAGTTCACACCTCGAGCAGGAACTTCTCACTCTTCAGGAGCACATGAGTTCACCCTTGGAGCAGGAACTCCTTACTCCTCTGGAGCACATGAGTTCGCCCATGGGGCAGGAACTCCTTACTCTTCTGGAGCACAAGAGTTCACCCCTGGAGCAGAAAATGCTTACTCTTCTGGAGCACTAGAGTTCACCCCTGGAGCAGGAACTCCTTACTCTTCAGGAGCACAAGAGTTCACCCCTGGAGCAGGAACTCTTCACTCTTCTGGAGCATATGAGTTCACCCCTGGAGCAGGAATTCCTTACTCTTTAGGAGCACAAGAGTTCACCCCTGGAGCAGGAACTCCTTACTCTTCAGGAATACAAGAGTTCACACCTGGAGCAGGAATTCCTTACTCTTCTGGAGCACAAGAGTTCACCCCAGGAGCAGGAATTCCTTACTCTTCAGGAGAACAAGACTCCATCCCTGGAGCAGGAACTCCTTATTCTTCAGGAGCACAAGAGTTCACCCCTGGAGCAGGAACTCCTTACTCTTCTGGAGCACAAGAGTTCACACCTGGAGCAGGAATTCCTTACTCTTCAGGAGCACATGAGTTCACCCAGGGAGCAGGAACTCCTTACTCTTCTGGAGAACAAGAGTTCATCCCTGGAGCAGGAATTCCTTACTCTTCTGGAGCACAATAGTTCACCCCTGGAGCAGGAACTTCTTACTCTTCAGGAGCGCAAGAGTTCCCCCTGGAGCAGGAACTCCTCACTCTTCTGGAGCACAAGAGTTCACCCATGGAGCAGGAACTCCTTACTCTTCAGGAGCACATGAGTTCACCCCTGGAGCAGGAACTCCTTACTCTTCAGGAGCACAACAGTTCACCCCTGGAGCAGGAACTCCTTACTCTTCAGGAGCACAAGAGTTCACCCCTGGAGAAGGAATTCCTTACTCTTCTGAAGCACATGAGTTCACTCCTGGAGCAGGAACTCCTCACTCTTCTGGAGCACATGAGTTCACCCCTGGAGCAGGAACGCCTTACTCTTCTGGAGCACAAGAGTTCACCCCTGGAGCAGGAACTCCTTACTCTTCTGGAGCACAATAGTTTACCCATGGAGCAGAAACTCCTTACTCTTCAGGAGCACAAGAGTTCACCCATGGAGCATGAATTCCTTACTCTTCTGGAGCACAAGTGTTCACACCTGGAGCAGGAACTCCTCACTCTTCTGGAGCACAATAGTTCACCCCTGGAGCAGGATTTCCTTACTCTTCTGGAGCACAATAGTTCACCCCTGGAGCAGGAACTCCTTACTCTTCTGGAACACAAGAGTTCACCCTTGGAGCAGGAAATCCTTACTCCTCTGGAGCACATGAGTTCGCCCATGGGGCAGGAACTCCTTACTCTTCTGGAGCACAAGAGTTCACCCCTGGAGCAGAAAATGCTTACTCTTCTGGAGCACTAGAGTTCACCCCTGGAGCAGGAACTCCTTACTCTTCAGGAGCACAAGAGTTCACCCTGGAGCAGGAACTCCTCACTCTTCTGGAGCACATGAGTTCACCCCTGGAGCAGGAATTCCTTACTCTTTAGGAGCACAAGAGTTCACCCCTGGAGCAGGAACTCCTTACTCTTCAGGAATACATGAGTTCACCCATGGAGCAGGAACTCCTTACTCTTCTGGAGAACAAGAGTTCATCCCTGGAGCAGGAATTCCTTACTCTTCTGGAGCACAAGAGTTCACCCCTGGAGCAGGAACTCCTTACTCTTCTGGAGCACAAGAGTTCACACCTGGAGCAGGAATTCCTTACTCTTCAGGAGCACATGAGTTCACCCATGGAGCAGGAACTCCTTACTCTTCTGGAGAACAAGAGTTCATCCTTGGAGCAGGAATTCCTTACTCTTCTGGAGCACAATAGTTCACCCCTGGAACAGGAACTTCTTACTCTTCAGGAGCGCAAGAGTTCCCCCTGGAGCAGGAACTCCTCACTCTTCTGGAGCACAAGAGTTCACCCATGGAGCAGGAACTCCTTACCCTTCTGGAGCACAAGAGTTCACCCCTGGAGCAGGAACTCCTTACTCTTCAGGAGCACAAGAGTTCACCCCTGGAGCAGGAATTCCTTACTCCTCTGGAGCACAAGAGTTCACCCCTGGAGCGGGAACTCCTCACTCTTCTGGAGCACAATAGTTCCCCCATGGAGCAGCATCTCCTTACTCTTCAGGAGTACATGAGTTCATCCCTGGAGCAGGAACTCCTTACTCTTCTGGAGCACAAGAGTTCACCCCTGGATCAGGAACTCCTTACTCTTCTGGAGCACAAGAGTTCACACCTGGAGCAGCAACTCCTCACTCTTCTGGAGCACAAGAGTTTACCCATGGAGCAGAAACTCCTTACTCTTCAGGAGCACAAGAGTTCACCCATGGAGCAGGAATTCCTTACTCTTCTGGAGCACAAGAGTTCACCCCTGGAGCAGGAACTCCTTACTCTTCTGGAGCACATGAGTTCACTCCTGGAGCAGGAACTCCTTAATCTTCTGGAGCACATGAGTTCACCACTGGAGCAGTAACTCCTCACTCTTCTGGAACACAATAGTTCCCCACTGGAGCAGGAACTCCTTACTCTTCTAGAGCACAAGAGTTCATCCCTGGAGCAGGAAACTCTTCTGGAGCACATGAGTTCACACCTCGAGCAGGAACTTCTCACTCTTCAGGAGCACATGAGTTCACCCTTGGAGCAGGAACTCCTTACTCCTCTGGAGCACATGAGTTCGCCCATGGGGCAGGAACTCCTTACTCTTCTGGAGCACAAGAGTTCACCCCTGGAGCAGAAAATGCTTACTCTTCTGGAGCACTAGAGTTCATCCCTGGAGCAGGAACTCCTTACTCTTCAGGAGCACAAGAGTTCACCCCTGGAGCAGGAACTCCTCACTCTTCTGGAGCATATGAGTTCACCCCTGGAGCAGGAATTCCTTACTCTTTAGGAGCACAAGAGTTCACCCCTGGAGCAGGAACTCCTTACTCTTCAGGAATTCAAGAGTTCACACCTGGAGCAGGAATTCCTTACTCTTCTGGAGCACAAGAGTTCACCCCAGGAGCAGGAATTCCTTACTCTTCAGGAGAACAAGACTCCATCCCTGGAGCAGGAACTCCTTATTCTTCAGGAGCACAAGAGTTCACCCCTGGAGCAGGAACTCCTTACTCTTCTGGAGCACAAGAGTTCACACCTGGAGCAGGAATTCCTTACTCTTCAGGAGCACATGAGTTCACCCATGGAGCAGGAACTCCTTACTCTTCTGGAGAACAAGAGTTCATCCCTGGAGCAGGAATTCCTTACTCTTCTGGAGCACAATAGTTCACCCCTGGAGCAGGAACTTCTTACTCTTCTGAAGCACATGAGTTCACCCTTGGAGCAGGAAATCCTTACTCTTCTGGAGCACAAGAGTTCACCCCTGGAGCAGGAACTCCTTACTCTTCTGGAGCACATGAGTTCACTCCTGGAGCAGGAACTCCTTAATCTTCTGGAGCACATGAGTTCACCACTGGAGCAGTAACTCCTCACTCTTCTGGAACACAATAGTTCCCCACTGGAGCAGGAAATCCTTACTCTTCTGGAGCACAAGAGTTCATCCCTGGAGCAGGAACTCCTCACTCTTCTGGAGCACATGAGTTCACACCTCGAGCAGGAACTCCTCACTCTTCAGGAGCACATGAGTTCACCCTTGGAGCAGGAACTCCTTACTCCTCTGGAGCACATGAGTTCGCCCATGGGGCAGGAACTCCTTACTCTTCTGGAGCACAAGAGTTCACCCCTGGAGCAGAAAATGCTTACTCTTCTGGAGCACTAGAGTTCACCCCTGGAGCAGGAACTCCTTACTCTTCAGGAGCACAAGAGTTCACCCTGGAGCAGGAACTCCTCACTCTTCTGGAGCACATGAGTTCACCCCTGGAGCAGGAATTCCTTACTCTTTAGGAGCACAAGAGTTCACCCCTGGAGAAGGAACTCCTTACTCTTCAGGAATACATGAGTTCACCCATGGAGCAGGAACTCCTTACTCTTCTGGAGAACAAGAGTTCATCCCTGGAGCAGGAATTCCTTACTCTTCTGGAGCACAAGAGTTCACCCCTGGAGCAGGAACTCCTTACTCTTCTGGAGCACAAGAGTTCACACCTGGAGCAGGAATTCCTTACTCTTCAGGAGCACATGAGTTCACCCATGGAGCAGGAACTCCTTACTCTTCTGGAGAACAAGAGTTCATCCTTGGAGCAGGAATTCCTTACTCTTCTGGAGCACAATAGTTCACCCCTGGAGCAGGAACTTCTTACTCTTCAGGAGCGCAAGAGTTCCCCCTGGAGCAGGAACTCCTCACTCTTCTGGAGCACAAGAGTTCACCCATGGAGCAGGAACTCCTTACTCTTCTGGAGCACAAGAGTTCACCCCTGGAGCAGGAACTCCTTACTCTTCAGGAGTACAAGAGTTCACCCCTGGAGCAGGAATTCCTTACTCCTCTGGAGCACAAGAGTTCACCCCTGGAGCGGGAACTCCTCACTCTTCTGGAGCACAATAGTTCCCCCATGGAGCAGCATCTCCTTACTCTTCAGGAGTACATGAGTTCATCCCTGGAGCAGGAACTCCTTACTCTTCTGGAGCACAAGAGTTCACCCCTGGATCAGGAACTCCTTACTCTTCTGGAGCACAAGAGTTCACACCTGGAGCAGCAACTCCTCACTCTTCTGGAGCACAAGAGTTTACCCGTGGAGCAGGAACTCCTTACTCTTCTGGAGCACATGAGTGCACCCCTGGAGCAGTAATTCCTTACTCTTCAGGAGCACAAGAGTTCACCACTGGAGCAGGAACTCCTTACTCTTCTGGAGCACATGAGTTCAACCATGGAGCAGGAACTCCTTACTCTTTTGAACACAAGAGTTCACCCCTGAAGCAGGAACTCCTTACTCTTCATGAGCACAAGAGTTCACACCTGGAGCAGGAAATCCTTACTCTTCTGGAACATAAGAGTTCACACCTGGAGCAGGAAATCCTTACTCTTCAGAAGCACAATAGTTCACACTTGGAGCTGGAACTCTTTACTCTTCTGGAGCACAAGAGTTCACACCTGGAGCAGGAACTCCTTACTCTTCAGGAGTACAAGAGTTCACCCCTGGAGCAGGAACTCCTTACTCTTCTGGAGCACATGAGTTCACCCCTGGAGCAGGAACTTCTCACTCTTCTGGAGCACAAGAGTTCACACCTGGAGCAGGAACTCCTTACTCTTCAGAAGCACAAGATTTCACCCTTGGAGCAGGAATTCCTTACTCTTCAGGAGCACATGAGTTCACCCCTGGAGCAGGAATTCCTTACTCTTCTGGAGCACACGAGTTCACACCTGGAGCAGGAACTCCTTACTCTTCTGGAGCACATGAGTTCACCCCTGGAGCAGGAACTCCTCACTCTTCTGGAGCACAAGAGTTCACCCCTGGAGCAGGAACTCCTCACTCTTCTGGAGCACAAGAGTTCACCCCTGGAGCAGGAACTCCTCACTCTTCAGGAGTACAAGAGTTCACACCTGGAGCAGGAACTCCTTATTCTTCAGGAGTACAAGAGTTCACCCCTGGAGCAGGAACTCTTTACTCTTCAGGAGCACATGAGTTCACACCTGGAGCAGGAACTCCTCACTCTTCTGGAGCACATGAGTACACCCCTGGAACAGGAACTCCTTACTCTTCAGGAGCACATGAGTTCAAACCTGGAGCAGGAACTCCTCAATCTTCTGGAGCACAAGAGTTCACACCTGGAGCAGGAACTCCTCACTCTTCTGGTGCACATGAGCTCACCCCTGGAGCAGGAACTCCTCACTCTTCTGGAGCACAAGAGTTCACACCTGGAGCAGGAATTCCTTACTCTTCTGGAGCACAAAAGTTCACCCCTGGAGCAGGAACTCCTTACTCTTCAGGAGCACAAGAGTTCACCCTTGGAGCAGAACTCCTTACTCTTCTGGAGTACATGAGTTCACCCCTGGAGCAGGAACTCCTTACTCTTCTGGAGTACATGAATTCACCCATGGAGCAGGAACTCCTTACTCTTCTGGACCAGATGAGTTCACCTCCCTGGTTTTTATTGGGATTCCTGGAGCACCTGAGTTCACCCACTGGTTTTTATTGGCGTTCCTGGAGCACTTGAATTCACCCCCTCGTTTTCATTGGGGTTCCTGGAGCACCTGAGTTCACTCCCTGGTTTTATGTAGGGTTACTGTTGCCCAATCTTTTGTTTCCTGTGTAGTGTTTTGTAGGGTTCCTGTTGCCCATTCTTTAGTTTCCTGTGCATAGTGTTTTGTAGGGTTCCTGTTGCCCAATCTTTAGTTGCCTGTGTATAGTGTTTTGTAGGGTTCCTGTTGCCCATTCTTTAGTTTCCTGTACATAGTGTTTTGTAGGGTTCCTGTTGCCCATTCTTTAGTTTCCTGTGTAGTGTTTTGCAGGGTTCCTGTTGCCCATTCTTTTGTTTCCTGTGTAGTGTTTTGTAGGGTTCCTGTTGTCCATTCTTTAGTTTCCTGTGCATAGTGTATTGTAGGGTTCCTGTTGCCCATTCTTTAGTTTCCTGTGTATAGTGTTTTGTAGGGTTCCTGTTGCCCATTTTTTAGTTTCCTGTGTAGTGTTTTGTAGGGTTCCTGTTGCCCATTCTTTAGTTTCCTGTGTATAGTGTTTTGTAGGGTTCCTGTTGCCCATTCTTTAGTTTCCTGTGTATAGTGCTTTGTAGGGTTCCTGTTGCCCATTCTTTAGTTTCCTGTGTAGTGTTTTGTAGGGTTCCTGTTGCCCATTCTTTAGCTTCCTTTGTATAGTGTTTTAAAGGGTTCCTGTTGCCCATTCTTTAGTTTCCTGTGTAGTGTTGTGTATGGTTCCTGTTGCCCAATCTTTAGTTTCCTGTGTAGTGTTTTGTAGGGTTCCTGTTGCCCATTCTTTAGCTTCCTGTGTATAGTGTTTTGTAGGGTTCCTGTTGCCCAATCTTTAGTTTCCTGTGTAGTGTTTTGTAGGGTTTCTGTTGCCCATTCTTTAGTTTCCTGTGCATAGTGTTTTGTAGGGTTCCTGTTGCCCATTCTTTAGTTTTCTGTGTATAGTGTTTTGTAGGATTCCTGTTGCCCATTCTTTAGTTTCCTGTGTAGTGTTTTGTAGGGTTACTGTTGCCCATTCTTTAGCTTCCTGTGTATAGTGTTTTGTAGGGTTCCTGTTCCCATTCTTTAGTTTCATGTGTATAGTGTTTTGAAGGGTTCCTGTTGCCCATTCATTAGTTTCCTGTGTATAGTGTTTTGTAGGGTTCCTGCTGCCCATTCTTTAGTTTCCTGTGTATAGTGTTTAGTAGGGTTCCTGTTGCCCATTCTTTTGTTTCCTGTGTAGTGTTTTTTAGGGTTCCTGTTGTCCATTCTTTAGTTTCCTGTGCATAATGTATTGTAGGGTTCCTGTTGCCCATTCTTTAGTTTCCTGTGTATAGTGTTTTGTAGGGTTCCTGTTGCCCATTTTTTAGTTTCCTGTGTAGTGTTTTGTAGGGTTCCTGTTGCCCATTCTTTAGTTTCCTGTGCATAGTGTTTTGTAGGGTTCCTGTTGCCCATTTTTTAGGTTCCTGTGTAGTGTTTTGTAGGGTTCCTGTTGCCCATTCTTTAGTTTCCTGTGCATAGTGTATTGTAGGGTTCCTGTTGCCCATTCTTTAGTTTCCTGTGTAGTGTTTTGTAGGGTTCCTGTTGCCCATTCTTTAGTTTCCTGTGTAGTGTTTTGTAGGGTTCCTGTTGCCCATTCTTTAGCTTCCTGTGTATAGTGTTTTGTAGGGTTCCTGTTGCCCAATCTTTAGTTTCCTGTGTAGTGTTTTGTAGGGTTCCTGTTGCCCATTCTTTAGTTTCCTGTGTATAGTGTTTTGTAGGGTTCCTGTTGCCCATTCTTTAGTTTCCTGTGTAGTGTTTTGTAGGGTTCCTGTTGCCCATTCTTTAGCTTCCTGTGTATAGTGTTTTGTAGGGTTCCTGTTGCCCAATCTTTAGTTTCCTGTGTAGTGTTTTGTAGGGTTCCTGTTGCCCATTCTTTAGTTTCCTGTGTATAGTGTTTTGTAGGGTTCCTGTTGCCCATTCTTTAGTTTTCTGTGTATAGTGTTTTGTAGGGTTCCTGTTGCCCATTCTTTAGTTTCCTGTGTAGTGTTTTGTAGGGTTCCTGTTGCCCATTCTTTAGTTTCCTGTGTATAGTGTTTTGTAGGGTTCCTGTTGATCATTCTTTAGTTTCCTGTGTAGTGTTTTGTAGGGTTCCTGTTGCCCATTCTTTAGTTTCCTGTGTATAGTGTTTTGTAGGGTTCCTGTTGCCCAATCTTTAGTTTCCTGTGTAGTGTTTTGTAGGGTTCCTGTTGCCCATTCTTTAGTTTCCTGCGCATAGTGTTTTACAGACCAGTATTTGTTATTTTTTACTTTGTCATCCGTTTTCTGTTTACTGCGTTTGATTACCTCTTTACTTAATTGTACATCTACAAATATATTATATGGCATGTATATTGTTTATTTGTACACGCAATCATCTGCAAAAACATCAATTTTCGATTATTTACAAGACACTGAAAAAACTCGTACGCGATTGACCCCTGACTATGATGAAGAAACGTCCAAGTTCAACTTATTAATATGAACATTGTTTTCAGATATGCGAATGTTCACAGATTATGGGATAAATCTAAATAATACAGATTTTGTCTCCATGGAAACTCGTTTTGAAAATTTATTGTCGAAAGCTTTAGTATCAAAATATTAATGCTAAGTGTTAATTATAGAGAAGGAGGTCGACTCCAAATATTCTTTTCCTTGTATATGAAACTTTCACCCATGCTATATAATTTCTTCATTTGTGGTTGGTAATAATATCAGAAACGTATTTTTTTTTCGGAAACGAAGGAGGTTGGTTTGGTGCAGGATAGGTCCAAGAATCAAAAATAGTTCAGCTATAATCGAACCGATAAAACGCCTCACAGTTGATCAAGTGACGAAATCGTGCTTTGGTACAGTTAAGAAAAAGTATTTATGCATATTCACGCTCACGATTGATTTATATATATATATCAAACCAGAGTACATTACTATAATTTAAATTAACAGAGGTAATTTGTTTAACCTCAAAAATGTATGTTATATAGATGGAATTACAAAATGTAGGTGCATATTAACTTTATATATTAATAACGGGTGTAACATGTCCATCCTATATATGTACTTGTATTAAGACAATGTTATACAATTAACTGCACTTGAACGAGCTCGATATGAGGTTTTATTGAGCAGAGTACAACATGTACTCTGCTCCATAAAACCTCATATTGATCAAGTTCAAGTGTAGTAATTGTTTTATTACATAAGATTCTTGAATTTTTTTGAAATTTTAGAAATTTTATGAAATTTTTGATTTCTTTTTTTTTTTTTTTTAAATGTTTGAAAATTTTGAATTTTTGAAAATTTTTGAAAATTTTGACCTTTTTTAGTATATTGTATGGGTGTTACTAATTGATTTTGCACGAGAGTGCAATATGATTTTTTATTGCACAGAAATTGCTTTTTGCTAATCGATATGTTAGAAAATGGAATGTCACGTGTATTGCTTCTGGCCAATAGAAAAACAGTAAAATAGAGCCTTATGTAATAAAAAAGAGATATTGCACGTTGTGGGATACTTCCTTGATGTTAGTTGTAACCCATATTGGGTAATATAATTTAGAAGTAAGTAGATTTATTATCTATCTGATTATACATGTGTTACATTTGTATCATTATACTGTTAAGTCTAAGTGCAATTTTGTATTTGTAAACACTCCAATATACTCACTTTAAGTGCAATAACATTGATATTAGACAGAACTCATTTGTCAATAATTTGAGTGAGAGAAAGAAGTCTACCATTTTGAGAATCCACTTACAGATTGCCATGGTGATCTTATAACAAAGATATAGACCAATATATGCATAATTTTATTTTTAAACCCAAGCTGTCTAACATACGCCTAAAATTTACATAGTAGTAGAGGAAATATAATACACTTTTTTAGTTGACTGTTGGTAAAAATAAATTTGATAAAAATTAACTAAATATATCATTAAAACAAATATCCAATATTGTTCATTAGGAAATGTGTCTATAGAGAAGAGAGATAAAATAAAGACGTTTGTACAGGATGATACAGATTTAATGGCTTTATCACTTTACAGCTAATTGATGTTTGGTTAATACAAGAAATACTGAGGTACAAATGTACCTGCACTAGTGGATCAGGCGGCTGTATTGATAGATACTGGTACTGGGACAGGCGGCTGTATTTCAATGCAATATAACGATTCCAAGCCAATCTGTTCACCTATAAATAGTGAGTTGTATGCATGGTGGGCAAACACGTGCTGAAGGTAGCGTCCGAATGTCCCAATAAGGGAAGAAATAGAATAGAAAAGGATGAAATCATAGTAGAAAAAAAAACATTGACAAAAAGAAAATTCACAAATACTGAAAATAGAAATTTAAAATTAGAAGAACATTACGAACTCAACCAAAAGGCGGGTATCTCAGGTGTTCCGAAAGGGTAAGGAGTTCCTGTTACACTAGTGACACCCGTAAACTATCTCTTAGTGAAATCTAGTAAATAATAACATGGAGTAACAAGGTAGATATACTATTATGGCGGGAAAACATATGCTATAACATCTATCAGATAGAATGTCCGTATCATATATAATATTTCAACTTCACAATCATAGATCACTTGTGTTATATATGCTAGCTTTGTAGTAAGTAATAACCCTTTATCATATTCTAGATAGGAAACACAAGCACTCGTGTATCGTATGCTAGGACTGCTGGGGAAATACTAAATTTGAGTTTTAAATTCAATTCTTTTTTTTTGTACGTTTTTTCACATAATTTTGGCTATAGTATTATGCTGTGAGCAATGAAAGTTGTATTGCATAATATTTATAAAAAAAAGAAGAAAAAAAAGGCAATTATACAACTGTTCAGCGTCTCTCCCCCGCATGACTATAATTCCTTTTTCAGAATGTCTTATTATTTACTACTTGACTATGAAAGCAAGGCATTTAAAAAAAATAGATATTGATTGATTGATGAGCAGTATTTCAGCTATACTCACGACAAAAACATGCTTAAAATCAATAAATCCTGTAGATAAAACGGTGGTACTGGAATGGGTCAATGGGCACAACTTTAAATTGTCAACTGGAAAGGGTCGGAAAATATTGCCTAGTAACAGGTCACCGACGTCCATTGCTATCAAACAGTTGTTCATAAGGACATGATGCAAGTTGTCTTATAGCCGTCAGATGAGTGGCATTCAGCATGCATCGGATGTTTTATGCCGTAACGTAGAAAGTAGGTCCAATTTCTATACCCCTGGAGTCTTATTATGGGTAAAAAGTATTAGGGAATATCTGTGTCACAAATGACCACAGATATGTTCTATTTGTTGTAATCACAATACGGTCCTTTCCCTATTCATGATGTATCCCCAGATTTGTAGCAGGAGTAATACGACAGGTGACACGTGTGGAACCGAAACAGATTTGTAACAAGAGTAACACGACAGGTGACACGTGAGGAACAGAAACAGGTTTGTTACAAGAGGAACACGACAGGTGACACGTGTGGAACAGAAACAGGTTTGTTACAAGAGTAACACGACAGGTGACACGTGTGGAACCGAAACAGGTTTGTAACAAGAGTAACACGACAGGTGACACGTGAGGAACAGAAACAGGTTGTTACAAGAGGAACACGACAGGTGACACGTGTGGAACAGAAACAGGTTTGTAACAAGAGTAACACGACAGGTGACAAGTGTGGAACAGAAACAGGTTTGTAACAAGAGTAACACGACAGGTGACACGTGTGGAACAGAAACAGATTTGTAACAAGAGTAACACGACAGGTGACACGTGTGGAGCAGAAACAGGTTTGTAACAAGAGTAGCACAACAGGTGACACGTGTAGAACAGAAACAGGTTTGTAACAAGAGTAACACGACAGGTGACACGTGTGGACCAGAAACAGGTTTGTAACAAGAGCAACACGACAGGTGACACGTGCAGAACAGAAACAGGTTTGTAACAAGAGTAACACGACATGTAACACCTGTGGACCAGAAACAGGTCTATAACAAGTTTAACACGACAGGTGACACGTGTAGAACGGAAACAGGTTTGTTACAAGAGTAGCACGACAGGTGACACGTGTAGAACAGAAACAGGTTTGTAACAAGAGTAGCACGACAGGTGACACGTGTAGAACAGAAACAGGTGTGTAGCAAGAATAACACGACAGGTGACACGTGTGGAATAGAAACAGGTTTGTAGCAAGAGTAACACGACAGGTGACACGTGTAGAACAGAAACAGGTTTGTAACAAGAGTAGCACGACAGGTGACACGTGTAGAACAGAAACAGGTTTGTAACAGGTGTAACACGACAGGTGACACGTGTAGAACAGAAACAAGTTTGTAACAAGAGTAACACGACAGGTGACACATGTAGAACAGAAACAGGTTTGTAACAAGAATAGCACGACAGGTGACACGTGTAGAACAGAAACAGGTTTGTAACAAGAGTAACACGATAGGTGACACGTGTAGAACAGAAACATGGTTGTGACCAGAGTAGCACGACAGGTGACACGTGTAGAACATAAACAGGTTTGTTACAAGAGTAACACGACAGGTGACACGTGTAGAACAGAAACAGGTTTGTAACCAGAGTAACACGACAGGTGACACGTGTAGAACAGAAACAGGTTTGTGACAAGAGTAGCACGACAGGTGACACGTGTGGAGCAGAAAAAGGTTTGTAACAAGAGTTGCACGACAGGTGACACGTGTAGAACAGAAACAGGTTTGCAACAAGAGTAGCACGACAGGTGACACATGACGAACAGAAACATGTTTGTAGCAAGAGTAACACGACAGGTGACACGTGTAGAACAGAAACAGGTTTGTAACAAGAGTAGCACGACAGGTGACACGTGTAGAACAGAAACAGGTTTGTAACAAGTGTAACACGACAGGTGACACGTGTAGAACAGAAACAGGTTTGTAACAAGAGTAACACGACAGGTGACACGTGTAGAACAGAAACAGGTTTGTAACAAGAATAGCACGACAGGTGACACGTGTAGAACAGAAACAGGTTTGTAACAAGAGTAACACGATAGGTGACACGTGTAGAACAGAAACAGGTTTGTGACCAGAGTAGCACGACAGGTGACACGTGTAGAACAGAAACAGGTTTGTAACAAGATTAACACGACATGTGACACGTGTAGAACAGAAACAGGTTTGTAACCAGAGTAACACGACAGGTGACACGTGTAGAACAGAAACAGGTTTGTGACAAGAGTAGCACGGCAGGTGACACGTGTGGAACAGAAAAAGGTTTGTAACAAGAGCTGCACGACAGGTGACACGTGTAGAACAGAAACAGGTCTGCAACAAGAGTAGCACGACAGGTGACACGTGACGAACAGAAACAGGTTTGTAACAAGAGTAACACGACAGGTGACACGTGTAGAACAGAAACAGGTTTGTGACAAGAGTAGCACGACAGGTGACACGTGTAGAACAGAAACAGGTTTGTGACAAGAGTAGCAAGACAGGTGACACGTGTGGAACAGAAACAGGTTGGTAACAAGAGTAGCACGACAGATGACACGTGTAGAACAGAAACAGGTTTGTAACAAGAGTAGCACGACAGGTGACACGTGTGGAACAGAAACAGGTTTGTAACAAGAGTAACACGACAGGTGACACGTGTAGAACATAAACAAGTTTGTAACAAGAGTAACACGACAGGTGACACGTGTAGAACAGAAACAGATTTGTAACAAGAGTAACACGACAGGTGACACGTGTAGAACAGAAACAGATTTATAACAAGAGTAACACGACAGATGACACGTGTAGAACAGAAACAGGTTTTTAGTAGGGTTCCTGTTGATAGATCTTTAGTGTTTTGCAGATTGTTGTTGTTATTTTGTCTTGTATTTTGTTTTGTAATTTGTTTATTTTTCCAAGAAGAGATTTATACACACATGATTCTATATACACAATGTTTCAGTACACAAAAGTTACAATGTAAAAAAGTTGATTTTCATACCTTTTGAAATTCAAAGTTAGCATTTTTAAGTTATACATATATTTTAGTATTATAGATATATCTTAAATATTAACACTCTATACCGCCTCCAGATCTAACCATTTTCTTTTAACATGTTCCTTTTGTACTGGGGACAGATATATCATTGATGCCTTTTCAATATTAATAGCATATTTCAAGAATTCAAGACCACCTTCTAAATTAAGGGCCCTGCATTTGCATCTGCAGATATATGCATAGTATTTCAAAATAATTAAAACATTGTTGATTATGCCCTGGGCTGAACTGTGTTCAGTCAGACAAAGAATTATGTCCTTTGCATTAAAGGGTAAGCTAACACCACAGATTTTCAGGAAATTGCCAATTGCTAACCAAAAGTTCGGAACATAATTACATTCCCAAAAAATGTGAACAAGACTTTCTTTGGTTTCTGTACAAAATGTACAGAGCTCAGTTTCTTTTAACCCACATTTATATAGAAAGGAATTTGTAATTAAGATTCTATGTATAAGTTTATAATGGAAGTCCTGTAATTTAGTATCTTTTGTAACAGAGAAAGGTATACAGTAAATGAAATTCCAATCTTCAATAACAACCCTTGTATGAACTTCCTTTTGCTTTGTATTTGTGTATCTTGGCAATGAGTTTTATTAGTGGATGAAACTGGAGTAAACCACCCACCTACCGTAAGTCACAGACAAACTTTTGCTTTGTATTTGTGTATCTTGGCAATGAGTTTTATTAGTGGATGAAACTGGAGTAAACCACCCACCTACCGTAAGTCACACACAAACTTGATCACATAAGGTTTTATCGAGTACACATTCAGTACGGGATTCAAGCTTGATAGGCACTGATTGCGCACGTAGTTGTAAATCCAACTATGTTATATAAATTCCAATAAATTATGCGACTTGCAGATCCTATTATAAGAAAAGTTTGAAGATACCAAAGAAGTAATCAGAATCCGTATATCGAAGAAGAACAGAAAACACAATGGCAAAAAGAAAGAGTACAGTAGGACAAACAACAATCTACAAAACATACATATAAAACTAAAGATCAAGTATCACAAACCCCACTAAAGATCAAGTATCACAAACCCCACTAAAGATCGAGTATCACAAACCCCACTAAAGATCGAGTATCACAAACCCCACTAAAGATCAAGTATCACAAACCCCACTAAAGATCAAGTATCACAAACCCCACTAAAGATCGAGTATCACAAACCCCACTAAAGATCGAGTATCACAAACCCCACTAAAGATCGAGTATCACAAACCCCACTAAAGATCAAGTATCACAAACCCCACTAAAGATCGAGTATCACAAACCCCACTAAAGATCAAGTATCACAAACCCCACTAAAGATCGAGTAAGACAAGTTTGAGGACCAAAAGATCAAGTATCACAAACCCCACTAAAGATCGAGTAAGACAAGTTTGAGGACCAAAAGATCAAGTATCACAAACCCCACTAAAGATCGAGTAAGACAAGTTTGAGGACCAAAAGATCAAGTATCACAAACCCCACTAAAGATCGAGTAAGACAAGTTTGAGGACCAAAAGATCAAGTATCACAAACCCCACTAAAGATCGAGTATCACAAACCCCACTAAAGATCAAGTATCACAAACCCCACTAAAGATCAAGTATCACAAACCCCACTAAAGATCGAGTATCACAAACCCCACTAAAGATTAAGTATCACAAACCCCACTAAAGATCGAGTATCACAAACCCCACTAAAGATCGAGTATCACAAACCCCACTAAAGATCAAGTATCACAAACCCCACTAAAGATCGAGTATCACAAACCCCACTAAAGATCGAGTATCACAAACCCCACTAAAGATCAAGTATCACAAACCCCACTAAAGATCGAGTATCACAAACCCCACTAAAGATCGAGTATCACAAACCCCACTAAAGATCGAGTATCACAAACCCCACTAAAGATCGAGTATCACAAACCCCACTAAAGATCAAGTATCACAAACCCCACTAAAGATCGAGTATCACAAACCCCACTAAAGATCGAGTATCACAAACCCCACGAAAGATCAAGTATCACAAACCCCACTAAAGATCGAGTATCACAAACCCCACTAAAGATCGAGTATCACAAACCCCACTAAAGATCGAGTATCACAAACCCCACTAAAGATCGAGTATCACAAACCCCACTAAAGATCAAGTATCACAAACCCCACTAAAGATCAAGTATCACAAACCCCACTAAAGATCAAGTATCACAAACCCCACTAAAGATCGAGCATCACAAACCCCACTAAAGATCGAGTATCACAAACCCCACTAAAGATCAAGTATCACAAACCCCACTAAAGATCGAGTATCACAAACCCCACTAAAGATCGAGTATCACAAACCCCACTAAAGATCGAGTATCACAAACCCCACTAAAGATCGAGTATCACAAACCCCACTAAAGATCGAGTATCACAAACCCCACTAAAGATCGAGTAAGACAAACCCACTAAAGATCGAGTAAGACAAACCCCACTAAAGATCGAGTATCACAAACCCCACTAAAGATCGAGTAAGACAAGTTTGAGGACCAAAAGATCAAGTATCACAAACCCCACTAAAGATCGAGTATCACAAACCCCACTAAAGATCGAGTATCACAAACCCCACTAAAGATCGAGTATCACAAACCCCACTAAAGATCAAGTATCACAAACCCCACTAAAGATCGAGTATCACAAACCCCACTAAAGATCGAGTATCACAAACCCCACTAAAGATCGAGTATCATAAACCCCACTAAAGATCGAGTATCACAAACCCCACTAAAGATCGAGTATCACAAACCCCACTAAAGATCGAGTATCACAAACCCCACTAAAGATCAAGTATCACAAACCCCATTAAAGATCAAGTATCACAAACCCCACTAAAGATCAAGTATCACAAACCCCACTAAAGATCGAGTATCACAAACCCCACTAAAGATCGAGTATCACAAACCCCACTAAAGATCAAGTATCACAAACCCCACTAAAGATCGAGTATCACAAACCCCACTAAAGATCGAGTATCACAAACCCCACTAAAGATCGAGTATCACAAACCCCACTAAAGATCGAGTATCACAAACCCCACTAAAGATCGAGTATAACAAACCCCACTAAAGATCGAGTAAGACAAACCCCACTAAAGATCGAGTAAGACAAACCCCACTAAAGATCGAGTATCACAAACCCCACTAAAGATCGAGTAAGACAAGTTTGAGGACCAAAAGATCAAGTATCACAAACCCCACTAAAGATCGAGTATCACAAACCCCACTAAAGATCAAGTATCACAAACCCCACTAAAGATCGAGTATCACAAACCCCACTAAAGATCGAGTATCACAAACCCCACTAAAGATCGAGTATCACAAACCCCACTAAAGATCGAGTATCACAAACCCCACTAAAGATCAAGTATCACAAACCCCACTAAAGATCGAGTATCACAAACCCCACTAAAGATCGAGTATCACAAACCCCACTAAAGATCGAGTAAGACAAACCCCACTAAAGATCGAGTAAGACAAACCCCACTAAAGATCGAGTATCACAAACCCCACTAAAGATCGAGTAAGACAAGTTTGAGGACCAAAAGATCAAGTATCACAAACCCCACTAAAGATCGAGTATCACAAACCCCACTAAAGATCAAGTATCACAAACCCCACTAAAGATCGAGTATCACAAACCCCACTAAAGATCGAGTATCACAAACCCCACTAAAGATCGAGTATCACAAACCCCACTAAAGATCAAGTATCACAAACCCCACTAAAGATCGAGTATCACAAACCCCACTAAAGATCGAGTATCACAAACCCCACTAAAGATCGAGTATCACAAACCCCACTAAAGATCGAGTATCACAAACCCCACTAAAGATCAAGTATCACTAACCCCACTAAAGATCAAGTATCACAAACCCCACTAAAGATCGAGTATCACAAACCCCACTAAAGATCGAGTATCACAAACCCCACTAAAGATCGAGTAAGACAAACCCCACTAAAGATCGAGTAAGACAAACCCCACTAAAGATCGAGTATCACAAACCCCACTAAAGATCGAGTAAGACAAGTTTGAGGACCAAAAGATCAAGTATCACAAACCCCACTAAAGATCGAGTATCACAAACCCCACTAAAGATCAAGTATCACAAACCCCCCCTAAAGATCGAGTATCACAAACCCCACTAAAGATCGAGTATCACAAACCCCACTAAAGATCGAGTATCACAAACCCCACTAAAGATCAAGTATCACAAACCCCACTAAAGATCGAGTATCACAAACCCCACTAAAGATCGAGTATCACAAACCCCACTAAAGATCGAGTATCACAAACCCCACTAAAGATCGAGTAAGACAAGTTTGAGGACCAAAAGATCGAGTAAGACAAACCCCACTAAAGATCGAGTAAGACAAGTTTGAGGACCAAAAGATCGAGTAAGACAAACCCCACTAAAGATCGAGTAAGACAAGTTTGAGGACCAAAAGGATAATGAAAAGCCGTAGTTATAAAAATAAAACACATCTTATTTACTAAAGTTGTATGTATTTCTCGTTTTAAGCATAAATTAATTACATTGTTCTTTGTGCAAGATAAATTATGAACCAAAGTCCGAAGGAAAGGACAATTCAGAATGAAAAGCCACAACAGTACAAGCACACTTGTAAACATAAACATAATAGTGTATCACCTTACAGAAAAATAACTCTGCTGTACGTGGCTGTTTTAATTTAAATTAAATCAAAAGTGTGACATCTTAAAGTAATAGCGGATGACCAGCTCATGTATGAATTATAATGACTGTTTTAATGATGTATGAAATCCATTCGATTGACAAGCCATAAATTGTATAATGATATAATAAGCTAAAAGGCAAAATAAATAGACAATTCAATGACTCCCTTGTCTATTCTTATGTGGTATATTCACACATTTCCCTCCTACACCAATCAGCATTGTGTTAAATACATTAGTATACCTTATGGTAATTTTCTCCTAATGTTGTCAGAATGGCAGACAACCATATTCCCAAATGCCCGGATCTGAAAGAGTCGTGAGGTCTGTATAGCATCAATACTTTATAAAATGCCATCATCTGTTTCGTACATACAACACGATCATGAAACAAAACGTGATCTCCACTCCATGAAAAACTGCACGAAAAGATACTTGATTGAAATTACAAGTTAACAGATTTGACAAATAAATTCCAGTTTTCAGATGTTTTTTCGGATAATTTGACATGTCTAATGCAGCTTAAGTGAACATTGTTAATCTGTTGTAGTAAAACAATCTACGCTTAGGACATGTTCTATCTATACTATAACATAATACACCAATCAGCTGTGTTGTACATCACACTTCTATAAATATTGCAATCATTGGTCTAATGTCATGGACTTTTTGTTGTCTCCTACTGGATTCATTTTATTTTTGCATTTCACTTAAATCATGGGTTCATATGAAGTTTTTGTCAGAAAAACCATGTCTAAGCAGTATGTTACATGCAAGTGTACATGTACTAAGAAGAGCTTGAAGATACCAAATGGGTAATCAGAATTATTATATAGAAGAACAGACAACACAATGACCAAAAGAAAAAGTACAAAAGGACAAACAACGATCTACAAAACATACACATAAAACTAAAGATCGAGTAACCCGAACCCCACTAGGGTGAACTATCATGCAATAAGGAATGGGGTTTAAAGAAACAACAGTACATTATAAGCTGTTTCCTTTTGTTTCGTTAATAACAATGTCTACGTTTCCCATGACGAAGCATTCGGTTTGAAACAATGTAATTGATTGGCTGTTGTTTAGCATGACACGACAGTATGTCAGCTTTATTCATGACGAGACAATGTTGACATGTTATAAATTGTTGTGAAAAAATATGACGATGTGATGACCTATGAACTGACATTTTGGTTGCTACCAGTAACAGCGAAATAATAAATTGGGTCGAGAAATGTTTGCCTTGCAACAGGCCATAAACACAAACAAGGGGGAAATCATATATTGGGTCGGGAAGATGCTTGCCTTGTAACAGGCTACCCATGGTCAATCCAATGATCTATTGCTCCTGTGAATCTACTGCAGATTGTACTTTAGTGCACAAATTGTGACATTCTCCAAACAGGAAATACTCATGTATGGGTCGTCAATTGGGCTAGTAGTGTACATGTACTTGATTCGCTTTTAATAAAAAAAAACTGGATGCTCCTATTGAAGGATTGTATTCTGAAGCGGAACAAAAAATAAGCTCTTACGCCGAGGTTAACATGTAAATTACCTTTGTCGAAAGGTGTATATTTGGAAGGTATGCTTGGCAACAGCAACCATGTTTGATCGGAAGGTAGTGCTAGAACAGTTTGTATTGGTTACATTTATGCTATATAATAACATTTACCGGAAATATACCAATATGTATACTCCACTTCTAATTTGTACACCAAAACAATTCATTATGAAAATATAGTTTGAATTTAACCAATTCAAAAGCAAACGTGTCATGTAGAAATTACGGCATGTATTACTTCTATGCAGTACCGAAGCAATCTTCAATTTAGAGCAAGCATTGCTGCTAAACACAATTACCAATTACGAAAATCCCATTAACTTCAATATGCTATATATATAATTATCTTCAAATACAGAGAAAAATTCAAACAAGTAAGAGATAACTAACAAGATATTATATCTTTTCATAGAGAAACAGGCCTTTTAAAATAATCATTTTTATATTTATATGAATAATAAGTGGTCGGTTTATCTTTCTAAGAACTAGTTGACGATGGTGGAATTTACCTATTGATACAGTTAGTAGTAGGGTGTTCATGAAAGTCAAATGTCATGTCTAAATGAACAGTTCCTATTCGTGTATTCCCTAGTTACCGCCAAGGTTGAAAATTAACGTTAAGACTACATTGTCATCTTATATAAAACATCAATTTAAATCAAGTGCATAAAGGCGAGAGTGTGTTACTCGTTCCCATGATAGAACCCGATATTCAAACCAACTTCCACCATGTCTGTGTCTATTCAATTCATATTGATAATAGTATATACAGGATCATTGGACACATCAAAATTGTTAATCTTTACCTTTCGTTAAATGATGGAGAATATATTTCTTTTTCAATTTTAACTTTTTAGTTTTCCTTGGATTAAAGGGATATTGTCTACCAGCTGCATAATTTGTTCATACCCAAAATTATTGTCGATTTCCGTACTGACCTTCATAAAATGAAGATTAAACACCGAATTATTGACGAATACGCTACGAAACGTTGTTTTTTCGATTAAAAAAGATGACCATCGTTACTGGAAGCTAATTAATTATGCACTGACCTGAGCGAGGCCAAATCTATTTTTATCTATTTTTATGCCAGTAGCCCGGATGCTGCAGCATGGATGTTAAAATTCGTGTTTGTTTACCTCGCAAATACGGCCGTGTTATGATATTCATTGACAATAATTGGATGTTGCCAGGTGCAAGATTACGTATATTGAATAATATCTACCGAAAATGATCATAGGCATCATCATAAATTCATAAAATATGAAAAACGATTGAGAAAAGAAGGAAAAAGCATGCTCGGCTTACCTATTAAGCAAAATTGTTGCCACTTCAGCGCGAGTTTGGATGCGTAGCACTTCCTTGAGTTCGTTCCAACGGTCCAACTGATCCCCTACATATATCCTGCATTTGTTCCATTTGGAAGATACTTCACTTCTATTCATCTTTATCTCTGAATCCGTCAAAGTCCGCTTTCTTCCACGCGTTGACACTTTCTCTTTTGCCCAAGAACCATATGTTGTTTATTGTTTCTAAGCAGTGCGCATGCTCAAGACGGGTTCACATAGAAAGTCATATGAATAGATTTGAATTCTTGTTATCCTGGACAATAATTCCGATAACGATAGTTTTGGGTCTTTTTTGTCAAAAAATCGTATCTTTTGCAGCATTAACTCGGTGTTAATCTTCATTTTATGAAGGTCAGTCACAGGCGCTTGTGTAGAGTCAAAAATATGCTCGCTATGTACTTAAAATACCACAAGGCCGGACTCACTCCTACTACCCCTCTCACTTCAATCGCTATTTCCCCTGTCAAAATGTCGATAGGACGCAAATCGCTTACTAATTTGCGTAGTGAAATGATTTTTCTTCAAGGAAAACCCGTTTTTTATATCTTCCTACCATCTACACCCCCATACTGACAGATAATCCTCAGATTTTGTTGACAATGGACACCTAAGTGGCAGTAAAGCGAAAGTAGGTCACGTGCGACATATTTCCGCCTTTCGGTCGTTCTCGGGTTTTATCATATATAATTACACTAAACACTAGAAACATTACAAGGCGCCAACATATGACTGACAAAATGAATGAAAACATCAGTGCTTCTTGGTATGCAAATAATACTAAAAATAAGGCATAGGAAATAATTGTATTTAGAAAACATTATAATTATACAGTAACAATACTGATATATAATTACGTTTCCCGAACTTTTCTTTCTGAACTTCTCAGGTATATTTCGCAAGGCAAAGATAAAACCCGAGAACGACCGAAAGGCGGAAATATGTCGCACGTGACCTACTTTCGCTTTGCTGCCACTTAGGTGTCCATTGTCAACAAAATCTTAGGATTATCTGTCAGTATGGGGGTGTAGATGATAGGAAGATATAAAAAAAAAACGGGTTTTCCTTGAAGAAAAATCATTTCACTACGCAAATTAGTAAGCGATTTGCGTCCTATCGACATTTTGACAGGGGAAATAGCGATTGAAGTGACAGGGGTAGTAGGAGTGAGTCCGGCCTTGTGGTATCTTAGGTACATAGCGAGCATATTTTTGACTCTACACAAGCGCCTGTGGGTCAGTACGGAAATCGACACTAATTTTGGGTATGAAAAAATTACGCAGCTGGTAGACAATATCCCTTTAATGTTTTTAATTATCAAATATTATTTTTTTATCACATTTTTAATTTTGTAATAAGGTGTTTCTTGCACACCTTGCCGTGTATTTTATTTTTATAAACAAATATATAATGCAATATTATGTACATTGTTAAAATCTGATCATGAGCAATCACTGATTGTGACCGTTTATTTTTTCTTTGTTACGCTTTGTTTTTGAGAAAAAAATGTTGTAGACAGTTAATTATCATTATGCTTTTATGAAATAACATTGTCTTCTTATTTGTATTTATTCGACTGTCAATAAACTGTTTTTAATTTTAATACCAATAAAACAATCCCTAAATATGTATGTAGGAAAGTTTTGATGGACTTGGTTAGTCGCTATGGAGTTGTATGTGTCAACTAATAGCCATGCTTTGCTCTCGTGTTTGTGTCTGATACAAAGACATTGACAAGTAATGCTGATCTCCATGTGAGAAATGACAAATCTTATTTTGCTCCCATGTAGGAGGTATTCATGAGTTTAAATGTTGTTGTATTTCTCGGCGTTTGCTATTTTGGTGGGCGAAATCTCTTATTTGTGTCTGACTACAAAGTACTATCATATAAAATTAGCCAAGTCAGAAAAGTGAATGTTTAATTTTTTTTTTTTTTTGCATTTTTCCTCCACACATTAATTCTTAGTTGTCTTTTTCTGAAGATTAAATTTCACTGGAAATGCAATTTGAGCGGGAAAGATCAATGTAACATTTCACGAAGTATCAATTTGACATATCGCTGATTCACCATCTTGGTATATAATGAAATGAACGTGATTTTAACTTATAACAAGGACATTGACGTGAGAGGCTTTACTCTTAGGCTTGATGGATATTTTTGCTTCAGTTTTTTTTAATTCGTTTTTTAAGATTAGAACACATTTTGTCATACAGAAGACTAACACGACTTGTTGTTAACATTTTATAATGTTTTAATGGTTTAGCATTATTTGGTTTCCTCTTTGTAGATTGTTGTACAATCTATATATAAAAATAATATTAATGTCATAAAGATACATATCATCTAATCTAACAATAGGAATATGATTGATTGGTGTTTTACGCATAAAACAATCATATTATATGCAAAAATAACAGAAAGATTAATTGATAAAATCAAACTATCAGAAATAATATGAACTATGTATATTTTAGTATATAAATTAAGCTCTTTAAAAAAATCAAAATTGTGTCGACTGCGATATTTGTCCATTAAGACGTGCTATATTGAATAATTTTAATTATACGAAATACAATAATATTTATTGATAAAGGGATATTGTCTACCACAATCGTAATTTTTTCATATCCAAAATTATTGTCGTTTTCCGTACTGATCTTCATAAAATGAAGATTAACACCGAGTTATGCTGCAAAAGATACGATTTTTTGACAAAAAAGACCCAAAACTATCATTATCGGAATTATTGTCCAGGATAACAAGAATTCAAATCTATTCATATAACCTTCTATGTGAACCCGTCTTGAGCATGCGCACTGTTTAGAAACAATAAACAACATGTGGTTCTTGGGCAAAAGAGAAAGTGTCAACGCGTGGAAGAAAGCGGACTTTGACGGATTCAGAGAGAAAGATGAATAGAAGTGAAGTATCTTCCAAATGGAACAAATGCAGGATATATGTAGGGGATCAGTTGGACCGTTGGTTAAAAGCTCAACAGAGCTTATGTTGTACGTTGTTTTAACCATGCCGACTCTAAATAAAGCTTATTTATTTAACTCAAGAAAGTGCTACGCGTCCAAACTCGCACTGAAGTGGCAAAGATTTTGCTTCATAGGTAAGCCGAGCATGCTTTTTCCTTCTTTTCTCAATCGTTTTTCATATTTTATGAATTTATGATGATGCCTATGATCATTTTCGGTAGATATTATTCAATATATGTAATCTTGCACCTGGCAACAGCAAATTATTGTCAATGAATAGCATAAAACGGCCGTATTTGCGAGGTAAACAAACACGAATTTTAACATCCATGCTGCAGCATCCGGGCTACTGGCATAAAACTAGATAAAGATAGATTTGGTCTCGCTCAGGTCAGCGCATAATTAATTAGCTTCCAGTAACGATTGTCAGCTTTTTTTCAATCGAAAAAACAACGTTTCGTAGCGTATTCGCCAATAATTCGGTGTTTAATCTTCATTTTATGAAGGTCAGTACGGAAAACGACAATAATTTTAGGCATGAAAAAATTACGATTGTAGTAGACAATATCCCTTTAATAAATAACTACTATTAGACCAGCGGTAGAAAATCAAAAAATAAAATGTAATGAACTCATGGGCTACACACCTATATCATATGTCATTGGAAAGAGGAATGACGGGACTCTCAGAATAATGATGCCGTAAAAGTCAGAAGTGGTCACGTTTTTGCATAATTAAGATCAAAGGTCAAGAACAATTTGTTTTTCGCTTTCGACTTTCGTTCGAAAAATGCATTTTCCTTAAAAATGAAATTCAATTCGACAAGTTTGATGGTTTTTATTTGATGGACCACATATTAAATTAGATTATTGAACCAAAATTCAGAAATGAATGACGTCAATTGACGTCGAAATGACCGTTTTTGGATGGGAATGGGATTTTTCAATGTGAGTGACTCGTATTTGATTCATTAAAACAATGACCTTGACCCAAGGTCATCCCTATTTACGTAATAATGACGTTTATTTATGTTTCATTATATTTTGTATATATACTGTTTGATACTACGGAAGTAAATCAAAACATACCCGATTCGCCCAACACAGGTATTTTTGTAAGTCTGTATTTTGTCAGTCCCTAAATATCTACGATCATTGTACATCTCATGTGAACCCTTGTATTTTTTTTTTATTACATTGATTCATAAATAAAAACACCCTTTTAGACATTTTGAACGTTTAAAACCACAAAATATACATGTTTCATTCACCATGGTAATCCGAAACCCAATTATTATCAGATTGGGTGTTTGGATAATGCATTTGATCTGGTCAATCGCATATGGAGATATTCAGGGAATCAAATAAATACAGTTGCTTTTATGATTTGTTTAAAAAAAGAACTCTTGCGTGCTTACGCATCGTCATCTTCGATATCTGTTCTGTGTGTAATCACATTGTGACAGAGGTCTAATGTTTGGCAAGGACAAAGTTCTGTGCAGGACAAATTCTGTTCAAAATAAACACAACCTTTACTACAAACGGATCTTCCTTTGCATGTGCATACGAGGTCCTGCAAAAAGTCAGATGACATTTGACCTTCAAACAATATTGGTTCAAGATCACATTTTCCATCTTTCCAACCATGCTCAAGAGGTTACCCAACTGCTGGCTTTGGAATATGTGCATTTAACCATTTCTTTGCTTGGTACGAAGATCTAAGAACATGCTGTTTAAATGTGTCTTCACTCGCGATCGGAGTAAGTATCACCAAAGTAGAATCTTTGACAGTTGTAAATTTTACCCGCAATTTGTTCAGATCGATATGGCATCGTTTTGACTTTCCCTTCGGATCATACAGCCTTGATATTAGTTTTCGGCTTAGATCGACTGAATCATCTATGTCAGAGCATTCTATAGGAGACAAATCACTAAACTGATTGGGTGTCTCTTTCAGAGCTTTGAACATAGACTTCTTCCCGATACCAAAGAACGAAGAAGTTGTATCACACCAAGTTAGAGCATGCAAGATCTCACACACAACGGAGCTCAATGACTTACATAACTCGTGTACAGGGATATAATGTCTACAATTCTTAGTGCTCGTAATAAGTCCTGTTTGAAACCAAAGCTCACTTGTGTTTTTCATTTTTGGAAAATAATGTACATAAAGGACAAGAACTTCCGTGTCTGGGGATTTCACAACAATGCAACCTTGAACGTTATTCTCTTGATACAGTTTGGCAGAATACAGTGCATGCAAAATTATGCGGGTATCCGCCTCTTCTTGTGTGCTTGCCAAACAACTGCAATCCAACATACCATTCTGATTCAACATTTTAACTGTTTCAGGATTAGAAAATAAACTGGGCAGGTAAAGTGACTGCCCTTCTTGGAGAGAACTGTTCTGATTAATATGTTTGACAATGTAATCGCCGAGAAATCTAATAAGCGACTGTTTATTTTAACCAGAACTAATAAACTTTTTCCAGTCAGGAATAACCCTACCTTCAATCACCTCATAAATTTTTGCAGTGAACACAGACTTGGATCGACGGTCCCGTTCTGCCTTTTTGATAGAGTTTTGAATGTCATATTTATCAAAGATATCGACGACAACGGATGCAAACTGAAAGCAAAGAGATCTGATTTTTTACAAAATCAAGTGCCATCTCACCAAAGGTTCTAAACCTTTTTGCATTTATTGACTGCACCAAAGCTATGCCAGTGTTTGTATTATAGAAACGTCCTGTTCCAGTTGATGTGCAAGATCTGCCTTGCTGGATTTGCGCATTGTGTCATCGTTGTGAAACAATGATGTTGAAATCGGACAAATGATACATTGGTTCCAATCTATTGAAGGTTTACTCCTCTTAGCACTAGATGGAAGAAGTTTAAGTGGGCTACCAAACTGTGCCATTTTCCGGAAAACACTCACAACAGTTCCGACAAATGATTTTCTAACAACTTGTAAACACTAATTACAAACAATATTTCAAACCACCTTTTGTAACTAAAACGTTACAATTAACAAAAGCAAATGTTAACAATGAAGGATGACAACAGTTAAATACATATAACACAAGAATATAAATAATTATTAAGAACATATGCGAAAACAACTTTGGTCTCGATGCAATAAGATTTGATCGGACTGAGGATTACAATTCTAAAAAGTCGCGGGCAAAATATCCGGAATCATTTTCTACTTTCGATATGTTGATGTGCATTTAAAAACGGTCCAAACCTCTTAAACTAGTAGAAATGGGCACTATAATGATAATGTTTTATGTAAACTATGTTTACACTTTTGTTTTAAAAAAAGTTTGAAATCGATTTAATGAAAGTATTTCTTTTGACATAATTTTAAAAGTGACCGTTAAAATATTTACCACATCTGCTGGTTTCAAAGAAGCCAAACTGATGAAATAAAAGTTATTTTAATCAGATATTTTGGCTTATTTAATTTATTCAAGTTAAATTTAAAAACTACAAGTGCAACAATTTGCCGAAGATGCATAAATCATTTATAATGTTGATTTTACTGAGTATGATCGGACTTTCTCCAAAAACGCAGTAATCCTAGAAAAATGTAGTTTTCGTGATAACGTGACCATACGATTTTCTTACGGCATGTTAAATTTATTAGTTAAAAGCATAATCTAACTTTTGAAAGTATATTTAGGTGTGTAGTCGATGGGTTGATTTAACTCTTTAAATAAGCGACTTTTTAGATTTCGCCGCTGGCCTATATGTTCAGGTCAATAATGGCCATTACAACTGTACCACTTGTTTCCTGAGATTTTTATTGTAATTGTTAACTGAAAATAGAATTTGGTTTTACAATGCTTGTCACATTAATAATTGCATTGAAGAAGAAAAACATGTCTTATTGTATTGTCCAGTGTATGAAGATTTGCGTCAATAATTATTTAACCATGCTTGTTTATATAATAATAATGTTATGCATTTGTCTGATGCTGATCAATTTATATTTTTATTTAATAATAAGAATATGTTATTATTCTGCCAAAATCTGCTATGAGATTTTAGTGAAAAGAAAACTTATTTTATATCGATAATTTGACATATGTACATGTTATTGTTTATATTTTAGAGATAACAATATTCTCTCGTAACTCTTGTAAGAATGGCTCTTGTATGTTTATAGATAACAATATTCTCTCGTAACTCTTGTAAGAGTGGCTCCTGTATGTTTATAGATAACAATATTCTCTCGTAACTCTTGTAAGAATGGCTCTTGTATGTTTATAGATAACAATATTCTCTCGTAACTCTTGTAAGAATGGCTCTTGTATGTTTATAGATAACAATATTCTCTCGTAACTCTTGTAAGAGTGGCTCCTGTATGTTTATAGATAACAATATTCTCTCGTAACTCTTGTAAGAATGGCTCTTGTATGTTTATAGATAACAATATTCTCTCGTAACTCTTGTAAGAATGGCTCTTGTATGTTTATAGATAACAATATTCTCTCGTAACTCTTGTAAGAATGGCTGTTGTATGTTTATAGATAACAATATTCTCTCGTAACTCTTGTAAGAGTGGCTCCTGTATGTTTATAGATAACAATATTCTCTCGTAACTCTTGTAAGAATGGCTCTTGTATGTTTATAGATAACAATATTCTCTCGTAACTCTTGTAAGAATGGCTCTTGTATGTATATAGATAACAATATTCTCTCGTAACTCTTGTAAGAATGGCTCTTGTATGTTTATAGATAACAATATTCTCTCGTAACTCTTGTAAGAATGGCTCTTGTATGTTTAGAGATAACAATATTCTCTCGTAACTCTTGTAAGAATGACTCTTGTATGTTTATAGATAACAATATTCTCTCGTAACTCTTGTAAGAATGGTTCTTGTATGTTTAGAGATAACAATATTCTCTCGTAACTCTTGTAAGAATGGCTCTTGTATGTTTATAGATAACAATATTCTCTCGTAACTCTTGTAAGAATGGCACCTGTATCTTTATAGATAACAATATTCTCTCGTAACTCTTGTAAGAATGGCTCCTGTATGTTTAGAGATAACAATATTCTCTCGTAACTCTTGTAAGAATGGCTCTTGTATGTTTAGAGATAACAATATTCTCTCATAACTCTTGTAAGAATGGCTCTTGTATGTTTAGAGATAACAATATTCTCTCGTAACTCTTGTAAGAATGGCTCTTGTATGTTTATAGATAACAATATTCTCTCGTAACTCTTGTAAGAATGGCTCTTGTATGTTTATAGATAACAATATTCTCTCGTAACTCTTGTAAGAATGGCTCTTGTATGTTTAGAGATAACAATATTCTCTCGTAACTCTTGTAAGAATGGCTCTTGTATGTTTAGAGATAACAATATTCCCTCGTAACTCTTGTAAGAATGGCTCTTGTATGTTTAGAGATAACAATATTCTCTCGTAACTCTTGTCAGAATGGCTCTTGTATGTTTATAGATAACAATATTCTCTCGTAACTCTTGTAAGAATGGCTCTTGTATGCTTAGAGATAACAATATTCTCTCGTAACTCTTGTAAGAATGGCTCTTGTATGTTTATAGATAACAATATTCTCTCGTAACTCTTGTAAGAATGGCTCTTGTATGTTTATAGATAACAATATTCTCTCGTAACTCTTGTAAGAATGGCTCTTGTATGTTTATAGATAACAATATTCTCTCGTAACTCTTGTAAGAATGGCTCTTGTATGTTTATAGATAACAATATTCTCTCGTAACTCTTGTAAGAATGGCTCTTGTATGTTTATAGATAACAATATTCTCTCGTAACTCTTGTAAGAATGGCTCTTGTATGTTTATAGATAACAATATTCTCTCGTAACTCTTGTAAGAATGGCTCTTGTATGTTTATAGATAACAATATTCTCTCGTAACTCTTGTAAGAATGGCTCTTGTATGTTTATAGATAACAATATTCTCTCGTAACTCTTGTAAGAATGGCTCTTGTATGTTTATAGATAACAATATTCTCTCGTAACTCTTGTAAGAATGGCTCTTGTATGTTTAGAGATAACAATATTCTCTCGTAACTCTTGTAAGCATGACTCTTGTATGTTTATAGATAACCATATTCTCTCGTAACTCTTGTAAGAATGGCTCTTGTATGTTTATAGATAACAATATTCTCTCGTAACTCTTGTAAGATTGGCTCTTGTATGTTTATAGATAACAATATTCTCTCGTAACTCTTGTAAGAATGGCTCTTGTATGTTTATAGATAACAATATTCTCTCGTAACTCTTGTAAGAATGGCTCTTGTATGTTTATAGATAACAATATTCTCTCGTAACTCTTGTAAGAATGGCTCTTGTATGTTTATAGATAACAATATTCTCTCGTAACTCTTGTAAGAATGGCTCTTGTATGTTTATAGAAAACAATATTCTCTCGTAACTCTTGTAAGAATGGCACCTGTATCTTTATAGATAACAATATTCTCTCGTAACTCTTGTAAGAATGGTTCTTGTATGTTTAGAGATAACAATATTCTCTCGTAACTCTTGTAAGAATGGCTCTTGTATGTTTAGAGATAACAATATTCTCTCGTAACTCTTGTCAGAATGGCTCTTGTATGTTTATAGATAACAATATTCTCTCGTAACTCTTGTAAGAATGGCTCTTGTATGCTTAGAGATAACAATATTCTCTCGTAACTCTTGTAAGAATGGCTCTTGTATGTTTATAGATAACAATATTCTCTCGTAACTCTTGTAAGAATGGCTCTTGTATGTTTATAGATAACAATATTCTCTCGTAACTCTTGTAAGAATGGCTCTTGTATGTTTATAGATAACAATATTCTCTCGTAGCTCTTGTAAGAATGGCTCTTGTATGTTTAGAGATAACAATATTCTCTCGTAACTCTTGTAAGAATGGCTCTTGTATGTTTAGAGATAACAATATTCTCTCGTAACTCTTGTAAGAATGGCTCTTGTATGTTTATAGATAACAATATTCTCTCGTAACTCTTGTAAGAATGGCTCTTGTATGTTTAGAGATAACAATATTCTCTCGTAACTCTTGTAAGAGTGGCTCCTGTATGTTTAGAGATAACAATATTTTCTCGTAACTCTTGTAAGAATGGCACTTGTATGCTTAGAGATAACAATATTCTCTCGTAACTCTTGTAAGAATGGCTCTTGTATGTTTAGAGATAACAATATTCTCTCGTAACTCTTGTAAGAATGGCTCTTGTATGTTTAGAGATAACAATATTCTCTCGTAACTCTTGTAAGAATGGCTCTTGTATGTTTATAGATAACAATATTCTCTCGTAACTCTTGTAAGAATGGCTCTTGTATGTTTATAGATAACAATATTCTCTCGTAACTCTTGTAAGAGTGGCTCCTGTATGTTTATAGATAACAATATTCTCTCGTAACTCTTGTAAGAATGGCTCTTGTATGTTTATAGATAACAATATTCTCTCGTAACTCTTGTAAGAATGGCTCTTGTATGTTTATAGATAACAATATTCTCTCGTAACTCTTGTAAGAGTGGCTCCTGTATGTTTATAGATAACAATATTCTCTCGTAACTCTTGTAAGAATGGCTCTTGTATGTTTATAGATAACAATATTCTCTCGTAACTCTTGTAAGAATGGCTCTTGTATGTTTATAGATAACAATATTCTCTCGTAACTCTTGTAAGAATGGCTGTTGTATGTTTATAGATAACAATATTCTCTCGTAACTCTTGTAAGAGTGGCTCCTGTATGTTTATAGATAACAATATTCTCTCGTAACTCTTGTAAGAATGGCTCTTGTATGTTTATAGATAACAATATTCTCTCGTAACTCTTGTAAGAATGGCTCTTGTATGTATATAGATAACAATATTCTCTCGTAACTCTTGTAAGAATGGCTCTTGTATGTTTATAGATAACAATATTCTCTCGTAACTCTTGTAAGAATGGCTCTTGTATGTTTAGAGATAACAATATTCTCTCGTAACTCTTGTAAGAATGACTCTTGTATGTTTATAGATAACAATATTCTCTCGTAACTCTTGTAAGAATGGTTCTTGTATGTTTAGAGATAACAATATTCTCTCGTAACTCTTGTAAGAATGGCTCTTGTATGTTTATAGATAACAATATTCTCTCGTAACTCTTGTAAGAATGGCACCTGTATCTTTATAGATAACAATATTCTCTCGTAACTCTTGTAAGAATGGCTCCTGTATGTTTAGAGATAACAATATTCTCTCGTAACTCTTGTAAGAATGGCTCTTGTATGTTTAGAGATAACAATATTCTCTCATAACTCTTGTAAGAATGGCTCTTGTATGTTTAGAGATAACAATATTCTCTCGTAACTCTTGTAAGAATGGCTCTTGTATGTTTATAGATAACAATATTCTCTCGTAACTCTTGTAAGAATGGCTCTTGTATGTTTATAGATAACAATATTCTCTCGTAACTCTTGTAAGAATGGCTCTTGTATGTTTAGAGATAACAATATTCTCTCGTAACTCTTGTAAGAATGGCTCTTGTATGTTTAGAGATAACAATATTCCCTCGTAACTCTTGTAAGAATGGCTCTTGTATGTTTAGAGATAACAATATTCTCTCGTAACTCTTGTCAGAATGGCTCTTGTATGTTTATAGATAACAATATTCTCTCGTAACTCTTGTAAGAATGGCTCTTGTATGCTTAGAGATAACAATATTCTCTCGTAACTCTTGTAAGAATGGCTCTTGTATGTTTATAGATAACAATATTCTCTCGTAACTCTTGTAAGAATGGCTGTTGTATGTTTATAGATAACAATATTCTCTCGTAACTCTTGTAAGAATGGCTCTTGTATGTTTATAGATAACAATATTCTCTCGTAACTCTTGTAAGAATGGCTCTTGTATGTTTATAGATAACAATATTCTCTCGTAACTCTTGTAAGAATGGCTCTTGTATGTTTATAGATAACAATATTCTCTCGTAACTCTTGTAAGAATGGCTCTTGTATGTTTATAGATAACAATATTCTCTCGTAACTCTTGTAAGAATGGCTCTTGTATGTTTATAGATAACAATATTCTCTCGTAACTCTTGTAAGAATGGCTCTTGTATGTTTATAGATAACAATATTCTCTCGTAACTCTTGTAAGAATGGCTCTTGTATGTTTATAGATAACAATATTCTCTCGTAACTCTTGTAAGAATGGCTCTTGTATGTTTAGAGATAACAATATTCTCTCGTAACTCTTGTAAGCATGACTCTTGTATGTTTATAGATAACCATATTCTCTCGTAACTCTTGTAAGAATGGCTCTTGTATGTTTATAGATAACAATATTCTCTCGTAACTCTTGTAAGATTGGCTCTTGTATGTTTATAGATAACAATATTCTCTCGTAACTCTTGTAAGAATGGCTCTTGTATGTTTATAGATAACAATATTCTCTCGTAACTCTTGTAAGAATGGCTCTTGTATGTTTATAGATAACAATATTCTCTCGTAACTCTTGTAAGAATGGCTCTTGTATGTTTATAGATAACAATATTCTCTCGTAACTCTTGTAAGAATGGCTCTTGTATGTTTATAGAAAACAATATTCTCTCGTAACTCTTGTAAGAATGGCACCTGTATCTTTATAGATAACAATATTCTCTCGTAACTCTTGTAAGAATGGTTCTTGTATGTTTAGAGATAACAATATTCTCTCGTAACTCTTGTAAGAATGGCTCTTGTATGTTTAGAGATAACAATATTCTCTCGTAACTCTTGTCAGAATGGCTCTTGTATGTTTATAGATAACAATATTCTCTCGTAACTCTTGTAAGAATGGCTCTTGTATGCTTAGAGATAACAATATTCTCTCGTAACTCTTGTAAGAATGGCTCTTGTATGTTTATAGATAACAATATTCTCTCGTAACTCTTGTAAGAATGGCTCTTGTATGTTTATAGATAACAATATTCTCTCGTAACTCTTGTAAGAATGGCTCTTGTATGTTTATAGATAACAATATTCTCTCGTAGCTCTTGTAAGAATGGCTCTTGTATGTTTAGAGATAACAATATTCTCTCGTAACTCTTGTAAGAATGGCTCTTGTATGTTTAGAGATAACAATATTCTCTCGTAACTCTTGTAAGAATGGCTCTTGTATGTTTATAGATAACAATATTCTCTCGTAACTCTTGTAAGAATGGCTCTTGTATGTTTAGAGATAACAATATTCTCTCGTAACTCTTGTAAGAGTGGCTCCTGTATGTTTAGAGATAACAATATTTTCTCGTAACTCTTGTAAGAATGGCACTTGTATGCTTAGAGATAACAATATTCTCTCGTAACTCTTGTAAGAATGGCTCTTGTATGTTTAGAGATAACAATATTCTCTCGTAACTCTTGTAAGAATGGCTCTTGTATGTTTAGAGATAACAATATTCTCTCGTAACTCTTGTAAGAATGGCTCTTGTATGTTTATAGATAACAATATTCTCTCGTAACTCTTGTAAGAATGGCTCTTGTATGTTTATAGATAACAATATTCTCTCGTAACTCTTGTAAGAATGGCTCCTGTATGTTTATAGATAAACAATATTCTCTCGTAACTCTTGTAAGAATGGTTCTTGTATGTTTATAGATAACAATATTCTCTCGTAACTCTTGTAAGAATGGCTCTTGTATGTTTATAGATAACAATATTCTCTCGTAACTCTTGTAAGAATGGCTCTTGTATGTTTATAGATAACAATATTCTCTCGTAACTCTTGTAAGAATGGCTCTTGTATGTTTATAGATAACAATATTCTCTCGTAACTCTTGTAAGAATGGCTCTTGTATGTTTAGAGATAACAATATTCTCTCGTAACTCTTGTAAGCATGACTCTTGTATGTTTATAGATAACCATATTCTCTCGTAACTCTTGTAAGAATGGCTCTTGTATGTTTATAGATAACAATATTCTCTCGTAACTCTTGTAAGAATGGCTCTTGTATGTTTATAGATAACAATATTCTCTCGTAACTCTTGTAAGAATGGCTCTTGTATGTTTATAGATAACAATATTCTCTCGTAACTCTTGTAAGAATGGCTCTTGTATGTTTATAGAAAACAATATTCTCTCGTAACTCTTGTAAGAATGGCACCTGTATCTTTATAGATAACAATATTCTCTCGTAACTCTTGTAAGAATGGTTCTTGTATGTTTAGAGATAACAATATTCTCTCGTAACTCTTGTAAGAATGGTTCTTGTATGTTTAGAGATAACAATATTCTCTCGTAACTCTTGTAAGAATGGCTCTTGTATGTTTATAGATAACAATATTCTCTCGTAACTCTTGTAAGAATGGTTCTTGTATGTTTAGAGATAACAATATTCTCTCGTAACTCTTGTAAGAATGGCTCTTGTATGTTTATAGATAACAATATTCTCTCGTAACTCTTGTAAGAATGGCTCTTGTATGTTTATAGATAACAATATTCTCTCGTAACTCTTGTAAGAATGGTTCTTGTATGTTTATAGATAACAATATTCTCTCGTAACTCATGTAAGAATGGCTCTTATATGTTTATAGATAACAATATTCTCTCGTAACTCTTGTAAGAATGGTTCTTGTATGTTTATAGATAACAATATTCTCTCGTAACTCTTGTAAGAATGGCTCTTGTATGTTTATAGATAACAATATTCTCTCGTAAGTATTGTAAGAATGGCTCTTATATGTTTAGAGATAACAATATTCTCTCGTAACTCTTGTAAGAATGGCTCTTGTGTGTTTATTGATAACAATATTCTCTCGTAACTCTTGTAAGAATGGCTCTTGTATGTTTATAGATAACAATATTCTCTCGTAGCTCTTGTAAGAATGGCTCTTGTATGTTTAGAGATAACAATATTCTCTCGTAACTCTTGTAAGAATGGCTCTTGTATGTTTAGAGATAACAATATTCTCTCGTAACTCTTGTAAGAATGGCTCTTGTATGTTTATAGATAACAATATTCTCTCGTAACTCTTGTAAGAATGGCTCTTGTATGTTTAGAGATAACAATATTCTCTCGTAACTCTTGTAAGAGTGGCTCCTGTATGTTTAGAGATAACAATATTTTCTCGTAACTCTTGTAAGAATGGCACTTGTATGCTTAGAGATAACAATATTCTCTCGTAACTCTTGTAAGAATGGCTCTTGTATGTTTAGAGATAACAATATTCTCTCGTAACTCTTGTAAGAATGGCTCTTGTATGTTTAGAGATAACAATATTCTCTCGTAACTCTTGTAAGAATGGCTCTTGTATGTTTAGAGATAACAATATTCTCTCGTAACTCTTGTAAGAGTGGCTCCTGTATGTTTAGAGATAACAATATTTTCTCGTAACTCTTGTAAGAATGGCACTTGTATGCTTAGAGATAACAATATTCTCTCGTAACTCTTGTAAGAATGGCTCTTGTATGTTTAGAGATAACAATATTCTCTCGTAACTCTTGTAAGAATGGCTCTTGTATGTTTAGAGATAACAATATTCTCTCGTAACTCTTGTAAGAATGGCTCTTGTATGTTTATAGATAACAATATTCTCTCGTAACTCTTGTAAGAATGGCTCTTGTATGTTTATAGATAACAATATTCTCTCGTAACTCTTGTAAGAATGGCTCCTGTATGTTTATAGATAAACAATATTCTCTCGTAACTCTTGTAAGAATGGTTCTTGTATGTTTATAGATAACAATATTCTCTCGTAACTCTTGTAAGAATGGCTCTTGTATGTTTATAGATAACAATATTCTCTCGTAACTCTTGTAAGAATGGCTCTTGTATGTTTATAGATAACAATATTCTCTCGTAACTCTTGTAAGAATGGCTCTTGTATGTTTATAGATAACAATATTCTCTCGTAACTCTTGTAAGAATGGCTCTTGTATGTTTAGAGATAACAATATTCTCTCGTAACTCTTGTAAGCATGACTCTTGTATGTTTATAGATAACCATATTCTCTCGTAACTCTTGTAAGAATGGCTCTTGTATGTTTATAGATAACAATATTCTCTCGTAACTCTTGTAAGATTGGCTCTTGTATGTTTATAGATAACAATATTCTCTCGTAACTCTTGTAAGAATGGCTCTTGTATGTTTATAGATAACAATATTCTCTCGTAACTCTTGTAAGAATGGCTCTTGTATGTTTATAGATAACAATATTCTCTCGTAACTCTTGTAAGAATGGCTCTTGTATGTTTATAGATAACAATATTCTCTCGTAACTCTTGTAAGAATGGCTCTTGTATTTTTATAGAAAACAATATTCTCTCGTAACTCTTGTAAGAATGGCACCTGTATCTTTATAGATAACAATATTCTCTCGTAACTCTTGTAAGAATGGTTCTTGTATGTTTAGAGATAACAATATTCTCTCGTAACTCTTGTAAGAATGGCTCTTGTATGTTTAGAGATAACAATATTCTCTCGTAACTCTTGTCAGAATGGCTCTTGTATGTTTATAGATAACAATATTCTCTCGTAACTCTTGTAAGAATGGCTCTTGTATGCTTAGAGATAACAATATTCTCTCGTAACTCTTGTAAGAATGGCTCTTGTATGTTTATAGATAACAATATTCTCTCGTAACTCTTGTAAGAATGGCTCTTGTATGTTTATAGATAACAATATTCTCTCGTAACTCTTGTAAGAATGGCTCTTGTATGTTTATAGATAACAATATTCTCTCGTAGCTCTTGTAAGAATGGCTCTTGTATGTTTAGAGATAACAATATTCTCTCGTAACTCTTGTAAGAATGGCTCTTGTATGTTTAGAGATAACAATATTCTCTCGTAACTCTTGTAAGAATGGCTCTTGTATGTTTATAGATAACAATATTCTCTCGTAACTCTTGTAAGAATGGCTCTTGTATGTTTAGAGATAACAATATTCTCTCGTAACTCTTGTAAGAGTGGCTCCTGTATGTTTAGAGATAACAATATTTTCTCGTAACTCTTGTAAGAATGGCACTTGTATGCTTAGAGATAACAATATTCTCTCGTAACTCTTGTAAGAATGGCTCTTGTATGTTTAGAGATAACAATATTCTCTCGTAACTCTTGTAAGAATGGCTCTTGTATGTTTAGAGATAACAATATTCTCTCGTAACTCTTGTAAGAATGGCTCTTGTATGTTTATAGATAACAATATTCTCTCGTAACTCTTGTAAGAATGGCTCTTGTATGTTTATAGATAACAATATTCTCTCGTAACTCTTGTAAGAATGGCTCCTGTATGTTTATAGATAAACAATATTCTCTCGTAACTCTTGTAAGAATGGTTCTTGTATGTTTATAGATAACAATATTCTCTCGTAACTCTTGTAAGAATGGCTCTTGTATGTTTATAGATAACAATATTCTCTCGTAACTCTTGTAAGAATGGCTCTTGTATGTTTATAGAAAACAATATTCTCTCGTAACTCTTGTAAGAATGGCACCTGTATCTTTATAGATAACAATATTCTCTCGTAACTCTTGTAAGAATGGTTCTTGTATGTTTAGAGATAACAATATTCTCTCGTAACTCTTGTAAGAATGGCTCTTGTATGTTTAGAGATAACAATATTCTCTCGTAACTCTTGTCAGAATGGCTCTTGTATGTTTATAGATAACAATATTCTCTCGTAACTCTTGTAAGAATGGCTCTTGTATGCTTAGAGATAACAATATTCTCTCGTAACTCTTGTAAGAATGGCTCTTGTATGTTTATAGATAACAATATTCTCTCGTAACTCTTGTAAGAATGGCTCTTGTATGTTTATAGATAACAATATTCTCTCGTAACTCTTGTAAGAATGGCTCTTGTATGTTTATAGATAACAATATTCTCTCGTAACTCTTGTAAGAATGGCTCTTGTATGTTTAGAGATAACAATATTCTCTCGTAACTCTTGTAAGCATGACTCTTGTATGTTTATAGATAACCATATTCTCTCGTAACTCTTGTAAGAATGGCTCTTGTATGTTTATAGATAACAATATTCTCTCGTAACTCTTGTAAGATTGGCTCTTGTATGTTTATAGATAACAATATTCTCTCGTAACTCTTGTAAGAATGGCTCTTGTATGTTTATAGATAACAATATTCTCTCGTAACTCTTGTAAGAATGGCTCTTGTATGTTTAGAGATAACAATATTCTCTCGTAACTCTTGTAAGAGTGGCTCCTGTATGTTTAGAGATAACAATATTTTCTCGTAACTCTTGTAAGAATGGCACTTGTATGCTTAGAGATAACAATATTCTCTCGTAACTCTTGTAAGAATGGCTCCTGTATGTTTATAGATAAACAATATTCTCTCGTAACTCTTGTAAGAATGGTTCTTGTATGTTTATAGATAACAATATTCTCTCGTAACTCTTGTAAGAATGGCTCTTGTATGTTTATAGATAACAATATTCTCTCGTAACTCTTGTAAGAATGGCTCTTGTATGTTTATAGATAACAATATTCTCTCGTAACTCTTGTAAGAATGGCTCTTGTATGTTTATAGATAACAATATTCTCTCGTAACTCTTGTAAGAATGGCTCTTGTATGTTTATAGATAACAATATTCTCTCGTAACTCTTGTAAGAATGGCTCTTGTATGTTTAGAGATAACAATATTCTCTCGTAACTCTTGTAAGCATGACTCTTGTATGTTTATAGATAACCATATTCTCTCGTAACTCTTGTAAGAATGGCTCTTGTATGTTTATAGATAACAATATTCTCTCGTAACTCTTGTAAGATTGGCTCTTGTATGTTTATAGATAACAATATTCTCTCGTAACTCTTGTAAGAATGGCTCTTGTATGTTTATAGATAACAATATTCTCTCGTAACTCTTGTAAGAATGGCTCTTGTATGTTTAGAGATAACAATATTCTCTCGTAACTTTTGTAAGAATGGCTCTTGTATGTTTATAGATAACAATATTCTCTCGTAACTCTTGTAAGAATGGCTCTTGTATGTTTATAGAAAACAATATTCTCTCGTAACTCTTGTAAGAATGGCACCTGTATCTTTATAGATAACAATATTCTCTCGTAACTCTTGTAAGAATGGTTCTTGTATGGTTAGAGATAACAATATTCTCTCGTAACTCTTGTAAGAATGGCTCTTGTATGTTTATAGATAACAATATTCTCTCGTAACTCTTGTAAGAATGGTTCTTGTATGTTTAGAGATAACAATATTCTCTCGTAACTCTTGTAAGAATGGCTCTTGTATGTTTATAGATAACAATATTCTCTCGTAACTCTTGTAAGAATGGCTCTTGTATGTTTATAGATAACAATATTCTCTCGTAACTCTTGTAAGAATGGTTCTTGTATGTTTATAGATAACAATATTCTCTCGTAACTCATGTAAGAATGGCTCTTATATGTTTATAGATAACAATATTCTCTCGTAACTCTTGTAAGAATGGTTCTTGTATGTTTATAGATAACAATATTCTCTCGTAACTCTTGTAAGAATGGCTCTTGTATGTTTATAGATAACAATATTCTCTCGTAAGTATTGTAAGAATGGCTCTTATATGTTTAGAGATAACAATATTCTCTCGTAACTCTTGTAAGAATGGCTTTTGTGTGTTTATTGATAACAATATTCTCTCGTAACTCTTGTAAGAATGGCTCTTGTATGTTTATAGATAACAATATTCTCTCGTAGCTCTTGTAAGAATGGCTCTTGTATGTTTAGAGATAACAATATTCTCTCGTAACTCTTGTAAGAATGGCTCTTGTATGTTTAGAGATAACAATATTCTCTCGTAACTCTTGTAAGAATGGCTCTTGTATGTTTATAGATAACAATATTCTCTCGTAACTCTTGTAAGAATGGCTCTTGTATGTTTAGAGATAACAATATTCTCTCGTAACTCTTGTAAGAGTGGCTCCTGTATGTTTAGAGATAACAATATTTTCTCGTAACTCTTGTAAGAATGGCACTTGTATGCTTAGAGATAACAATATTCTCTCGTAACTCTTGTAAGAATGGCTCTTGTATGTTTAGAGATAACAATATTCTCTCGTAACTCTTGTAAGAATGGCTCTTGTATGTTTAGAGATAACAATATTCTCTCGTAACTCTTGTAAGAATGGCTCTTGTATGTTTATAGATAACAATATTCTCTCGTAACTCTTGTAAGAATGGCTCTTGTATGTTTAGAGATAACAATATTCTCTCGTAACTCTTGTAAGAATGGCTCCTGTATGTTTATAGATAAACAATATTCTCTCGTAACTCTTGTAAGAATGGTTCTTGTATGTTTATAGATAACAATATTCTCTCGTAACTCTTGTAAGAATGGCTCTTGTTTGTTTATAGATAACAATATTCTCTCGTAACTCTTGTAAGAATGGCTCTTGTATGTTTATAGATAACAATATTCTCTCGTAACTCTTGTAAGAATGGCTCTTGTATGTTTATAGATAACAATATTCTCTCGTAACTCTTGTAAGAATGGCTCTTGTATGTTTATAGATAACAATATTCTCTCGTAACTCTTGTAAGAATGGCTCTTGTATGTTTATAGATAACAATATTCTCTCGTAACTCTTGTAAGCATGACTCTTGTATGTTTATAGATAACCATATTCTCTCGTAACTCTTGTAAGAATGGCTCTTGTATGTTTAGAGATAACAATATTCTCTCGTAACTCTTGTAAGATTGGCTCTTGTATGTTTATAGATAACAATATTCTCTCGTAACTCTTGTAAGAATGGCTCTTGTATGTTTATAGATAACAATATTCTCTCGTAACTCTTGTAAGAATGGCTCTTGTATGTTTATAGATAACAATATTCTCTCGTAACTCTTGTAAGAATGGCTCCTGTATGTTTAGAGATAACAATATTCTCTCGTAACTCTTGTAAGAATGGCTCTTGTATGTTTATAGATAACAATATTCTCTCATAACTCTTGTAAGAATGGCTCTTGTATGTTTAGAGATAACAATATTCTCTCGTAACTCTTGTAAGAATGGCTCTTGTATGTTTATAGATAACAATTTTCTCTCGTAACTCTTGTAAGAATGGCTCTTGTATGTTTATAGATAACAATATTCTCTCGTAACTCTTGTAAGAATGGTTCTTGTATGTTTAGAGATAACAATATTCTCTCGTAACTCTTGTAAGAATGGCTCTTGTATGTTTATAGATAACAATATTCTCTCGTAACTCTTGTAAGAATGGCTCTTGTATGTTTATAGATAACAATATTCTCTCGTAACTCTTGTAAGAATGGTTCTTGTATGTTTATAGATAACAATATTCTCTCGTAACTCTTGTAAGAATGGCTCTTGTATGTTTATAGATAACAATATTCTCTCGTAAGTATTGTAAGAATGGCTCTTATATGTTTAGAGATAACAATATTCTCTCGTAACTCTTGTAAGAATGGCTCTTGTGTGTTTATAGATAACAATATTCTCTCGTAACTCTTGTAAGAATGGCTCTTGTATGTTTATAGATAACAATATTCTCTCGTAACTCTTGTAAGAATGGCTCTTGTATGTTTATGGATAACAATATTCTCTCGTAACTCTTGTAAGAATGACTCTTGTATGTTTAGAGATAACAATATTCTCTCGTAACTCTTGTAAGAATGGCTCCTGTATGTTTATAGATAACAATATTCTCTCGTAACTCTTGTAAGAATGGCTCCTGTATGTTTATAGATAACAATATTTTCTCGTAACTCTTGTAAGAATGGCTCTTGTATGTTTATAGATAACAATATTCTCTCGTAACTCTTGTAAGAATGGCTCTTGTATGTTTAGAGATAACAATATTCTCTCGTAACTCTTGTAAGAATGGCTCTTGTATGTTTATAGATAACAATATTCTCTCGTAACTCTTGTTAGAATGGCTCTTGTATGTTTAGAGATAACAATATTCTCTCGTAACTCTTGTAAGAATGGCTCTTGTATGTTTATAGATAACAATATTCTCTCGTAACTCTTGTAAGAATGGCTCTTGTATGTTTATAGATAACAATATTCTCTCGTAACTCTTGTAAGAATGGCTCTTGTATGTTTAGAGATAACAATATTCTCTCGTAACTCTTGTAAGAATGGCTCTTGTATGTTTAGAGATAACAATATTCCCTCGTAACTCTTGTAAGAATGGCTCTTGTATGTTTAGAGATAACAATATTCTCTCGTAACTCTTGTCAGAATGGCTCTTGTATGTTTATAGATAACAATATTCTCTCGTAACTCTTGTAAGAATGGCTCTTGTATGCTTAGAGATAACAATATTCTCTCGTAACTCTTGTAAGAATGGCTCTTGTATGTTTATAGATAACAATATTCTCTCGTAACTCTTGTAAGAATGGCTCTTGTATGTTTATAGATAACAATATTCTCTCGTAACTCTTGTAAGAATGGCTCTTGTATGTTTATAGATAACAATATTCTCTCGTAACTCTTGTAAGAATGGCTCTTGTATGTTTAGAGATAACAATATTCTCTCGTAACTCTTGTAAGCATGACTCTTGTATGTTTATAGATAACCATATTCTCTCGTAACTCTTGTAAGAATGGCTCTTGTATGTTTATAGATAACAATATTCTCTCGTAACTCTTGTAAGATTGGCTCTTGTATGTTTATAGATAACAATATTCTCTCGTAACTCTTGTAAGAATGGCTCTTGTATGTTTATAGATAACAATATTCTCTCGTAACTCTTGTAAGAATGGCTCTTGTATGTTTAGAGATAACAATATTCTCTCGTAACTCTTGTAAGAGTGGCTCCTGTATGTTTAGAGATAACAATATTTTCTCGTAACTCTTGTAAGAATGGCACTTGTATGCTTAGAGATAACAATATTCTCTCGTAACTCTTGTAAGAATGGCTCCTGTATGTTTATAGATAAACAATATTCTCTCGTAACTCTTGTAAGAATGGTTCTTGTATGTTTATAGATAACAATATTCTCTCGTAACTCTTGTAAGAATGGCTCTTGTATGTTTATAGATAACAATATTCTCTCGTAACTCTTGTAAGAATGGCTCTTGTATGTTTATAGATAACAATATTCTCTCGTAACTCTTGTAAGAATGGCTCTTGTATGTTTATAGATAACAATATTCTCTCGTAACTCTTGTAAGAATGGCTCTTGTATGTTTATAGATAACAATATTCTCTCGTAACTCTTGTAAGAATGGCTCTTGTATGTTTAGAGATAACAATATTCTCTCGTAACTCTTGTAAGCATGACTCTTGTATGTTTATAGATAACCATATTCTCTCGTAACTCTTGTAAGAATGGCTCTTGTATGTTTATAGATAACAATATTCTCTCGTAACTCTTGTAAGATTGGCTCTTGTATGTTTATAGATAACAATATTCTCTCGTAACTCTTGTAAGAATGGCTCTTGTATGTTTATAGATAACAATATTCTCTCGTAACTCTTGTAAGAATGGCTCTTGTATGTTTAGAGATAACAATATTCTCTCGTAACTTTTGTAAGAATGGCTCTTGTATGTTTATAGATAACAATATTCTCTCGTAACTCTTGTAAGAATGGCTCTTGTATGTTTATAGAAAACAATATTCTCTCGTAACTCTTGTAAGAATGGCACCTGTATCTTTATAGATAACAATATTCTCTCGTAACTCTTGTAAGAATGGTTCTTGTATGGTTAGAGATAACAATATTCTCTCGTAACTCTTGTAAGAATGGCTCTTGTATGTTTATAGATAACAATATTCTCTCGTAACTCTTGTAAGAATGGTTCTTGTATGTTTAGAGATAACAATATTCTCTCGTAACTCTTGTAAGAATGGCTCTTGTATGTTTATAGATAACAATATTCTCTCGTAACTCTTGTAAGAATGGCTCTTGTATGTTTATAGATAACAATATTCTCTCGTAACTCTTGTAAGAATGGTTCTTGTATGTTTATAGATAACAATATTCTCTCGTAACTCATGTAAGAATGGCTCTTATATGTTTATAGATAACAATATTCTCTCGTAACTCTTGTAAGAATGGTTCTTGTATGTTTATAGATAACAATATTCTCTCGTAACTCTTGTAAGAATGGCTCTTGTATGTTTATAGATAACAATATTCTCTCGTAAGTATTGTAAGAATGGCTCTTATATGTTTAGAGATAACAATATTCTCTCGTAACTCTTGTAAGAATGGCTTTTGTGTGTTTATTGATAACAATATTCTCTCGTAACTCTTGTAAGAATGGCTCTTGTATGTTTATAGATAACAATATTCTCTCGTAGCTCTTGTAAGAATGGCTCTTGTATGTTTAGAGATAACAATATTCTCTCGTAACTCTTGTAAGAATGGCTCTTGTATGTTTAGAGATAACAATATTCTCTCGTAACTCTTGTAAGAATGGCTCTTGTATGTTTATAGATAACAATATTCTCTCGTAACTCTTGTAAGAATGGCTCTTGTATGTTTAGAGATAACAATATTCTCTCGTAACTCTTGTAAGAGTGGCTCCTGTATGTTTAGAGATAACAATATTTTCTCGTAACTCTTGTAAGAATGGCACTTGTATGCTTAGAGATAACAATATTCTCTCGTAACTCTTGTAAGAATGGCTCTTGTATGTTTAGAGATAACAATATTCTCTCGTAACTCTTGTAAGAATGGCTCTTGTATGTTTAGAGATAACAATATTCTCTCGTAACTCTTGTAAGAATGGCTCTTGTATGTTTATAGATAACAATATTCTCTCGTAACTCTTGTAAGAATGGCTCTTGTATGTTTAGAGATAACAATATTCTCTCGTAACTCTTGTAAGAATGGCTCCTGTATGTTTATAGATAAACAATATTCTCTCGTAACTCTTGTAAGAATGGTTCTTGTATGTTTATAGATAACAATATTCTCTCGTAACTCTTGTAAGAATGGCTCTTGTATGTTTATAGATAACAATATTCTCTCGTAACTCTTGTAAGAATGGCTCTTGTATGTTTATAGATAACAATATTCTCTCGTAACTCTTGTAAGAATGGCTCTTGTATGTTTATAGATAACAATATTCTCTCGTAACTCTTGTAAGAATGGCTCTTGTATGTTTATAGATAACAATATTCTCTCGTAACTCTTGTAAGAATGGCTCTTGTATGTTTATAGATAACAATATTCTCTCGTAACTCTTGTAAGCATGACTCTTGTATGTTTATAGATAACCATATTCTCTCGTAACTCTTGTAAGAATGGCTCTTGTATGTTTAGAGATAACAATATTCTCTCGTAACTCTTGTAAGATTGGCTCTTGTATGTTTATAGATAACAATATTCTCTCGTAACTCTTGTAAGAATGGCTCTTGTATGTTTATAGATAACAATATTCTCTCGTAACTCTTGTAAGAATGGCTCTTGTATGTTTATAGATAACAATATTCTCTCGTAACTCTTGTAAGAATGGCTCTTGTATGTTTATAGATAACAATATTCTCTCGTAACTCTTGTAAGAATGGCTCTTGTATGTTTATAGAAAACAATATTCTCTCGTAACTCTTGTAAGAATGGCACCTGTATCTTTATAGATAACAATATTCTCTCGTAACTCTTGTAAGAATGGCTCCTGTATGTTTAGAGATAACAATATTCTCTCGTAACTCTTGTAAGAATGGCTCTTGTATGTTTATAGATAACAATATTCTCTCATAACTCTTGTAAGAATGGCTCTTGTATGTTTAGAGATAACAATATTCTCTCGTAACTCTTGTAAGAATGGCTCTTGTATGTTTATAGATAACAATTTTCTCTCGTAACTCTTGTAAGAATGGTTCTTGTATGTTTATAGATAACAATATTCTCTCGTAACTCATGTAAGAATGGCTCTTATATGTTTATAGATAACAATATTCTCTCGTAACTCTTGTAAGAATGGTTCTTGTATGTTTATAGATAACAATATTCTCTCGTAACTCTTGTAAGAATGGCTCTTGTATGTTTATAGATAACAATATTCTCTCGTAAGTATTGTAAGAATGGCTCTTATATGTTTAGAGATAACAATATTCTCTCGTAACTCTTGTAAGAATGGCTCTTGTGTGTTTATAGATAACAATATTCTCTCGTAACTCTTGTAAGAGTGGCTCCTGTATGTTTAGAGATAACAATATTTTCTCGTAACTCTTGTAAGAATGGCACTTGTATGCTTAGAGATAACAATATTCTCTCGTAACTCTTGTAAGAATGGCTCTTGTATGTTTATAGATAACAATATTCTCTCGTAACTCTTGTAAGAATGGCTCTTGTATGTTTAGAGATAACAATATTCTCTCGTAACTCTTTTAAGAATGGCTCTTGTATGTTTATAGATAACAATATTCTCTCGTAACTCTTGTAAGAATGGCTCTTGTATGTTTATAGATAACAATATTCTCTCGTAACTCTTGTAAGAGTGGCTCTTGTATGTTTAGAGATAACAATATTCTCTCGTAACTCTTGTAAGAATGGCTCTTGTATGTTTATAGATAACAATATTCTCTCGTAACTCTTGTTAGAATGGCTCTTGTATGTTTAGAGATAACAATATTCTCTCGTAACTCTTGTAAGAATGGCTCTTGTATGTTTATAGATAACAATATTCTCTCGTAACTCTTGTAAGAATGGCTCTTGTATGTTTATAGATAACAATATTCTCTCGTAACTCTTGTAAGAATGGCTCTTGTATGTTTAGAGATAACAATATTCTCTCGTAACTCTTGTAAGCATGACTCTTGTATGTTTATAGATAACCATATTCTCTCGTAACTCTTGTAAGAATGGCTCTTGTATGTTTAGAGATAACAATATTCTCTCGTAACTCTTGTAAGATTGGCTCTTGTATGTTTATAGATAACAATATTCTCTCGTAACTCTTGTAAGAATGGCTCTTGTATGTTTATAGATAACAATATTCTCTCGTATCTCTTGTAAGAATGGCTCTTGTATGTTTATAGATAACAATATTCTCTCGTAACTCTTGTAAGAATGGCTCTTGTATGTTTATAGATAACAATATTCTCTCGTAACTCTTGTAAGAATGGCTCTTGTATGTTTATAGAAAACAATATTCTCTCGTAACTCTTGTAAGAATGGCACCTGTATCTTTATAGATAACAATATTCTCTCGTAACTCTTGTAAGAATGGCTCCTGTATGTTTAGAGATAACAATATTCTCTCGTAACTCTTGTAAGAATGGCTCTTGTATGTTTATAGATAACAATATTCTCTCATAACTCTTGTAAGAATGGCTCTTGTATGTTTAGAGATAACAATATTCTCTCGTAACTCTTGTAAGAATGGCTCTTGTATGTTTATAGATAACAATTTTCTCTCGTAACTCTTGTAAGAATGGCTCTTGTATGTTTATAGATAACAATATTCTCTCGTAACTCTTGTAAGAATGGTTCTTGTATGTTTAGAGATAACAATATTCTCTCGTAACTCTTGTAAGAATGGCTCTTGTATGTTTATAGATAACAATATTCTCTCGTAACTCTTGTAAGAATGGCTCTTGTATGTTTATAGATAACAATATTCTCTCGTAACTCTTGTAAGAATGGTTCTTGTATGTTTATAGATAACAATATTCTCTCGTAACTCTTGTAAGAATGGCTCTTGTATGTTTATAGATAACAATATTCTCTCGTAAGTATTGTAAGAATGGCTCTTATATGTTTAGAGATAACAATATTCTCTCGTAACTCTTGTAAGAATGGCTCTTGTGTGTTTATAGATAACAATATTCTCTCGTAACTCTTGTAAGAATGGCTCTTGTATGTTTATAGATAACAATATTCTCTCGTAACTCTTGTAAGAATGGCTCTTGTATGTTTATGGATAACAATATTCTCTCGTAACTCTTGTAAGAATGACTCTTGTATGTTTAGAGATAACAATATTCTCTCGTAACTCTTGTAAGAATGGCTCCTGTATGTTTATAGATAACAATATTCTCTCGTAACTCTTGTAAGAATGGCTCCTGTATGTTTATAGATAACAATATTTTCTCGTAACTCTTGTAAGAATGGCTCTTGTATGTTTATAGATAACAATATTCTCTCGTAACTCTTGTAAGAATGGCTCTTGTATGTTTAGAGATAACAATATTCTCTCGTAACTCTTGTAAGAATGGCTCTTGTATGTTTATAGATAACAATATTCTCTCGTAACTCTTGTTAGAATGGCTCTTGTATGTTTAGAGATAACAATATTCTCTCGTAACTCTTGTAAGAATGGCTCTTGTATGTTTATAGATAACAATATTCTCTCGTAACTCTTGTAAGAATGGCTCTTGTATGTTTATAGATAACAATATTCTCTCGTAACTCTTGTAAGAATGGCTCTTGTATGTTTAGAGATAACAATATTCTCTCGTAACTCTTGTAAGAATGGCTCTTGTATGTTTAGAGATAACAATATTCCCTCGTAACTCTTGTAAGAATGGCTCTTGTATGTTTAGAGATAACAATATTCTCTCGTAACTCTTGTCAGAATGGCTCTTGTATGTTTATAGATAACAATATTCTCTCGTAACTCTTGTAAGAATGGCTCTTGTATGCTTAGAGATAACAATATTCTCTCGTAACTCTTGTAAGAATGGCTCTTGTATGTTTATAGATAACAATATTCTCTCGTAACTCTTGTAAGAATGGCTCTTGTATGTTTATAGATAACAATATTCTCTCGTAACTCTTGTAAGAATGGCTCTTGTATGTTTAGAGATAACAATATTCTCTCGTAACTCTTGTAAGAATGGCTCTTGTATGTTTAGAGATAACAATATTCTCTCGTAACTCTTGTAAGAATGGCTCTTGTATGTTTATAGATAACAATATTCTCTCGTAACTCTTGTAAGAATGGCTCTTGTATGTTTAGAGATAACAATATTCTCTCGTAACTCTTGTAAGAGTGGCTCCTGTATGTTTAGAGATAACAATATTTTCTCGTAACTCTTGTAAGAATGGCACTTGTATGCTTAGAGATAACAATATTCTCTCGTAACTCTTGTAAGAATGGCTCTTGTATGTTTAGAGATAACAATATTCTCTCGTAACTCTTGTAAGAATGGCTCTTGTATGTTTAGAGATAACAATATTCTCTCGTAACTCTTTTAAGAATGGCTCTTGTATGTTTATAGATAACAATATTCTCTCGTAACTCTTGTAAGAATGGCTCTTGTATGTTTAGAGATAACAATATTCTCTCGTAACTCTTGTAAGAATGGTTCTTGTATGTTTATAGATAACAATATTCTCTCGTAACTCTTGTAAGAATGGCTCTTGTATGTTTATAGATAACAATATTCTCTCGTAACTCTTGTAAGAATGGCTCTTGTATGTTTATAGATAACAATATTCTCTCGTAACTCTTGTAAGAATGGCTCTTGTATGTTTATAGATAACAATATTCTCTCGTAACTCTTGTAAGAATGGCTCTTGTATGTTTATAGATAACAATATTCTCTCGTAACTCTTGTAAGAATGGCTCTTGTATGTTTATAGATAACAATATTCTCTCGTAACTCTTGTAAGCATGACTCTTGTATGTTTATAGATAACCATATTCTCTCGTAACTCTTGTAAGAATGGCTCTTGTATGTTTATAGATAACAATATTCTCTCGTAACTCTTGTAAGAATGGCTCTTGTATGTTTAGAGATAACAATATTCTCTCGTAACTCTTGTAAGAATGGCTCTTGTATGTTTAGAGATAACAATATTCTTTCGTAACTCTTGTAAGAATGGCTCTTGTATGTTTATAGATAACAATATTCTCTCGTAACTCTTGTAAGAATGGCTCTTGTATGTTTAGAGATAACAATATTCTCTCGTAACTCTTGTAAGCATGACTCTTGTATGTTTATAGATAACCATATTCTCTCGTAACTCTTGTAAGAATGGCTCTTGTATGTTTAGAGATAACAATATTCTCTCGTAACTCCTGTAAGATTGGCTCTTGTATGTTTATAGATAACAATATTCTCTCGTAACTCTTGTAAGAATGGCTCTTGTATGTTTATAGATAACAATATTCTCTCGTATCTCTTGTAAGAATGGCTCTTGTATGTTTATAGATAACAATATTCTCTCGTAACTCTTGTAAGAATGGCTCTTGTATGTTTATAGATAACAATATTCTCTCGTAACTCTTGTAAGAATGGCTCTTGTATGTTTATAGAAAACAATATTCTCTCGTAACTCTTGTAAGAATGGCACCTGTATCTTTATAGATAACAATATTCTCTCGTAACTCTTGTAAGAATGGCTCCTGTATGTTTAGAGATAACAATATTCTCTCGTAACTCTTGTAAGAATGGCTCTTGTATGTTTATAGATAACAATATTCTCTCATAACTCTTGTAAGAATGGCTCTTGTATGTTTAGAGATAACAATATTCTCTCGTAACTCTTGTAAGAATGGCTCTTGTATGTTTATAGATAACAATTTTCTCTCGTAACTCTTGTAAGAATGGCTCTTGTATGTTTATAGATAACAATATTCTCTCGTAACTCTTGTAAGAATGGTTCTTGTATGTTTAGAGATAACAATATTCTCTCGTAACTCTTGTAAGAATGGCTCTTGTATGTTTATAGATAACAATATTCTCTCGTAACTCTTGTAAGAATGGCTCTTGTATGTTTATAGATAACAATATTCTCTCGTAACTCTTGTAAGAATGGTTCTTGTATGTTTATAGATAACAATATTCTCTCGTAACTCATGTAAGAATGGCTCTTATATGTTTATAGATAACAATATTCTCTCGTAACTCTTGTAAGAATGGTTCTTGTATGTTTATAGATAACAATATTCTCTCGTAACTCTTGTAAGAATGGCTCTTGTATGTTTATAGATAACAATATTCTCTCGTAAGTATTGTAAGAATGGCTCTTATATGTTTAGAGATAACAATATTCTCTCGTAACTCTTGTAAGAATGGCTCTTGTGTGTTTATAGATAACAATATTCTCTCGTAACTCTTGTAAGAATGGCTCTTGTATGTTTATAGATAACAATATTCTCTCGTAACTCTTGTAAGAATTGCTCTTGTATGCTTATGGATAACAATATTCTCTCGTAACTCTTGTAAGAATGACTCTTGTATGTTTAGAGATAACAATATTCTCTCGTAACTCTTGTAAGAATGGCTCCTGTATGTTTATAGATAACAATATTCTCTCGTAACTCTTGTAAGAATGGCTCCTGTATGTTTATAGATAACAATATTTTCTCGTAACTCTTGTAAGAATGGCTCTTGTATGTTTATAGATAACAATATTCTCTCGTAACTCTTGTAAGAATGGCTCCTGTATGTTTATAGATAACAATATTCTCTCGTAACTCTTGTAAGAATGGCTCTTGTATGTTTATAGATAACAATATTCTCTCGTAACTCTTGTTAGAATGGCTCTTGTATGTTTAGAGATAACAATATTCTCTCGTAACTCTTGTAAGAATGGCTCTTGTATGTTTATAGATAACAATATTCTCTCGTAACTCTTGTAAGAATGGCTCTTGTATGTTTATAGATAACAATATTCTCTCGTAACTCTTGTAAGAATGGCTCTTGTATGTTTAGAGATAACAATATTCTCTCGTAACTCTTGTAAGAATGGCTCTTGTATGTTTAGAGATAACAATATTCCCTCGTAACTCTTGTAAGAATGGCTCTTGTATGTTTAGAGATAACAATATTCTCTCGTAACTCTTGTCAGAATGGCTCTTGTATGTTTATAGATAACAATATTCTCTCGTAACTCTTGTAAGAATGGCTCTTGTATGCTTAGAGATAACAATATTCTCTCGTAACTCTTGTAAGAATGGCTCTTGTATGTTTATAGATAACAATATTCTCTCGTAACTTTTGTAAGAATGGCTCTTGTATGTTTATAGATAACAATATTCTCTCGTAACTCTTGTAAGAATGGCTCTTGTATGTTTAGAGATAACAATATTTTCTCGTAACTCTTGTAAGAATGGCTCTTGTATGTTTAGAGATAACAATATTCTCTCGTAACTCTTGTAAGAATGGCTCTTGTATGTTTATAGATAACAATATTCTCTCGTAACTCTTGTAAGAATGGCTCTTGTATGTTTAGAGATAACAATATTCTCTCGTAACTCTTGTAAGAGTGGCTCCTGTATGTTTAGAGATAACAATATTTTCTCGTAACTCTTGTAAGAATGGCACTTGTATGCTTAGAGATAACAATATTCTCTCGTAACTCTTGTAAGAATGGCTCTTGTATGTTTAGAGATAACAATATTCTCTCGTAACTCTTGTAAGAATGGCTCTTGTATGTTTAGAGATAACAATATTCTCTCGTAACTCTTTTAAGAATGGCTCTTGTATGTTTATAGATAACAATATTCTCTCGTAACTCTTGTAAGAATGGCTCTTGTATGTTTATAGATAACAATATTCTCTCGTAACTCTTGTAAGAATGGTTCTTGTATGTTTATAGATAACAATATTCTCTCGTAACTCTTGTAAGAATGGCTCTTGTATGTTTATAGATAACAATATTCTCTCGTAACTCTTGTAAGAATGGCTCTTGTATGTTTAGAGATAACAATATTCTCTCGTAACTCTTGTAAGATTGGCTCTTGTATGTTTATAGATAACAATATTCTCTCGTAACTCTTGTAAGAATGGCTCTTGTATGTTTATAGATAACAATATTCTCTCGTATCTCTTGTAAGAATGGCTCTTGTATGTTTATAGATAACAATATTCTCTCGTAACTCTTGTAAGAATGGCTCTTGTATGTTTATAGATAACAATATTCTCTCGTAACTCTTGTAAGAATGGCTCTTGTATGTTTATAGAAAACAATATTCTCTCGTAACTCTTGTAAGAATGGCACCTGTATCTTTATAGATAACAATATTCTCTCGTAACTCTTGTAAGAATGGCTCCTGTATGTTTAGAGATAACAATATTCTCTCGTAACTCTTGTAAGAATGGCTCTTGTATGTTTATAGATAACAATATTCTCTCATAACTCTTGTAAGAATGGCTCTTGTATGTTTAGAGATTACAATATTCTCTCGTAACTCTTGTAAGAATGGCTCTTGTATGTTTATAGATAACAATTTTCTCTCGTAACTCTTGTAAGAATGGCTCTTGTATGTTTATAGATAACAATATTCTCTCGTAACTCTTGTAAGAATGATTCTTGTATGTTTAGAGATAACAATATTCTCTCGTAACTCTTGTAAGAATGGCTCTTGTATGTTTATAGATAACAATATTCTCTCGTAACTCTTGTAAGAATGGCTCTTGTATGTTTATAGATAACAATATTCTCTCGTAACTCTTGTAAGAATGGTTCTTGTATGTTTATAAGATAACAATATTCTCTCGTAACTCATGTAAGAATGGCTCTTATATGTTTATAGATAACAATATTCTCTCGTAACTCTTGTAAGAATGGTTCTTGTATGTTTATAGATAACAATATTCTCTCGTAACTCTTGTAAGAATGGCTCTTGTATGTTTATAGATAACAATATTCTCTCGTAAGTATTGTAAGAATGGCTCTTATATGTTTAGAGATAACAATATTCTCTCGTAACTCTTGTAAGAATGGCTCTTGTGTGTTTATAGATAACAATATTCTCTCGTAACTCTTGTAAGAATGGCTCTTGTATGTTTATAGATAACAATATTCTCTCGTAACTCTTGTAAGAATGGCTCTTGTATGTTTATGGATAACAATATTCTCTCGTAACTCTTGTAAGAATGACTCTTGTATGTTTAGAGATAACAATATTCTCTCGTAACTCTTGTAAGAATGGTTCTTGTATGTTTATAGATAACAATATTCTCTCGTAACTCTTGTAAGAATGGCTCTTGTATGTTTATAGATAACAATATACTCTCGTAAGTATTGTAAGAATGGCTCTTATATGTTTAGAGATAACAATATTCTCTCGTAACTCTTGTAAGAATGGCTCTTGTGTGTTTATAGATAACAATATTCTCTCGTAACTCTTGTAAGAATGGCTCTTGTATGTTTATAGATAACAATATTCTCTCGTAACTCTTGTAAGAATGGCTCTTGTATGTTTATGGATAACAATATTCTCTCGTAACTCTTGTAAGAATGACTCTTGTATGTTTAGAGATAACAATATTCTCTCGTAACTCTTGTAAGAATGGCTCCTGTATGTTTATAGATAACAATATTCTCTCGTAACTCTTGTAAGAATGGCTCCTGTATGTTTATAGATAACAATATTTTCTCGTAACTCTTGTAAGAATGGCTCTTGTATGTTTATAGATAACAATATTCTCTCGTAACTCTTGTAAGAATGGCTCCTGTATGTTTATAGATAACAATATTCTCTCGTAACTCTTGTAAGAATGGCTCTTGTATGTTTAGAGATAACAATATTCTCTCGTAACTCTTGTAAGAATGGCTCTTGTATGTTTATAGATAACAATATTCTCTCGTAACTCTTGTTAGAATGGCTCTTGTATGTTTAGAGATAACAATATTCTCTCGTAACTCTTGTAAGAATGGCTCTTGTATGTTTATAGATAACAATATTCTCTCGTAACTCTTGTAAGAATGGCTCTTGTATGTTTATAGATAACAATATTCTCTCGTAACTCTTGTAAGAATGGCTCTTGTATGTTTAGAGATAACAATATTCTCTCGTAACTCTTGTAAGAATGGCTCTTGTATGTTTAGAGATAACAATATTCCCTCGTAACTCTTGTAAGAATGGCTCTTGTATGTTTAGAGATAACAATATTCTCTCGTAACTCTTGTCAGAATGGCTCTTGTATGTTTATAGATAACAATATTCTCTCGTAACTCTTGTAAGAATGGCTCTTGTATGCTTAGAGATAACAATATTCTCTCGTAACTCTTGTAAGAATGGCTCTTGTATGTTTATAGATAACAATATTCTCTCGTAACTCTTGTAAGAATGGCTCTTGTATGTTTATAGATAACAATATTCTCTCGTAACTCTTGTAAGAATGGCTCTTGTATGTTTAGAGATAACAATATTCTCTCGTAACTCTTGTAAGAATGGCTCTTGTATGTTTAGAGATAACAATATTCTCTCGTAACTCTTGTAAGAATGGCTCTTGTATGTTTATAGATAACAATATTCTCTAGTAACTCTTGTAAGAATGGCTCTTGTATGTTTAGAGATAACAATATTCTCTCGTAACTCTTGTAAGAGTGGCTCCTGTATGTTTAGAGATAACAATATTTTCTCGTAACTCTTGTAAGAATGGCACTTGTATGCTTAGAGATAACAATATTCTCTCGTAACTCTTGTAAGAATGGCTCTTGTATGTTTAGAGATAACAATATTCTCTCGTAACTCTTGTAAGAATGGCTCTTGTATGTTTAGAGATAACAATATTCTCTCGTAACTCTTTTAAGAATGGCTCTTGTATGTTTATAGATAACAATATTCTCTCGTAACTCTTGTAAGAATGGCTCTTGTATGTTTATAGATAACAATATTCTCTCGTAACTCTTGTAAGAATGGTTCTTGTATGTTTATAGATAACAATATTCTCTCGTAACTCTTGTAAGAATGGCTCTTGTATGTTTATAGATAACAATATTCTCTCGTAACTCTTGTAAGAATGGCTCTTGTATGTTTATAGATAACAATATTCTCTCGTAACTCTTGTAAGAATGGCTCTTGTATGTTTATAGATAACAATATTCTCTCGTAACTCTTGTAAGAATGGCTCTTGTATGTTTATAGATAACAATATTCTCTCGTAACTCTTGTAAGAATGGCTCTTGTATGTTTATAGATAACAATATTCTCTCGTAACTCTTGTAAGCATGACTCTTGTATGTTTATAGATAACCATATTCTCTCGTAACTCTTGTAAGAATGGCTCTTGTATGTTTATAGATAACAATATTCTCTCGTAACTCTTGTAAGAATGGCTCTTGTATGTTTAGAGATAACAATATTCTCTCGTAACTCTTGTAAGAATGGCTCTTGTATGTTTAGAGATAACAATATTCTTTCGTAACTCTTGTAAGAATGGCTCTTGTATGTTTATAGATAACAATATTCTCTCGTAACTCTTGTAAGAATGGCTCCTGTATGTTTAGAGATAACAATATTCTCTCGTAACTCTTGTAAGAATGGCTCTTGTATGTTTATAGATAACAATATTCTCTCATAACTCTTGTAAGAATGGCTCTTGTATGTTTAGAGATAACAATATTCTCTCGTAACTCTTGTAAGAATGGCTCTTGTATGTTTATAGATAACAATTTTCTCTCGTAACTCTTGTAAGAATGGCTCTTGTATGTTTATAGATAACAATATTCTCTCGTAACTCTTGTAAGAATGGTTCTTGTATGTTTAGAGATAACAATATTCTCTCGTAACTCTTGTAAGAATGGCTCTTGTATGTTTATAGATAACAATATTCTCTCGTAACTCTTGTAAGAATGGTTCTTGTATGTTTAGAGATAACAATATTCTCTCGTAACTCTTGTAAGAATGGCTCTTGTATGTTTATAGATAACAATATTCTCTCGTAACTCTTGTAAGAATGGCTCTTGTATGTTTATAGATAACAATATTCTCTCGTAACTCTTGTAAGAATGGTTCTTGTATGTTTATAGATAACAATATTCTCTCGTAACTCATGTAAGAATGGCTCTTATATGTTTATAGATAACAATATTCTCTCGTAACTCTTGTAAGAATGGTTCTTGTATGTTTATAGATAACAATATTCTCTCGTAACTCTTGTAAGAATGGCTCTTGTATGTTTATAGATAACAATATTCTCTCGTAAGTATTGTAAGAATGGCTCTTATATGTTTAGAGATAACAATATTCTCTCGTAACTCTTGTAAGAATGGCTCTTGTGTGTTTATAGATAACAATATTCTCTCGTAACTCTTGTAAGAATGGCTCTTGTATGTTTATAGATAACAATATTCTCTCGTAACTCTTGTAAGAATGGCTCTTGTATGTTTATGGATAACAATATTCTCTCGTAACTCTTGTAAGAATGACTCTTGTATGTTTAGAGATAACAATATTCTCTCGTAACTCTTGTAAGAATGGCTCCTGTATGTTTATAGATAACAATATTCTCTCGTAACTCTTGTAAGAATGGCTCCTGTATGTTTATAGATAACAATATTTTCTCGTAACTCTTGTAAGAATGGCTCTTGTATGTTTATAGATAACAATATTCTCTCGTAACTCTTGTAAGAATGGCTCCTGTATGTTTATAGATAACAATATTCTCTCGTAACTCTTGTTAGAATGGCTCTTGTATGTTTAGAGATAACAATATTCTCTCGTAACTCTTGTAAGAGTGGCTCTTGTATGTTTAGAGATAACAATATTCTCTCGTAACTCTTGTAAGAATGGCTCTTGTATGTTTATAGATAACAATATTCTCTCGTAACTCTTGTTAGAATGGCTCTTGTATGTTTAGAGATAACAATATTCTCTCGTAACTCTTGTAAGAATGGCTCTTGTATGTTTATAGATAACAATATTCTCTCGTAACTCTTGTAAGAATGGCTCTTGTATGTTTATAGATAACAATATTCTCTCGTAACTCTTGTAAGAATGGCTCTTGTATGTTTAGAGATAACAATATTCTCTCGTAACTCTTGTAAGAATGGCTCTTGTATGTTTAGAGATAACAATATTCCCTCGTAACTCTTGTAAGAATGGCTCTTGTATGTTTAGAGATAACAATATTCTCTCGTAACTCTTGTCAGAATGGCTCTTGTATGTTTATAGATAACAATATTCTCTCGTAACTCTTGTAAGAATGGCTCTTGTATGCTTAGAGATAACAATATTCTCTCGTAACTCTTGTAAGAATGGCTCTTGTATGTTTATAGATAACAATATTCTCTCGTAACTCTTGTAAGAATGGCTCTTGTATGTTTATAGATAACAATATTCTCTCGTAACTCTTGTAAGAATGGCTCTTGTATGTTTAGAGATAACAATATTCTCTCGTAACTCTTGTAAGAATGGCTCTTGTATGTTTAGAGATAACAATATTCTCTCGTAACTCTTGTAAGAATGGCTCTTGTATGTTTATAGATAACAATATTCTCTCGTAACTCTTGTAAGAATGGCTCTTGTATGTTTAGAGATAACAATATTCTCTCGTAACTCTTGTAAGAGTGGCTCCTGTATGTTTAGAGATAACAATATTTTCTCGTAACTCTTGTAAGAATGGCACTTGTATGCTTAGAGATAACAATATTCTCTCGTAACTCTTGTAAGAATGGCTCTTGTATGTTTAGAGATAACAATATTCTCTCGTAACTCTTGTAAGAATGGCTCTTGTATGTTTAGAGATAACAATATTCTCTCGTAACTCTTGTAAGAATGGCTCTTGTATGTTTATAGATAACAATATTCTCTCGTAACTCTTGTAAGAATGGCTCTTGTATGTTTAGAGATAACAATATTCTCTCGTAACTCTTGTAAGAATGGCTCTTGTATGTTTATAGATAACAATATTCTCTCGTAACTCTTGTAAGAATGGTTCTTGTATGTTTATAGATAACAATATTCTCTCGTAACTCTTGTAAGAATGGCTCTTGTATGTTTATAGATAACAATATTCTCTCGTAACTCTTGTAAGAATGGCTCTTGTATGTTTATAGATAACAATATTCTCTCGTAACTCTTGTAAGAATGGCTCTTGTATGTTTATAGATAACAATATTCTCTCGTAACTCTTGTAAGCATGACTCTTGTATGTTTATAGATAACCATATTCTCTCGTAACTCTTGTAAGAATGGCTCTTGTATGTTTATAGATAACAATATTCTCTCGTAACTCTTGTAAGAATGGCTCTTTTATGTTTAGAGATAACAATATTCTCTCGTAACTCTTGTAAGAATGGCTCTTGTATGTTTAGAGATAACAATATTCTTTCGTAACTCTTGTAAGAATGGCTCTTGTATGTTTATAGATAACAATATTCTCTCGTAACTCTTGTAAGAATGGCTCTTGTATGTTTATAGATAACAATATTCTCTCGTAACTCTTGTAAGAATGTCTCTTGTGTGTTTATAGATAACAATATACTCTCGTAACTCTTGTAAGAATGGCTCGTGTATGTTTATAGATAACAATATTCTCTCGTAACTCTTGTAAGAATGGTTCTTGTATGTTTATAGATAACAATATTCTCTCGTAACTCTTGTAAGAATGGCTCTTGTATGTTTATAGATAACAATATTCTCTCGTAACTCTTGTAAGAATGGCTCTTGTATGTTTATAGATAACAATATTCTCTCGTAACTCTTGTAAGAATGACTCTTGTATGTTTATTGATAACAAAATTCTCTCGTAACTCTTGTAAGAATGGCTCTTGTATGTTTATAGATAACAATATTCTCTCGTAACTCTTGTGAGAGTGGCTCCTGTATGATTAGAGATAACAATATTCTCTCGTAACTCTTGTAAGAATGGCTTTTGTATGTTTAGAGATAACAATATTCTCTCGTAACTCTTGTAAGAATGGCTCTTGTATGTTTATAGATAACAATATTCTCTCGTAACTCTTGTAAGAATGACTCTTGTATGTTTATAGATAACAATATTCTCTCGTAACTCTTGTAAGAATGGCTCTTGTATGCTTAGAGATAACAATATTCTCTCGTAACTCTTGTAAGAATGGCTCTTGTATGTTTATAGATAACAATATTCTCTCGTAACTCTTTTAAGAATGGCTCTTGTATGTTTAGAGATAACAATATTCTCTCGTAACTCTTGTAAGAATGGCTCTTGTATGTTTATAGATAACAATATTCTCTCGTAACTCTTGTAAGAATGGCTCTTGTATGTTTAGAGATAACAATATTCTCTCGTAACTCTTGTAAGAATGGCTCTTGTATGTTTATAGATAACAATATTCTCTCATAACTCTTGTAAGAATGGCTCTTCTATGTTTATAGATAACAATATTCTCTCGTAACTCTTGTAAGAATGGCTCTTGTATGTTTAGAGATAACAATATTCTCTCGTAACTCTTGTAAGAATGGCTCTTGTATGTTTAGAGATAACAATATTCTCTCGTAACTCTTGTAAGAATGGCTCTTGTATGTTTAGAGATAACAATATTCTCTCGTAACTCTTGTAAGAGTGGCTCCTGTATGTTTAGAGATAACAATATTCTCTCGTAACTCTTGTAAGAATGGCTCTTGTATGTTTAGAGATAACAATATTCTCTCGTAGCTCTTGTAAGAATGGCTCTTGTATGTTTAGAGATAACAATATTCTCTCGTAGCTCTTGTAAGAATGGCTCTTGTATGTTTATAGATAACAATATTCTCTCGTAACTCTTGTAAGAATGGCTCTTGTATGTTTAGAGATAACAATATTCTCTCGTAACTCTTGTAAGAATGGCTCTTGAATGTTTATAGATAACAATATTCTCTCGTAACTCTTGTAAGAATGGCTCTTGTATGTTTATAGATAACAATATTCTCTCGTAACTCTTGTGAGAGTGGCTCCTGTATGATTAGAGATAACAATATTCTCTCGTAACTCTTGTAAGAATGGCTTTTGTATGTTTAGAGATAACAATATTCTCTCGTAACTCTTGTAAGAATGGCTCTTGTATGTTTATAGATAACAATATTCTCTCGTAACTCTTGTAAGAATGACTCTTGTATGTTTATAGATAACAATATTCTCTCGTAACTCTTGTAAGAATGGCTCTTGTATGCTTAGAGATAACAATATTCTCTCGTAACTCTTGTAAGAATGGCTCTTGTATGTTTATAGATAACAATATTCTCTCGTAACTCTTTTAAGAATGGCTCTTGTATGTTTAGAGATAACAATATTCTCTCGTAACTCTTGTAAGAATGGCTCTTGTATGTTTATAGATAACAATATTCTCTCGTAACTCTTGTAAGAATGGCTCTTGTATGTTTAGAGATAACAATATTCTCTCGTAACTCTTGTAAGAATGGCTCTTGTATGTTTATAGATAACAATATTCTCTCATAACTCTTGTAAGAATGGCTCTTCTATGTTTATAGATAACAATATTCTCTCGTAACTCTTGTAAGAATGGCTCTTGTATGTTTAGAGATAACAATATTCTCTCGTAACTCTTGTAAGAATGGCTCTTGTATGTTTAGAGATAACAATATTCTCTCGTAACTCTTGTAAGAATGGCTCTTGTATGTTTAGAGATAACAATATTCTCTCGTAACTCTTGTAAGAGTGGCTCCTGTATGTTTAGAGATAACAATATTCTCTCGTAACTCTTGTAAGAATGGCTCTTGTATGTTTAGAGATAACAATATTCTCTCGTAGCTCTTGTAAGAATGGCTCTTGTATGTTTAGAGATAACAATATTCTCTCGTAGCTCTTGTAAGAATGGCTCTTGTATGTTTATAGATAACAATATTCTCTCGTAACTCTTGTAAGAATGGCTCTTGTATGTTTAGAGATAACAATATTCTCTCGTAACTCTTGTAAGAATGGCTCTTGAATGTTTATAGATAACAATATTCTCTCGTAACTCTTGTAAGAATGGCTCTTGTATGTTTAGAGATAACAATATTATCTCGTAACTCTTGTAAGAATGACTCTTGTATGTTTATAGATAACAATATTCTCTCGTAACTCTTGTAAGAATGGCTCTTGTATATTTATAGATAACAATATTCTCTCGTAACTCTTGTAAGAATGGCTCTTGTATGTTTATAGATAACAATATTCTCTCGTAACTCTTGTAAGAATGGCTCTTGTATGTTTAGAGATAACAATATTCTCTCGTAACTCTTGTAAGAATGACTCTTGTATGTTTATAGATAACAATATTCTCTCGTAACTCTTGTAAGAATGGCTCTTGTATGTTTATAGATAACAATATTCTCACGTAACTCTTGTAAGAATGGCTCTTGTATGTTTATAGATAACAATATTCTCTCGTAACTCTTGTAAGAATGGCTCTTGTATGTTTAGAGATAACAATATTCTCTCGTAACTCTTGTAAGAATGGCTCTTGTATGTTTAGAGATAACAATATTCTCTCGTAACTCTTGTAAGAATGGCTCTTGTATGTTTAGAGATAACAATATTCTCTCGTAACTCTTGTAAGAATGGCTCTTGTATGTTTAGAGATAACAATATTCTCTCGTAACTCTTGTAAGAATGACTCTTGTATGTTTATAGATAACAATATTCTCTCGTAACTCTTGTAAGAATGGCTCTTGTATGTTTATAGATAACAATATTCTCTCGTAACTCTTGTAAGAATGGCTCTTGTATGTTTAGAGATAACAATATTCTCTCGTAGCTCTTGTAAGAATGGCTCTTGTATGTTTATAGATAACAATATTCTCTCGTAACTCTTGTAAGAATGGCTCTTGTATGTTTAGAGATAACAATATTCTCTCGTAACTCTTGTAAGAATGGCTCTTGTATGTTTATAGATAACAATATTCTCTCGTAACTCTTGTAAGAATGGCTCTTGTATGTTTATAGATAACAATATTCTCTCGTAACTCTTGTAAGAATGGCTCTTGTATGTTTATAGATAACAATATTCTCTCGTAACTCTTGTAAGAATGGCTCTTGTATGTTTATAGATAACAATATGCTCTCGTAACTCTTGTAAGAATGGTTCTTGTATGTTTAGAGATAACAATATTCTCTCGTAACTCTTGTAAGAATGGCTCTTGTATGTTTATAGATAACAATATTCTCTCGTAACTCTTGTAAGAATGGTTCTTGTATGTTTATAGATAACAATATTCTCTCGTAACTCTTGTAAGAATGGCTCTTATATGTTTATAGATAACAATATTCTCTCGTAACTCTTGTAAGAATGGTTCTTGTGTGTTTATAGATAACAATATTCTCTCGTAACTCTTGTAAGAATGGTTCTTGTATGTTTAGAGATAACAATATTCTCTCGTAACTCTTGTAAGAATGGTTCTTGTATGTTTATAGATAACAATATTCTCTCGTAACTCTTGTAAGAATGGCTCTTATATGTTTATAGATAACAATATTCTCTCGTAACTCTTGTAAGAATGGTTCTTGTGTGTTTATAGATAACAATATTCTCTCGTAACTCTTGTAAGAATGGCTCTTGTATGTTTATGGATAACAATATTCTCTCGTAACTCTTGTAAGAATGAATCTGTATGTTTAGAGATAACAATATTCTCTCGTAACTCTTGTAAGAATGGCTCCTGTATGTTTATAGATAACAATATTCTCTCGTAACTCTTGTAAGAATGGCTCTTGTATGTTTATAGATAACAATATTCTCTCGTAACTCTTGTAAGAATGGCTCTTGTATGTTTATAGATAACAATATTCTCTCGTAACTCTTGTAAGAATGGCTCCTGTATGTTTATAGATAACAATATTCTCTCGTAACTCTTGTAAGAATGGCTCTTGTATGTTTAGAGATAACAATATTCTCTCGTAACTCTTGTAAGAGTGGCTCTTGTATGTTTATAGATAACAATATTCTCTCGTAACTCTTGTAAGAATGGCTCTTGTATGTTTATAGATAACAATATTCTCTCGTAACTCTTGTAAGAATGGCTCTTGTATGTTTAGAGATAACAATATTCTCTCGTAACTCTTGTAAGAATGGCTCTTGTATGCTTATAGATAACAATATTCTCTCGTAACTCTTGTAAGAATGGCTCTTGTATGTTTATAGATAACAATATTCTCTCGTAACTCTTGTAAGAATGGCTCTTGTATGCTTATAGATAACAATATTCTCTCGTAACTCTTGTAAGAATGGCTCTTGTATGTTTAGAGATAACAATATTCCCTCGTAACTCTTGTAAGAATGGCTCTTGTATGTTTAGAGATAACAATATTCTCTCGTAACTCTTGTCAGAATGGCTCTTGTATGTTTATAGATAACAATATTCTCTCGTAACTCTTGTAAAAATGGTTCTTGTATGTTTATAGATAACAATATTCTCTCGTAACTCTTGTAAGAATGGCTCTTATATGTTTATAGATAACAATATTCTCTCGTAACTCTTGTAAGAATGGTTCTTGTGTGTTTATAGATAACAATATTCTCTCGTAACTCTTGTAAGAATGGTTCTTGTATGTTTATAGATAACAATATTCTCTCGTAACTCTTGTAAGAATGGTTCTTGTATGTTTATAGATAACAATATTCTCTCGTAACTCTTGTAAGAATGGCTCTTATATGTTTATAGATAACAATATTCTCTCGTAACTCTTGTAAGAATGGTTCTTGTGTGTTTATAGATAACAATAATCTCTCGTAACTCTTGTAAGAATGGCTCTTGTATGTTTATGGATAACAATATTCTCTCGTAACTCTTGTAAGAATGGCTCTTGTATGTTTATGGATAACAATATTCTCTCGTAACTCTTGTAAGAATGAATCTTGTATGTTTAGAGATAACAATATTCTCTCGTAACTCTTGTAAGAATGGCTCCTGTATGTTTATAGATAACAATATTCTCTCGTAACTCTTGTAAGAATGGCTCTTGTATGTTTATAGATAACAATATTCTCTCGTAACTCTTGTAAGAATGGCTCTTGTATGTTTATAGATAACAATATTCTCTCGTAACTCTTGTAAGAATGGCTCCTGTATGTTTATAGATAACAATATTCTCTCGTAACTCTTGTAAGAATGGCTCTTGCATGTTTAGAGATAACAATATTCTCTCGTAACTCTTGTAAGAGTGGCTCTTGTATGTTTATAGATAACAATATTCTCTCGTAACTCTTGTAAGAATGGCTCTTGTATGTTTATAGATAACAATATTCTCTCGTAACTCTTGTAAGAATGGCTCTTGTATGTTTAGAGATAACAATATTCTCTCGTAACTCTTGTAAGAATGGCTCTTGTATGCTTATAGATAACAATATTCTCTCGTAACTCTTGTAAGAATGGCTCTTGTATGTTTATAGATAACAATATTCTCTCGTAACTCTTGTAAGAATGGCTCTTGTATGCTTATAGATAACAATATTCTCTCGTAACTCTTGTAAGAATGGCTCTTGTATGTTTAGAGATAACAATATTCCCTCGTAACTCTTGTAAGAATGGCTCTTGTATGTTTAGAGATAACAATATTCTCTCGTAACTCTTGTCAGAATGGCTCTTGTATGTTTATAGATAACAATATTCTCTCGTAACTCTTGTAAAAATGGTTCTTGTATGTTTATAGATAACAATATTCTCTCGTAACTCTTGTAAGAATGGCTCTTATATGTTTATAGATAACAATATTCTCTCGTAACTCTTGTAAGAATGGTTCTTGTGTGTTTATAGATAACAATATTCTCTCGTAACTCTTGTAAGAATGGTTCTTGTATGTTTATAGATAACAATATTCTCTCGTAACTCTTGTAAGAATGGTTCTTGTATGTTTATAGATAACAATATTCTCTCGTAACTCTTGTAAGAATGGCTCTTATATGTTTATAGATAACAATATTCTCTCGTAACTCTTGTAAGAATGGTTCTTATGTGTTTATAGATAACAATAATCTCTCGTAACTCTTGTAAGAATGGCTCTTGTATGTTTATGGATAACAATATTCTCTCGTAACTCTTGTAAGAATGATTCTTGTATGTTTAGAGATAACAATATTCTCTCGTAACTCTTGTAAGAATGGCTCTTGTATGTTTATAGATAACAATATTCTCTCGTAACTCTTGTAAGAATGGCTCTTGTATGTTTATAGATAACAATATTCTCTCGTAACTCTTGTAAGAATGGCTCTTGTATGTTTATAGATAACAATATTCTCTCGTAACTCTTGTAAGAATGGCTCCTGTATGTTTATAGATAACAATATTCTCTCGTAACTCTTGTAAGAATGGCTCTTGTATGTTTAGAGATAACAATATTCTCTCGTAACTCTTTTAAGAGTGGCTCTTGTATGTTTATAGATAACAATATTCTCTCGTAACTCTTGTAAGAATGGCTCTTGTATGTTTATAGATAACAATATTCTCTCGTATCTCTTGTAAGAATGGCTCTTGTATGTTTAGAGATATCAATATTCTCTCGTAACTCTTGTAAGAATGGCTCTTGTATGTTTATAGATAACAATATTCTCTCGTAACTCTTGTAAGAATGGCTCTTGTATGTTTATAGATAACAATATTCTCTCGTAAGTCTTGTAAGAATGGCTCTTGTATGTTTAGAGATAACAATATTCTCTCGTAACTCTTGTAAGAATGGCTCTTGTATGTTTAGAGATAACAATATTCCCTCGTAACTCTTGTAAGAATGGCTCTTGTATGTTTAGAGATAACAATATTCTCTCGTAACTCTTGTCAGAATGGCTCTTGTATGTTTATAGATAACAATATTCTCTCGTAACTCTTGTAAGAATGGCTCTTGTATGCTTAGAGATAACAATATTCTCTCGTAACTCTTGTAAGAATGGCTCTTGTATGTTTATAGATAACAATATTCTCTCGTAACTCTTGTAAGAATGGCTCTTGTAAGTTTAGAGATAACAATATTCTCTCGTAACTCTTGTAAGAATGGCTCTTGTATTTTTATCGATAACAATATTCTCTCGTAGCTCTTGTAAGAATGGCTCTTGTATGTTTATAGATAACAATATTCTCTCGTAACTCTTGTAAGAATGGCTCTTGTATGTTTAGAGATAACCATATTCTCTCGTAACTCTTGTAAGAATGGCTCTTGTATGTTTATAGATAACAATATTATCTCGTAACTCTTGTAAGAATGGCTCTTGTATGCTTAGAGATAACAATATTCTCTCGTAACTCTTTTAAGAGTGGCTCCTGTATGTTTAGAGATAACAATATTTTCTCGTAACTCTTGTAAGAATGGCACTTGTATGTTTAGAGATAACAATATTCTCTCGTAACTCTTGTAAGAATGTCTCTTGTATGTTTAGAGATAACAATATTCTCTCGTAACTCTTGTAAGAATGGCTCTTGTATGTTTAGAGATAACAATATTCTCTCGTAACTCTTGTAAGAATGGCTCTTGTATGTTTATAGATAACAATATTCTCTCGTAACTCTTGTAAGAATGGCTCTTGTATGTTTATAGATAACAATATTCTCTCGTAACTCTTGTAAGAATGGCTCCTGTATGTTTAGAGATAACAATATTCTCTCGTAACTCTTGTAAGAATGGCTCTTGTATGTTTAGAGATAACAATATTCTCTCGTAACTCTTGTAAGAATGGCTCTTGTATGTTTATTGATAACAATATTCTCTCGTAACTCTTGTAAGAATGGCTCCTGTATGTTTAGAGATAACAATATTCTCTCGTAACTCTTGTAAGAATGGCTCTTGTATGTTTATAGATAACAACATTCTCTCTTAACTCTTGTAAGAATGGCTCTTGTATGTTTAGAGATAACAATATTCTCTCGTAACTCTTGTAAGAATGGCTCTTGTATGTTTATTGATAACAATATTCTCTCGTAACTCTTGTAAGAATGGCTCTTGTATGCTTAGAGATAACAATATTCTCTCGTAACTCTTGTAAGAATGGCTCTTGTATGTTTATAGATAACAATATTCTCTCGTAACTCTTGTAAGAATGGCTCTTGTATGTTTATAGATAACAATATTCTCTCGTAACTCTTGTAAGAATGTCTCTTGTGTGTTTATAGATAACAATATACTCTCGTAACTCTTGTAAGAATGGCTCTTGTATGTTTATAGATAACAATATTCTCTCGTAACTCTTGTAAGAATGGCTCTTGTATGTTTAGAGATAACAATATTCTCTCGTAACTCTTGTAAGAATGGCTCTTGTATGTTTATAGATAACAATATTCTCTCGTAACTCTTGTAAGAATGGCTCCTGTATGTTTAGAGATAACAATATTCTCTCGTAACTCTTGTAAGAATGACGTTTGTATGTTTATAGATAACAATATTCTCTCGTAACTCTTGTAAGAATGGCTCTTGTATGTTTAGAGATAACAATATTCTCTCGTAACTCTTGTAAGAATGGCTCTTGTATGCTTAGAGATAACAATATTCTCTCGTAACTCTTGTAAGAATGGCTCTTGTATGTTTATAAATAACAATATTCTCTCGTAACTCTTGTAAGAATGGCTCTTGTATGTTTAGAGATAACAATATTCTCTCGTAACTCTTGTAAGAATGGCTCTTGTATGTTTATAGATAACAATATTCTCTCGTAACTCTTGTAAGAATGGCTCTTGTATGTTTATAGATAACAATATTCTCTCGTAACTCTTGTAAGAATGGATCTTGTATGTTTATAGATAACAATATTCTCTCGTAACTCTTGTAAGAATGGCTCCTGTATGTTTATGGATAACAATATTCTCTCGTAACTCTTGTAAGAATGGCTCTTGTATGTTTATAGATAACAATATTCTCTCGTAACTCTTGTAAGAATGGCTCCTGTATGTTTATAGATAACAATATTCTCTCGTAACTCTTGTAAGAATGGCTCTTGTATGTTTATAGATAACAATATTCTCTCGTAACTCTTGTAAGAATGGCTCTTGTATGTTTAGAGATAACAATATTCTCTCGTAACTCTTCTAAGAAGTGCTCTTGTATGTTTAGAGATAACAATATTCTCTCGTAACTCTTGTAAGAATGGCTCTTGTATGTTTAGAGATAACAATATTCTCTCGTAACTCTTGTAAGAATGGCTCTTGTATGTTTATAGATAACAATATTCTCTCGTAACTCTTGTAAGAATGGCTCTTGTATGTTTATAGATAACAATATTCTCTCGTAACTCTTGTAAGAATGGCTCTTGTATGTTTATAGATAACAATATTCTCTCGTAACTATTGTAAGAATGGCTCTTGTATGTTTATAGATAACAATATTCTCTCGTAACTCTTGTAAGAATGGCTCTTGTATGTTTAGAGATAACAATATTCTCTCGTATCTTTTGTAAGAATGGCTCTTGTATGTTTATAGATAACAATATTCTCTTGTAACTCTTGTAAGAATGGCTCTTGTATGCTTATAAATAACAATATTCTCTCGTAACTCTTGTAAGAATGGCTCTTGTATGTTTATAGATAACAATATTCTCTCGTATCTCTTGTAAGAATGGCTCTTGCATGTTTATAGATAACAATATTCTCTCGTAACTCTTGTAAGAATGGCTCTTGTATGTTTATAGATAACAATATTCTCTCGTAACTCTTGTAAGAATGGCTCTTGTATGTTTATAGATAACAATATTCTCTCGTAACTCTTGTAAGAATGGCTCTTGTATGTTTAGAGATAACAATATTCTCTCGTAACTCTTGTAAGAATGGCTCTTGTATGTTTAGAGATAACAATATTCTCTCGTAACTCTTGTAAGAATGGATCTTGTATGTTTATAGATAACAATATTCTCTCGTAACTCTTGTAAGAATGGCTCCTGTATGTTTATGGATAACAATATTCTCTCGTAACTCTTGTAAGAATGGCTCTTGTATGTTTATAGATAACAATATTCTCTCGTAACTCTTGTAAGAATGGCTCCTGTATGTTTATAGATAACAATATTCTCTCGTAACTCTTGTAAGAATGGCTCTTGTATGTTTATAGATAACAATATTCTCTCGTAACTCTTGTAAGAATGGCTCTTGTATGTTTAGAGATAACAATATTCTCTCGTAACTCTTCTAAGAAGTGCTCTTGTATGTTTAGAGATAACAATATTCTCTCGTAACTCTTGTAAGAATGGCTCTTGTATGTTTAGAGATAACAATATTCTCTCGTAACTCTTGTAAGAATGGCTCTTGTATGTTTAGAGATAACAATATTCTCTCGTATCTCTTGTAAGAATGGCTCTTGTATGTTTATAGATAACAATATTCTCTCGTAACTCTTGTAAGAATGGCTCTTGTATGTTTATAGATAACAATATTCTCTCGTAACTCTTGTAAGAATGGCTCTTGTATGTTTATAGATAACAATATTCTCTCGTAACTCTTGTAAGAATGGCTCTTGTATGTTTAGAGATAACAATATTCTCTAGTAACTCTTGTAAGAATGGCTCTTGTATGTTTATAGATAACAATATTCTCTCGTAACTCTTGTAAGAATGGCTCTTGTATGTTTAGAGATAACAATATTCTCTCGTATCTTTTGTAAGAATGGCTCTTGTATGTTTATAGATAACAATATTCTCTTGTAACTCTTGTAAGAATGGCTCTTGTATGCTTATAAATAACAATATTCTCTCGTAACTCTTGTAAGAATGGCTCTTGTATGTTTATAGATAACAATATTCTCTCGTATCTCTTGTAAGAATGGCTCTTGCATGTTTATAGATAACAATATTCTCTCGTAACTCTTGTAAGAATGGCTCTTGTATGTTTAGAGATAACAATATTCTCTCGTAACTCTTGTAAGAATGGCTCTTGTATGTTTATAGATAACAATATTCTCTCGTAACTCTTGTAAGAATGGCTCTTGTATGTTTAGAGATAACAATATTCTCTCGTAACTCTTGTAAGAATGGCTCTTGTATGTTTAGAGATAACAATATTCTCTCGTAACTCTTGTAAGAATGGCTCTTGTATGTTTATAGATAACAATATTCTCTCGTAACTCTTGTAAGAATGGCTCTTGTATGTTTATAGATAACAATATTCTCTCGTAACTCTTGTAAGAATGGCTCTTGTATGTTTATAGATAACAATATTCTCTCATAACTCTTGTAAGAATGGCTCTTGTATGTTTATAGATAACAATATTCTCTCGTAACTCTTGTAAGAATGGCTCTTGTATGTTTATAGATAACAATATTCTCTCGTAACTCTTGTAAGAATGGGTCTTGTATGTTTATAGATAACAATATTCTCTCGTAACTCTTGTAAGAATGGCTCTTGTATGTTTATAGATAACAATATTCTCTCGTATCTCTTGTAAGAATGGCTCTTGTATGTTTATAGATAACAATATTCTCTCGTAACTCTTGTAAGAATGGCTCTTGTATGTTTAGAGATAACAATATTCTCTCGTAACTCTTGTAAGAATGGCTCTTGTATGTTTATAGATAACAATATTCTCTCGTAACTCTTGTAAGAATGGCTCTTGTATGTTTAGAGATAACAATATTCTCTCGTAACTCTTGTAAGAATGGCTCTTGTATGTTTAGAGATAACAATATTCTCTCGTAACTCTTGTAAGAATGGCTCTTGTATGTTTATAGATAACAATATTCTCTCGTAACTCTTGTAAGAATGGCTCTTGTATGTTTATAGATAACAATATTCTCTCGTAACTCTTGTAAGAATGGCTCTTGTATGTTTATAGATAACAATATTCTCTCATAACTCTTGTAAGAATGGCTCTTGTATGTTTATAGATAACAATATTCTCTCGTAACTCTTGTAAGAATGGCTCTTGTATGTTTATAGATAACAATATTCTCTCGTAACTCTTGTAAGAATGGCTCTTGTATGTTTAGAGATAACAATATTCTTTCGTAACTCTTGTAAGAATGGCTCTTGTATGTTTATAGATAACAATATTCTCTCGTAACTCTTGTAAGAATGGCTCTTGTATGTTTAGAGATAACAATATTCTCTCGTAACTCTTGTAAGAATGGCTCTTGTATGTTTATATATAACAATATTCTCTCGTAACTCTTGTAAGAATGGCTCTTGTGTGTTTATAGATAACAATATACTCTCGTAACTCTTGTAAGAATGGCTCTTGTATGTTTATAGATAACAATATTCTCTCGTAACTCTTGGAAGAATGGTTCTTGTATGTTTAGAGATAACAATATTCTCTCGTAACTCTTGTAAGAATGGCTCTTGTATGTTTATAGATAACAATATTCTCTCGTAACTCTTGTAAGAATGGTTCTTGTATGTTTATAGATAACAATATTCTCTCGTAACTCTTGTAAGAATGGCTCTTGTATGTTTATAGATAACAATATTCTCTCGTAACTCTTGTAAGAATGGCTCTTGTATGTTTATAGATAACAATATTCTCTCGTAACTCTTGTAAGAATGGCTCTTGTATGCTTAGAGATAACAATATTCTCTGGTAACTCTTGTAAGAATGGCTCTTGTATGTTTAGAGATAACAATATTCTCTTGTATCTCTTGTAAGAATGGCTCTTGTATGTTTATAGATAACAATATTCTCTCGTAACTCTTGTAAGAATGGCTCTTGTATGTTTATAGATAACAATATTCTCTCGTAACTCTTGTAAGAATGGCTCTTGTATGTTTATAGATAACAATATTCTCTCGTAACTCTTGTAAGAATGGCTCTTGTATGTTTAGAGATAACAATATTCTCTAGTAACTCTTGTAAGAATGGCTCTTGTATGTTTATAGATAACAATATTCTCTCGTAACTCTTGTAAGAATGGCTCTTGTATGTTTAGAGATAACAATATTCTCTCGTATCTTTTGTAAGAATGGCTCTTGTATGTTTATAGATAACAATATTCTCTTGTAACTCTTGTAAGAATGGCTCTTGTATGCTTATAAATAACAATATTCTCTCGTAACTCTTGTAAGAATGGCTCTTGTATGTTTATAGATAACAATATTCTCTCGTATCTCTTGTAAGAATGGCTCTTGCATGTTTATAGATAACAATATTCTCTCGTAACTCTTGTAAGAATGGCTCTTGTATGTTTAGAGATAACAATATTCTCTCGTAACTCTTGTAAGAATGGCTCTTGTATGTTTATAGATAACAATATTCTCTCGTAACTCTTGTAAGAATGGCTCTTGTATGTTTAGAGATAACAATATTCTCTCGTAACTCTTGTAAGAATGGCTCTTGTATGTTTAGAGATAACAATATTCTCTCGTAACTCTTGTAAGAATGGCTCTTGTATGTTTATAGATAACAATATTCTCTCGTAACTCTTGTAAGAATGGCTCTTGTATGTTTATAGATAACAATATTCTCTCGTAACTCTTGTAAGAATGGCTCTTGTATGTTTATAGATAACAATATTCTCTCATAACTCTTGTAAGAATGGCTCTTGTATGTTTATAGATAACAATATTCTCTCGTAACTCTTGTAAGAATGGCTCTTGTATGTTTATAGATAACAATATTCTCTCGTAACTCTTGTAAGAATGGGTCTTGTATGTTTATAGATAACAATATTCTCTCGTAACTCTTGTAAGAATGGCTCTTGTATGTTTATAGATAACAATATTCTCTCGTATCTCTTGTAAGAATGGCTCTTGTATGTTTATAGATAACAATATTCTCTCGTAACTCTTGTAAGAATGGCTCTTGTATGTTTAGAGATAACAATATTCTCTCGTAACTCTTGTAAGAATGGCTCTTGTATGTTTATAGATAACAATATTCTCTCGTAACTCTTGTAAGAATGGCTCTTGTATGTTTAGAGATAACAATATTCTCTCGTAACTCTTGTAAGAATGGCTCTTGTATGTTTAGAGATAACAATATTCTCTCGTAACTCTTGTAAGAATGGCTCTTGTATGTTTATAGATAACAATATTCTCTCGTAACTCTTGTAAGAATGGCTCTTGTATGTTTATAGATAACAATATTCTCTCGTAACTCTTGTAAGAATGGCTCTTGTATGTTTATAGATAACAATATTCTCTCATAACTCTTGTAAGAATGGCTCTTGTATGTTTATAGATAACAATATTCTCTCGTAACTCTTGTAAGAATGGCTCTTGTATGTTTATAGATAACAATATTCTCTCGTAACTCTTGTAAGAATGGCTCTTGTATGTTTAGAGATAACAATATTCTTTCGTAACTCTTGTAAGAATGGCTCTTGTATGTTTATAGATAACAATATTCTCTCGTAACTCTTGTAAGAATGGCTCTTGTATGTTTAGAGATAACAATATTCTCTCGTAACTCTTGTAAGAATGGCTCTTGTATGTTTATATATAACAATATTCTCTCGTAACTCTTGTAAGAATGGCTCTTGTGTGTTTATAGATAACAATATACTCTCGTAACTCTTGTAAGAATGGCTCTTGTATGTTTATAGATAACAATATTCTCTCGTAACTCTTGGAAGAATGGTTCTTGTATGTTTAGAGATAACAATATTCTCTCGTAACTCTTGTAAGAATGGCTCTTGTATGTTTATAGATAACAATATTCTCTCGTAACTCTTGTAAGAATGGTTCTTGTATGTTTATAGATAACAATATTCTCTCGTAACTCTTGTAAGAATGGCTCTTGTATGTTTATAGATAACAATATTCTCTCGTAACTCTTGTAAGAATGGCTCTTGTATGTTTATAGATAACAATATTCTCTCGTAACTCTTGTAAGAATGGCTCTTGTATGCTTAGAGATAACAATATTCTCTGGTAACTCTTGTAAGAATGGCTCTTGTATGTTTAGAGATAACAATATTCTCTCGTAACTCTTGTAAGAATGGCTCTTGTATGTTTAGAGATAACAATATTCTCTCGTATCTCTTGTAAGAATGGCTCTTGTATGTTTATAGATAACAATATTCTCTCGTAACTCTTGTAAGAATGGCTCTTGTATGTTTAGAGATAACAATATTCTCTCGTAACTCTTGTAAGAATGGCTCTTGTATGTTTAGAGATAACAATATTCTCTCGTAACTCTTGTAAGAGTGGCTCCTGTATGCTTAGAGAAAACAATATTCTCTCGTAACTCTTGTAAGAATGGCTCCTGTATGTTTATAGATAACAATATTCTCTCGTAACTCTTGTAAGAATGGCTCTTGTATGCTTAGAGATAACAATATTCTCTCGTAACTCTTGTAAGAATGGCTCTTGTATGTTTAGAGATAACAATATTCTCTAGTAACTCTTGTAAGAATGGCTCTTGTATGTTTATAGATAACAATATTCTCTCGTAACTCTTGTAAGAATGGCTCTTGTATGTTTAGAGATAACAATATTCTCTCGTATCTTTTGTAAGAATGGCTCTTGTATGTTTATAGATAACAATATTCTCTTGTAACTCTTGTAAGAATGGCTCTTGTATGCTTATAAATAACAATATTCTCTCGTAACTCTTGTAAGAATGGCTCTTGTATGTTTATAGATAACAATATTCTCTCGTATCTCTTGTAAGAATGGCTCTTGCATGTTTATAGATAACAATATTCTCTCGTAACTCTTGTAAGAATGGCTCTTGTATGTTTATAGATAACAATATTCTCTCGTAACTCTTGTAAGAATGGCTCTTGTATGTTTATAGATAACAATATTCTCTCGTAACTCTTGTAAGAATGGCTCTTGTATGTTTAGAGATAACAATATTCTCTCGTAACTCTTGTAAGAATGACTCTTGTATGTTTATAGATAACAATATTCTCTCGTAACTCTTGTAAGAATGACTCTTGTATGTTTATAGATAACAATATTCTCTCGTAACTCTTGTAAGAATGGCTCTTGTATGTTTATAGATAACAATATTCTCTCGTAATTCTTGTAAGAATGGCTCTTGTATGTTTATAGATAACAATATTCTCTCGTAACTCTTGTAAGAATGGCTCTTGTATGTTTATAGATAACAATATTCTCTCGTAACTCTTGTAAGAATGGCTCTTGTATGTTTAGAGATAACAATATTCTCTCGTAACTCTTGTAAGAATGGCTCTTGTATGTTTAGAGATAACAATATTCTCTCGTAACTCTTGTAAGAATGGCTCTTGTATGTTTATAGATAACAATATTCTCTCGTAACTCTTGTAAGAATGGCTCTTGTATGTTTAGAGATAACAATATTCTCTCGTAACTCTTGTAAGAATGACTCTTGTATGTTTATAGATAACAATATTCTCTCGTAACTCTTGTAAGAATGGCTCTTGTATGTTTATAGATAACAATATTCTCTCGTAACTCTTGTAAGAATGGCTCTTGTATGTTTATAGATAACAATATTCTCTCGTAACTCTTGTAAGAATGGCTCTTGTATGTTTATAGATAACAATATTCTCTCGTAACTCTTGTAAGAATGACTCTTGTATGTTTATAGATAACAATATTCTCTCGTAACTCTTGTAAGAATGGCTCTTGTGTGTTTATAGATAACAATATTCTCTCGTAGCTCTTGTAAGAATGGCTCTTCTATGTTTATAGATAACAATATTCTCTCGTAGCTCTTGTAAGAATGGCTCTTGTATGTTTAGAGATAACAATATTATCTCGTAACTCTTGTAAGAATGGCTCTTGTATGTTTATAGATAACAATATTCTCTCGTAACTCTTGTAAGAATGGCTCTTGTATGTTTATAGATAACAATATTCTCTCGTAACTCTTGTAAGAATGGCTCTTGTATGTTTATAGATAACAATATTCTCTCGTAACTCTTATAAGAATGGCTCTTGTATGTTTATAGATAACAATATTCTCTCGTAACTCTTGTAAGAATGGCTCTTGTATGTTTAGAGATAACAATATTCTCTCGTAACTCTTGTAAGAATGGCTCTTGTATGTTTATAGATAACAATATTCTCTCGTAACTCTTGTAAGAATGGCTCTTGTATGTTTATAGATAACAATATTCTCTCGTAACTCTTGTAAGAATGGCTCTTGTATGTTTATAGATAACAATATTCTCTCGTAACTCTTGTAAGAATGGCTCTTGTATGTTTATAGATAACAATATTCTCTCGTAACTCTTGTAAGAATGGCTCTTGTATGTTTATAGATAACAATATTCTCTCGTAACTCTTGTAAGAGTGGCTCCTGTATGTTTATAGATAACAATATTCCCTCGTAACTCTTGTAAGAATGGCTCTTGTATGTTTATAGATAACAATATTCTCTCGTAACTCTTGTAAGAATGGCTCTTGTATGTTTATAGATAACAATATTCTCTCGTAACTCTTGTAACCATGACTCTTGTATGTTTATAGATAACAATATTCTCTCGTAACTCTTGTAAGAATGGCTCTTGTATGTTTAGAGATAACAATATTCTCTCGTAACTCTTGTAAGAATGGCTCTTGTATGTTTAGAGATAACAATATTCTCTCGTAACTCTTGTAAGAATGGCTCTTGTATGTTTATATATAACAATATTCTCTCGTAACTCTTGTAAGAATGGCTCTTGTGTGTTTATAGATAACAATATACTCTCGTAACTCTTGTAAGAATGGCTCTTGTATGTTTATAGATAACAATATTCTCTCGTAACTCTTGGAAGAATGGTTCTTGTATGTTTAGAGATAACAATATTCTCTCGTAACTCTTGTAAGAATGGCTCTTGTATGTTTATAGATAACAATATTCTCTCGTAACTCTTGTAAGAATGGTTCTTGTATGTTTATAGATAACAATATTCTCTCGTAACTCTTGTAAGAATGGCTCTTGTATGTTTATAGATAACAATATTCTCTCGTAACTCTTGTAAGAATGGCTCTTGTATGTTTATAGATAACAATATTCTCTCGTAACTCTTGTAAGAATGGCTCTTGTATGCTTAGAGATAACAATATTCTCTGGTAACTCTTGTAAGAATGGCTCTTGTATGTTTAGAGATAACAATATTCTCTCGTAACTCTTGTAAGAATGGCTCTTGTATGTTTAGAGATAACAATATTCTCTCGTATCTCTTGTAAGAATGGCTCTTGTATGTTTATAGATAACAATATTCTCTCGTAACTCTTGTAAGAATGGCTCTTGTATGTTTAGAGATAACAATATTCTCTCGTAACTCTTGTAAGAATGGCTCTTGTATGTTTAGAGATAACAATATTCTCTCGTAACTCTTGTAAGAGTGGCTCCTGTATGCTTAGAGAAAACAATATTCTCTCGTAACTCTTGTAAGAATGGCTCCTGTATGTTTATAGATAACAATATTCTCTCGTAACTCTTGTAAGAATGGCTCTTGTATGCTTAGAGATAACAATATTCTCTCGTAACTCTTGTAAGAATGGCTCTTGTATGTTTAGAGATAACAATATTCTCTAGTAACTCTTGTAAGAATGGCTCTTGTATGTTTATAGATAACAATATTCTCTCGTAACTCTTGTAAGAATGGCTCTTGTATGTTTAGAGATAACAATATTCTCTCGTAAGTCTTGTAAGAATGGCTCTTGTATGTTTATAGATAACAATATTCTCTCGTAACTCTTGTAAGAATGGCTCTTGTATGTTTAGAGATAACAATATTCTCTCGTAACTCTTGTAAGAATGACTCTTGTATGTTTATAGATAACAATATTCTGTCGTAACTCTTGTAAGAATGGCTCTTGTATGTTTATAGATAACAATATTCTCTCGTAACTCTTGTAAGAATGGCTCTTGTATGTTTATAGATAACAATATTCTCTCGTAACTCTTGTAAGAATGGCTCTTGTATGTTTATAGATAACAATATTCTCTCGTAACTCTTGTAAGAGTGGCTCCTGTATGTTTATAGATAACAATATTCCCTCGTAACTCTTGTAAGAATGGCTCTTGTATGTTTATAGATAACAATATTCTCTCGTAACTCTTGTAAGAATGGCTCTTGTATGTTTATAGATAACAATATTCTCTCGTAACTCTTGTAACCATGACTCTTGTATGTTTATAGATAACAATATTCTCTCGTAACTCTTGTAAGAATGGCTCTTGTATGTTTAGAGATAACAATATTCTCTCGTAACTCTTGTAAGAATGGCTCTTGTATGTTTAGAGATAACAATATTCTCTCGTAACTCTTGTAAGAATGGCTCTTGTATGTTTATATATAACAATATTCTCTCGTAACTCTTGTAAGAATGGCTCTTGTGTGTTTATAGATAACAATATACTCTCGTAACTCTTGTAAGAATGGCTCTTGTATGTTTATAGATAACAATATTCTCTCGTAACTCTTGGAAGAATGGTTCTTGTATGTTTAGAGATAACAATATTCTCTCGTAACTCTTGTAAGAATGGCTCTTGTATGTTTATAGATAACAATATTCTCTCGTAACTCTTGTAAGAATGGTTCTTGTATGTTTATAGATAACAATATTCTCTCGTAACTCTTGTAAGAATGGCTCTTGTATGTTTATAGATAACAATATTCTCTCGTAACTCTTGTAAGAATGGCTCTTGTATGTTTATAGATAACAATATTCTCTCGTAACTCTTGTAAGAATGGCTCTTGTATGCTTAGAGATAACAATATTCTCTGGTAACTCTTGTAAGAATGGCTCTTGTATGTTTAGAGATAACAATATTCTCTCGTAACTCTTGTAAGAATGGCTCTTGTATGTTTAGAGATAACAATATTCTCTCGTATCTCTTGTAAGAATGGCTCTTGTATGTTTATAGATAACAATATTCTCTCGTAACTCTTGTAAGAATGGCTCTTGTATGTTTAGAGATAACAATATTCTCTCGTAACTCTTGTAAGAATGGCTCTTGTATGTTTAGAGATAACAATATTCTCTCGTAACTCTTGTAAGAGTGGCTCCTGTATGCTTAGAGAAAACAATATTCTCTCGTAACTCTTGTAAGAATGGCTCCTGTATGTTTATAGATAACAATATTCTCTCGTAACTCTTGTAAGAATGGCTCTTGTATGCTTAGAGATAACAATATTCTCTCGTAACTCTTGTAAGAATGGCTCTTGTATGTTTAGAGATAACAATATTCTCTAGTAACTCTTGTAAGAATGGCTCTTGTATGTTTATAGATAACAATATTCTCTCGTAACTCTTGTAAGAATGGCTCTTGTATGTTTAGAGATAACAATATTCTCTCGTAAGTCTTGTAAGAATGGCTCTTGTATGTTTATAGATAACAATATTCTCTCGTAACTCTTGTAAGAATGGCTCTTGTATGTTTAGAGATAACAATATTCTCTCGTAACTCTTGTAAGAATGACTCTTGTATGTTTATAGATAACAATATTCTGTCGTAACTCTTGTAAGAATGGCTCTTGTATGTTTATAGATAACAATATTCTCTCGTAACTCTTGTAAGAATGGCTCTTGTATGTTTATAGATAACAATATTCTCTCGTAACTCTTGTAAGAATGACTCTTGTATGTTTATAGATAACAATATTCTCTCGTAACTCTTGTAAGAATGACTCTTGTATGTTTATAGATAACAATATTCTCTCGTAACTCTTGTAAGAATGGCTCTTGTATGTTTATAGATAACAATATTCTCTCGTAATTCTTGTAAGAATGGCTCTTGTATGTTTATAGATAACAATATTCTCTCGTAACTCTTGTAAGAATGGCTCTTGTATGTTTATAGATAACAATATTCTCTCGTAACTCTTGTAAGAATGGCTCTTGTATGTTTAGAGATAACAATATTCTCTCGTAACTCTTGTAAGAATGGCTCTTGTATGTTTAGAGATAACAATATTCTCTCGTAACTCTTGTAAGAATGGTTCTTGTATGTTTATAGATAACAATATTCTCTCGTAACTCTTGTAAGAATGGCTCTTGTATGTTTATAGATAACAATATTCTCTCGTAACTCTTGTAAGAATGGCTCTTGTATGTTTATAGATAACAATATTCTCTCGTAACTCTTGTAAGAATGACTCTTGTATGTTTATAGATAACAATATTCTCTCGTAACTCTTGTAAGAATGGTTCTTGTATGTTTAGAGATAACAATATTTTCTCGTAACTCTTGTAAGAATGGCTCTTGTATGTTTATAGATAACAATATTCTCTCGTAACTCTTGTAAGAATGGCTCTTGTATGTTTATAGATAACAATATTCTCTCGTAACTCTTGTAAGAATGGTTCTTGTATGTTTATAGATAACAATATTCTCTCGTAACTCTTGTAAGAATGGGTCTTGTATGTTTATAGATAACAATATTCTCTCGTAACTCTTGTAAGAATGGCTCTTGTATGTTTATAGATAACAATATTCTCTCGTAGCTCTTGTAAGAATGGCTCTTGTATGTTTATAGATAACAATATTATCTCGTAACTCTTGTAAGAGTGGCTCCTGTATGCTTAGAGATAACAATATTCTCTCGTAACCCTTGTAAGAATGGCTCTTGTATGTTTATAGATAACAATATTCTCTCGTAACTCTTGTAAGAATGGCTCTTGTATGTTTATAGATAACAATATTCTCTCGTAACTCTTGTAAGAATGGCTCTTGTATGTTTATAGATAACAATATTCTCTCGTAACTCTTGTAAGAATGGCTCTTGTATGTTTATAGATAACAATATTCTCTCGTAACTCTTGTAAGAATGGCTCTTGTATGTTTATAGATAACAATATTCTCTCGTAACTCTTGTAAGAATGGCTCTTGTATGTTTATAGATAACAATATTCTCTCGTAACTCTTGTAAGAATGGCTCTTGTATGTTTATAGATAACAATATTCTCTCGTAACTCTTGTAAGAATGGCTCTTGTATGTTTATAGATAACAATATTCTCTCGTAACTCTTGTAAGAATGGCTCTTGTATGTTTATAGATAACAATATTCTCTCGTAACTCTTGTAAGAATGGCTCTTGTATGTTTATAGATAACAATATTCTCTCGTAACTCTTGTAAGAATGGCTCTTGTATGTTTATAGATAACAATATTCTCTCGTAACTCTTGTAAGAATGGATCTTGTATGTTTTATTTTGTAAATCAAGAGGTGAGACTTTAATAAAGTATTTGTCTTGTCTTGTAATTATAAAGAGTCTTACCAACAGACAAAGGAGAATCTTAACATATCATGAATTTGTTATTTATATAAAGCACTGAATAGTAGAGTAAGAAGTTTTACAACCTGTTGTCTTATAACAGCTACTGACGCTATTCTATCATCATTCATGGAACCACCAGTATAAACTGCGGAGTATTCAAATGTTTATGATCTAATTTCCACTCGTGCAGCAGGAACTGCTTTTACTTCCGGAGCACCTGAGTTCACCCCCGGTTTTAAGTGGAGTTCGTGTTACTCGATCTTTAGTTTTATGTGTATGTTTTGTAAATCGTTGTTTGTACTTTTTCTTTGTGTTGTCTGTTCTTAGATATACGGGTTCTGATTACCTCCCTTTGGTATCGCCAAACTCTTCAGCAAACTGTTTTTATTTAAATAATCAAATGTTTTGTTTCAAATTTTTTGGCATACTCTACGTTAAAAAATAATGGGTTTGTTTGTAAATTTTTATGTTAACCTAATAATCATGTAACCTATTAATAATTATGTAATTTTCCAAGAATTGTTGTAGGAAGAAGCTATGTCATCCACACCGATATCACAGTTTAATCCTAGTCCAAAAACATCGAATTTAATTGGGTTGTTCATCATAAACATTCTCATATAAAATATTAAAACTACTAGAAAAAGCAGAATTTTACGGATAAACCTTCAATTTTGTTGCATATTCAAAACGGAAGCAGGACAACTCGCCCCACTGCCAACTCGCCTCACTATCATTTGGTCAACTCGCCCCACCATAATAATACATGAGAAACAATGTAAGTAAATGAAGTAAGTGATTAATTAAATTTAGGTCTTTGCTAAGTTAACATAAATTGATTAAAATTGTTAAAGAAGATTATTCAATATAATATTAATTATATATGCCTTTTCGCCGACAAACATCAGTTGAAGTGATAAAATAAACGTCACAATTCAATAGAAATCGTGTTATTTAATCATATAATAAGGTAAATTAGATCGCCTAATAAAATGACTAATTAAAGTTCAAACAAGTTTTAATCAGTTGTTGTTGTAACAATTAACAATGAAATTGTTTATATAATAGAACACTTTGAAAAGATAATAGCAAGTTTGGATTTGAGAAAAAAATGAGAAAAATATCTTGGCTTGGCATTGAGATGATAAATAGGAAAGCTAACGTTTTCCTGCATTCACAATGTCTACAGATAATCCGTGTGTTGTATGTCGTAATTCTGTCCGTCGTAGACAGGAGGGGCTGCAGTGTGACAACTGTGACCAGTGGCAACACAAAAAATGCAATTCTGGTAAGTCTTTTCTTTATATTATTTAATTTTATATACATATATATGTTGAGAACAAAATATCTTTCTATAGTCCAAAAAAATAATTGTATTGCTCAAACATGTTCTATGACAAATACGCTAACCTGATATTAACACAAGACACGAAATAATATTTTTAGTAATTAACGGTTTTAATTATCGCTAAAAACTCAACTAAAAAATCTTGTCTTCATGAATATCAAAGTTACACAAACAAAACATCGTTCAACATAAAATATACAGATTTATTCCACAATATTCGGATGAGCAGAGTTGACAATTGGGGCGAGTTGGCAAACAGATTTTTACTTATAGTGTGCAAATATTCAAGTATAAAATTTCACGTGGGGCGAGTTGGTTCGAGAGGTGGGGCGAGTTGGCAAAAAGGTGGGGCGAGTTGTATGGCATTCTTTAAAACGTCTGGTTTACAGTGAAGGTTTTTTTTGCCCCCATGTATAAACTCTCAACTAGAGATTTTTCCGAATGTGAAAGTCGTAATTCCTGATGATGAATTGTATCAATGAGTGTGATGTACGATTTATGGGCTGATTCGTTAACGATAGAAACATCGTTTTCTCACCCCTTGGATAAAGTAGTCCGTTAGTTTAGGTGAAAAAGATTTTTCTATCTTACCCCGGCTCCAGGGTAAGACAAGCTACACACCGTTTTTCCCGCAAAATTGTTTTCCATTGTTGAATTAAATTGTCGATTTATAGTGTCTTGACAGTATTTTAAATGTATTTCACAATAAAATACAGTGTATTTTATTTATAAATATATTATAAATGCTACTACAACAGCGATAAATGCCTGTACAAAAAATTATTTGACGTTGGTCAAAGGGAGGTAATATTGTTTTTATTTACGTTAGTTACATAACAAGGGAGAGTACTCTATATTTTCTCAACGTAAACAAATATTGAAAAAAGAAGCAAACATCGTAAAAGGTGCAAGAGTTTGTTATTGTAAAATCTAATATGAAACCGGCACGGCCATGAATGCTCGCGCATCTGAAAATTATCTGGCAATTTCACGCTCACCCAGTGCATCAAAAAGTGTCGAGATTTTTTGGGCCGAGATATATTGGGGACGATTTTTTTTAGGGCCGAATCTAGTCTCATTCAATTGAGCTGTCGTTCCTTTATTGGAGTTATCGTTCCTTACGAAATCTCAAAAGTTAATTTCCACGTAGAAACAACAATTTGTGTCAGTATGTCAGAAGAGATTTAATAAATTAAAAAATATCAATATAAGTAAAACAAGCTAACAAAATGACTTTTATTATACACAGGTTCCGGGTTTCAGTGGTATCTGACGTACGAGAGAGGGTACGAGACTTCAGGATCACTTTTGCACTTTATGTTAAGAAGATCTTCATTAATTGAGTGTGTTACACGGAAACCGGTGCTTACAAAGTGTAGAATTTTTTTTTCTTCGATGGTATGTTCAACTATGTTTGTTAAGAAATCCTAAGTACACATTTTATACCATAAAGAGCTCGCTTAAGCTCGCATATTATTTTGAACCTCTTTAAAGTTGTAAAATGAAAATCTTGTTTTATTTTATTATGTGACATTTTGGTCCTGTGGGTGTGATACGTTTCGTAAATTAATGCACCAAACTACACAACAAGTAAACAAATATTGACACGGTAGAAAGGGGTGAGAAAAAGAATCAAACACCGTAAAAGGTGCAAGATAGTAAAATCTGTGACACCCTCGGGTAAGATTTAAATCGTATTGGACTCGGACAAGCCTCGTCCGATACGATTTAAATCTTACCCTCGGGTATCACAGATTTTCCTATCTTGCACCTCTCCCGGTGTTAGACCCTATATATCTAATGCAGATCGAACGAACGATCCATGTAGATAGAATAACGTCGTATTATCCTCACCATAGTCGGTAGTGGAATACAATTTGTTAAGTAGTAGGTCTCTTAGTTGAAAGGCTTTTGCCCAATTTCTGTTATTAAAGATGTTCTGTTTATATATTATATAACTGAATAATAAATGTATGTATTTTCAGTTTTTAAAAAAAAAATTCTCGAGAATGGCTGTGAGTTTCATCATGTGTACTAATGGAGGCCCATTAATAATTCCTGTTTGTGAAATCCCAATTATTACAACCCCACATTTCCTTAGTTTGCGTAATGTGACATTGTGATGGGCATACAGGAGGGTTAGGATGCCAGAGATAAAAAGAGAAAATAATTGATACGGTCGGAAAAATTTATCCTGAAAAATACCACTGATATTTAACCCATACAAATTGTATCCACTAGGAGCTACCGCCAGTTGTCCTTCTTTACATGCACAAAGCGTGGTATTCTCCATAATCAGGGCACTTGTCAGTGTTCCATACCTACAGCATATTGTGTGTATGATTCGCATCGAACAACTTTCAAACGCTCGTTCGAAGACGTTTTATCCAGCAGCTCGTATATTTATATACCACAGGGACAAATTATTAGCTACAAGTGAGCGGATTTAAGAAAAGGCATATAAATAATAAATACTAAGAGATAAAAACTGTGGTATTTTGTGAGGGATGTGGGTAGATTATTGGTATAATAATCGTTTATAATCAGTAAATATTCTAAATTTGATAAATGTATAGACAATATGCATGCATTCATGAAACCAAGTTTTAGTTTTACGTGTATGGTTTGTAGATCGTTGTTTGTCCTTTTGTACTTTTCATTTTGGCCATTGTGTTGTGTTGTTCTTCGATTTACTGATTCTGATAACCCCTTTGTTATCTTCAAATTGTTATTACCAATAAATGTATGTCAACATTTTTCTGTGTTTTCCATGTATATATAATGATATCATGGGATTTCAAGATAGATATACTCTAATTACAGGCAAATGAATTCCTGACTTGGGACAGGCGCAAGTATAACGTGTTCGTGTCATATCAATCAGAAAGGAAGTGCATACATTGAGAATTGAAACCTTCCAAAATTCTCATAAATTTCACATAAAACCTGAATAAAGAAAATAATGCAGAATTCAATGTTTCAAATTATGAAATTTTGGGACGCTTTTAACACATCTGTCATTCCGTCTAGGGACAGAACTGACCTGCCGACAGTTGGATCGTCCGCCATGATTATCTCGCACAAACTTACTGTGACCGGAAAAAGATCGGACATTAAAAACAGATCTGAAAAAAACCACGAATTCCGGAAGTTGTTGGCATGAATCAGCGACTTCGGCGACTTTCGATTATCAATTTCATAATCGATTAGTAGCATTGGTGGCTGTAAAGTGACCGCTTATTGATTGATGGCGATAATCGCTCCATCATTGTTGATTGCTAAAAAGAAAATGATAATATTTTCAAACAAGAAGCAAGACACTCCCCAAAAAAGAGAGAGCACATTTCACCGATTTTTTTTTATCGTGAGGACCAGTAAAGAACGAAACTTTACATCAAAAGAGATGATGTCAATTTTCCTATTTCGAACTATCCATTTTGTAGTAACATTCCAGCAGCACCTTGATAAGGATTATATCTCTCTTGGTTGATACGATATTCCAGGGCTTGTTGGGCTTTTTGTGATTTCCTTGCTAGAGGGTTGGCACTAAGAGGGAATCTACAGAGCCAATGTATCCTTTCATCACGCCGACAGTTTTACGGTCGCCACCATGACCTGCTTAACCGTTACGGAATATCTGTGTCACAAATGACCACAGATATATTCCGTTTGTCGTAATCACAATCCGATCCTTTCCTCGTTCATGTCTTTATCACCGGGTTTGTAGCACAACGGGTGCCACTAATGGAGCAGCAACTGCAGACCCTTCCGGAGCACCCGAGATCACACCGTTTTTTACTTGTCTTAGTGGGGTTCATATGTTATTGATGTCATTTGTATTTATATACGTATAGTGGTTTCAAACATGATGTTCGTGTCGTTTAACAGTAACATGACGGGTGTCACTAGTGAAACAGGAACTGCTAGCCCTTCCGGAACACCTGCGTTCTCTCCCAGTTTTAGTGGGGCTCGTGTTGCTGAATCTTTAGTTGTCTGTGTAGTGTTTTCTAGATCATAGTTTGTCCTTTCTTTCTGTCCTTCTGACCCTTTAGTATCTTCAAACTTTTCTCTTAAATAATTTTTTGTTCTGTTTTTTTCGTCGTCATTGCATTTTCTGTCCCTCGATTTTTGTGTCTGTCCTCTCTTACTTTACGGCTTCTGATTACCCCTTTGGTATCTTTCTCTAAGCTTTTATTTTGTACTATTTATATCTCGTTACCTAAATCAGGTTATCGGTAATTTGTGTAGTTTTCCTTTGAAGTGTGTTTATTGATAGGATGGTCAAGCCAAAAATTGAAATGCTAATAAATCATTCAATTATAGTTTAATATGACAGTACATACAAAATGGGAAATTTTGGTACAAAAATTATTAAAATCGGTTGAGCTGTTCAAAAGTTATGACCTTTTTGGTGAGCCAAAAGTGGTCGATTTTCTGTTTTTTTTTTGGAAAAATGTTAAACAAATTACATTTTTGGACCAAAATATATTATTTTCATTACCTAATAGGTTATCATGCTTTCTTCTAATGTACTGTATCCTCCTTATGCTTCAAAAAGAGGTATTATACACACCTGTAGGTGTTATATGAAAAATATGTCACAGAATTTAAAACATTGAAAATAGCTTTTACACTTATTTTTTTTAATTTGTGTCAGCCGTCTGCTTATTCAAACTACCAGGTTTGTGGTCAAATATCATCAAACACCTTTAACTTGCAAGGCTGAAACTTGCAGCACTGTCCACAAAGTGCCCAGTCTCTAGGTAAAACTATCAAGAATATCATTTATTCAATTAATATATATATATTTTTTAATATTATTTCCTTTGCGCAGGCCTCCATAATTTTAACGTCAAATTTTATTCGAAAAATCAAGTTTTTGGTCATAAAAAATCTGAAAAAAGTACTAGAATTTTTCTGAATACTGATTTTGGTAGGGAAAAGAACCCTCTAACAGGGAACACCTTTATTTATCAGCAAAAAAAAATTCTCAAAGTCTGTAGCGCCAGAATTATAAACTCCGCAGCTTAATATTTTGAGCTCCGTAAAGTGTAAAAATAAGTTATTTTAGGGAATTAATTATATTTTTTATCTTCAAATTGATATTTTTATGGTAAACAACCTAAATATCCATACATCAACGAAGTTATTATTACAGTTTGTGTAAAAACTGCCATTTTTACCATTGAAAAGGTCAATTTTCTTTGTTCAATCAAAATTTCAGATAATTCCCGAAATTGATACAATTTCAATAATTGTCGAATATTATAATATTAAATGTTCAAGTGCTTGGTATTATTTTGATCCTATAACTGTATACTACAAGGAGAAAACTATCAGCAACCCCAATTTTGACACTGGTATGAACTATGTCCTGGTTCATTAGCCCTCTACCTGGAAATTTAGTAAAAATAATATTTCAATTATGGCCCCGTATTCCATGAAAAGTCTTATTTGGATTATCAGATATGTTCTCTGTACAATTTATAAGCCAGCCTTGAAGTTATTTTTATCTTTTAAACATTTAATTAGCACATTTTATACATGATTTTCATTTTTTTGTCTGTGAAAAACCTCAAATTTGGGAATTTTAGCTGATTTAAGCGAACAGTTCATGCGATTAGAAAGTCCCAAATTTTCAAAGTTATCATTTTTATTGTCACAAATCAATAAACTGTTATCTTCTACTATTATTTATAATCTTAATTCATAACAATCTTCAATGTCACTCTCTTTTCCTTTATATACTATAATTTTACATTCGACGACTACAAATAGTGCTGTGTCCCAGTTCATGACCAACTTGTTCCAAATGAAATCTTTATGATTTCTTTAAATTGTGTGTTTTGTGATCCTATGCATATTTGATTAACTGAATCATAATCAACAGCATCAACTTTCAGAAGTGGCATTTTAATGATTTAAAACTCTTAATGATCTACTGAGATGCCACCATCACACCTGTAAAATAAAAATAAACATTTAAAATATGTTATACAGAATAAAAATAAAGAACTAAAAATAGTTTATCTTTTCCAGAAATAGTTTATCATACATGTACAAATGAAAAAAGCTTTAATACAATGCACTCTTCGACTAAAAATTATATCTTTATGCATATATGATTGGTGGCAAATCGATTCTATATGAAAAATAGCATTATTCCAGAAATGTTTGCTGCATGCATCATAAATGTTCTGTCATACCAAACAAGTTTGCACACAGTAATGGTGTAATGAAAAAAATGTAATTAATTAAACTTAGCATATCACATGCACTGATTACATTGTATATAGCCAGAATGTTAATACATTCACATACTGTAATGAATGCATTAAGCATATATTTCATAAAGCTTCCCTAATAGCACTGAAACATAATAATTATGTTTTATAACAATTTAAATAAATTGTTTCAAAAATGTTGCATGGAAATTCATGTTACTATTTAAAAATAATTGTCCTATGTATTGCTACAATATACACTAGGAACTTAATGAGAAATGCATAAACAGTTTTCATGTAGACAAATTTCATTTAAAACAAAAAAAATTAAAAAATCTTGAACATTTCACAAAAGATCCCCCCTTTTCTAAAAATATCAAAGAATACCGGAACAACTCCTTTATATAGATGTATTAATAAATCCCGATAATTTCCGAGCAGTCATGATTACGTCACCAAAGTTCTGCTTGGATAAAGTTATTTATAGATTGGGAGAATTTGACAACTTTATATTGATGTTTGCCGTTTTCGCCATTTTTCGAGTAAAATAATAAAATCGTGAATTAAATCTCATCTCTTTTTCGTTTATCGAAGCAAAGATATATATTTATTCAGTTCGTGTAAAGTTTCTGTGCGATTTTCGTGCATCTTTTGTTTTCAAAATTAACCCCCATTTGATCCGGTTGAAAACGATATTTCTTTTGAGAATAAAATTACATTTTAGAAGAAGTTTTGTTACTTACCGTGCATGATTGACCTCCGTGGTCTGAATACATCAATGCTAGATAATTATTGTATCAATTGGTAGAACAATACGTCGGTAAATTCCATTTTTCTTTGGTACAACTCTGAAATTGTCCTGGCCAAGATGGCGGAAGTCATACATCCCGGTCATGCGCCACACAACGTCCGATAACTATTGATTATTTCAACGTACTGGTGGTGATATCAAAATTATTAGGTCAGTCCATATTAGGCATGCGTCAACTACCGCGTATGAATATACTTGCTAAAAAAAAGATTGGTTGCGTCTTCAAAAATACGGGAAAAGGTCAATGTCGTCGTCTGATAGAACACCAAGAAATAACTACTTTGTAAAGATTGAACATCCGTAGGCTTACATTGTATATACACTGCAATATATAATGATGATCTAAAATTGAAATCAATCCAATTACCGAAAAGAACTAAATTTAATACAACATAGCACTGATCACAGGGACTTGCTCCCGGCCTTTCGTTATCAATAATTTTAACCCTACTATCAATGTTCGGTACTAAAATATCACATTGATAGTAGGGTTAAAATTATTGATAACGAAAGGCCGGGAGCAAGTCCCTGTGCACTGATCAGACAAAAGGAAGAAAAAATCTAGAAATAGTAGAGATGAAGCCAAATTTAAAGAACTTAAACGACATATACAGAGAGAAATCAGAAAACCGTACTGGAAATACATCGACAGTATAGTCTCACCACCAGACTGACCAAACGAATGAAAGACCAAACTGTATGAATAGATTCTGGACTTTTATAAAACACAGAAGATCAGATGGAAGACAAATACCACCTCTTAAATCAGATGGAACTTTGCACTCTGAGCCAACAGAAAAGGCTGATATAGTAAACGGGCAATTCCAGAAAGCTTTTTCAGAAAAAAACAGCATATCAAATGAAGAATTTCAAATACAGTGCAAGATGACAGGAAAGTTTAATACCATCAAAGACATCAATATTACAGAAAATGGTGTACACAAGCTCCTGAAAAGCCTAAATCCAAACAAGGCAGCAGGACCAGATAAGATAAAACCACGAGTCCTTAAGGAACTTGCAACACATATAGCACCAATCTTAACCATCATATTCCGTTGCTCATATCAAACGAGTGAAGTACCAGATATATGGATATCGGCTAACATCTGCCCAGTGTACAAGAAAGGAAAGAAATATGATCCGATAAACTATAGGCCAGTATCTCTTACCTGTGTCTCATGTAAACTCATGGAGCATATCATAACTAGCCATATGATGTCTCATGCAAACACTCAGAACATCATGTACCCACTTCAGTATGGATTTCAAAGAGGATTATCTTGCGAATCACAACTGATTGAATTTATAGATGATGTAATCAAGCGAATCACAACTGATTGAATTTATAGATGATGTAACCAAAAACCTAGACCAAGGAAAACATACAGACTGTCTCATAATGGATTTTTCCAAAGCTTTTGATACGGTCAGCCATAGCCTTATCATTCATAAGCTGAAACATTATGAGATCACAGGAAAAACAAATGAGTGGATTAAGAACTTCCTCAGTGACAGGACACAGTCAGTAGTAGTGGAGGGTGAAATATCGACTTCCATACCCGTAGAGTCCGGAGTACCTCAAGGATCCGTCCTAGGGCCTAGCTTGTTTTTATTTTATATAAATGACATGCCGGAGGGGATTTAATCAAAAGTACGACAGTTTGCTGACGATACCATTGCATATGTCACAATATCATCAGATGCAGATGCAGCAAACCTTCAACAGGACCTTGACAAACTGGCTGAATGGGAATCAAAATGGCTCATGAAACTCCATCAAGAGAAATATAATGTACTCACCATCTCCAAAAAGCGAAGTCCATCTAAGTACAATTACACACTACATGGACATATCCTCGAACATGATACATCAGCAAAATACCTGGGATGTACCATTTCAGACCTCAAATAGGGTAAACAAATAAGCACCATCTGCTCTAAAGCCAACAACACCATCAGTTTTCTTAAAAGGAACATAAACATCTCCAACAAATCGATCAAAGAAAAAGCGTATGTGTCCCTCTTAAGACCTACCCTGGAATATGTCAGCTCTGTATGGGACCCATACCAACAAAATGACATCCATCGATTGGAGATAGTTCAAAGAAGGGCTGCACGATATGTTACTAACCGATACCACAACACCTCATCGGTCAGTAACATGATTGAACAACTAGAATGGACTACCTTACAGGAACGAAGAAAACATAGTCGATTACTGATGATGTATAAGCTGAAGAACAACATCGTACGAGTTGATGCATCAAGCAAGCTTATACCAAATGAACGACCCTCCAGAAACAACAACGAGCAGGCATTGCGCATTCCATCATGCAAGACCACAGTACGTAAGGATTCGTTCTATTCTAGAACGATCAAGGAATGGAACACCTTGCCTAACTGTACTGTCTCTGCCCCGAGTCCTGAATCCTTCAAGTCTCAGCTCCGTCATTACATTTAAATGACACTGTTTTTATTTGCACTGTATATAAATTTCACTTTATTGCGTCTAAGTATGTTCAAGTTTTTATGGGCACACCCAAAAAGTGACAGAATAGTCAACCAGTTGACGGTGGCCATTAAATGGAAGAAGAAGAGAAGACATCAGTAACAGGGAAGACTCAACTAAAACTTCTGTATTCTGGATATGCAAATATATATACATTAATAACATAAAATCTTAAATGCCTTCCGAGTGGGATTATTATAGCTGCGGAACCGTAGCCCTCATGATACTTGACCAGTTTTCTGATATTTGCGGACCTACATTCAGAATATTTCAGTGAAACGTATTCAATACGGTTTTAGCAAAGGTTTTTATGACAGAAACTACTTACCGTATCATATTCGAACATTATAATTTCCAAAACACACTTAAATCCAACAAAACCATCATAATGTATAACACACGTTAAATAGTAAAAAACACATCTTGTCGCCTCGCTAACTAGTTTTTGAATGAACCTCGCGCGCCAGAACCGAATCACATTTACAAAACCAGATCCATCCGCAAAAAAATAATCCCATCAAAATATAGTTTTAAAGAATTCATTTTATTATCTTTTTGAAAGTTAATTATAAATTAGCGATGAACAGAATATTAGACATTTTGTTTTTGCGGGGTTCACCTGATATACCCCGTGATAAAGTCAGTCCCAAAAACAAAATGCCTAATATTCTGTATTTATGTATTTAGTACATCCCGCGTAATAGAATCTCGTGGGTCGGAAATGCTATTATATTCCATCGGGATTTAAACACCTCACCTCAAAATGTCTTGAATATTCCATTCCATGAGCGTTTATCCATACAATTATTCATGTCGGTCATAAGTACATAGTGGTAAAACAATGTAGATGAAAAAAAATTACTTCTACCAAGATTTGCACGGAGCATAAGTTGAAAGTCTTGATAGCTGATAACAAGGATATTGAAGAAAATTCAGAAGTACCCTTCGCGAACTTCTGTGTTCACCCCGGGTTTTGGTGGGGTCCGTGTTGCTAATCTTTTCAGCTTTCTGTGTTTTGCCAGTTTCTCTGGATTGTTTTCCTCCTGTGTCGTGCGTGCCCAATTTTGCCAGTTTCTCTGGATTGTCTTCCTCCTGTGTCTTGCGTGCCCAATGTTGCCAGTTTCTCTGGATTGTCTTCCTCCTGTGTCTTGCTAGTTCTAATAATAAAACCCTAAATGCTCGCTTACTCGCAAGGGTTATAACGGGATGCCATTACACGTAATGGAGCAGCCGCCGAGATTTTTTGCGCTCGCTTACAGAGCTTCTGATGCCTGCATTTATCAATAATAAGACATAACCTTTCCTTTTGTCCATTATTATAACAAGTTTTTATCACCTACCAGTATTTTAGAATGTAATTCCCACAAAATAAAAAGCTTCTCTCTGAACATTTTGAATTTCGTCATTTCCGGCCTCACTATTTTGATGTCGATACCATATTTGGCGATTTAGGCGTGAATGCGTGTAGTAAGAAGTACCATATTTAGAAAAGCTCCGCCTTCCGTAGTTTCCGGTTATGGAAAACAATCGATAAATTGGAACAAGGTTGTTGCTACCTTTGAAAAGCATATATTTCTCAGCCAAACCGATTTAACAAGGACTGGGATCATCAGTAATAGTTTTAGCGTCAAGAGACGGTTTGTATCAATTTGCTTAGTACGAGCCACTGAAAGCTAACTACAGCAAACAGTCATATAACCGAATTGCATCATCAGCAATGTAAATGCAGTTACATTGTACTTATAGAGTCCATGGTTACTCAGCTGCCATTAACGATGTTACAATCAATAATAGGTCAATGTTCTCTATTGTAGCCGTACCTACATGACATAAGTCATTTACATAATAATGTTTTAGCATCGCGTAATGCACTTGAATGTTCGATAATAGCACTTATAGCAATAGATATTGTATTTTTATGTAATATGGTTTATTTGGCAGAAACAAGATCGATACCACTTCAATGTATATTCTAATGTTCATTACTTGTATACCAGGACCGGGATATTGAGTAATTAAAGACTTTTTACGTAAGATCGGTACAATAGATATCAACTACCGGTATTTTAATGTTCTTATTTGTTCGTCACACCTCATTTAATCTTACGTAAGATCGTTATTTTGAATTAAACATACTTTATGTGCATAATATCAAAGCAAAATGAAATCGAGCACAACTCATTACAAAATTATATAAAGCCTTTTCTTTACAATTCACAACATGCATTAAGATGACTGCAACATAACTATAAGTATTTCATAACAAACATAATAACACAGCAATATGTGGACAATAAAATTAATACAAAAACCTGCTGAAGTCAGTGGTAGCGGTGGATAAGGTTGATACAGCCATTGACTGTGGTAGCGGTGGGTAAGGTTGATACAACCATTGACTGCACTAAATATGTCAACATTTTACTCTTCTCACAAATTATCTTTACCATACCAAATAGTTTCTAACGTAATATATTCTTAGATTTGAAGTATTAAAAACAATTACGTCTAATTGTCTTGTTATGATGAAATTTCTCACTGATATGCTCATCGGTGGCCATATTGCTTCCCAAATTGTAAACGCGTTGTTATAAATGTGTCACAAATGACTACTAGTCAGGTCGGATTTTTGAAAAAGTCGTCGTTTAAAGAATCTAGCGACATTTTATTAGTATTTAGTCCAACATATCTTTTCACCCTATTTCAGGGTCGCTGAATCCAAAAATCTATGTTGGCCATTCGATAAATGTCGTTGAACGTCACAAAATGGCGGACAAAATGACTACCCAAAAAACAACATTTGAGAACAAACCATAATCATCACTGTTCATTAATGGACCATATGAGAGTAGGAATGTTGGAATAAAGCTATATTTTAGGGATCAGCTATTTTTTGTCTATATCACATGGTATCACCTAGTTCTAATAATAAAACCTCAAATGCTCGCTTACTCGCAAGGGTTATAACGGGATGCCATTACACGTAATGGAGCAGCCGCCGATATTTTTTGCGCTCGCTTACAGAGTTTCTGACGCCTGCATTTATCAATAATCAGACATAACCTTTCCTTTTGTCCACTATTATAACAAGTTGTTATCACCTATCAGTATTTTAGAATGTAGTTCCCACAAAATAAAAATCCATGTTTACTTTCTCTCTGAACATTTTGAATTTCGTCATTTCCGGCCTCACTATTTGGATGTCGATACCATATTTGGCGATTTGAGACGTGAATGTTTACATCAGCCGTAGTAAGAAATACCATATTTAGAAAAGCTCCGCCTTCCGTAGTTTCCGGTTATGGCGAACGATCAATAAATTTTAACGAGGTTGTTGCTACCTTTGAAAAGCATACATTTCTCAGCCAAACCGATTTAACAAGGACTGGGATCATCAGTAATAGTTATAATGAAATGTTTGAAGCGTAAATAGTGAGTTTTTATGTTTCAACTGCAACTTTTTTTTTGCTCCATTGTGAGGAATGGGACCGCGTTGTAGCTCTGCCGAGACACAAGTTTGTCACAGGAGCTACATTATTGCAGCTAATGTCTTGCGTGCCCAATGTTGCCAGTTTCTCTGGATTGTCTTCCTCCTGTGTCTTGCGTGCCCAATGTTGCCAGTTTCTCTGGATTGTCTTCCTCCTGTGTCTTGCGTGCCCAATGTTGCCAGTTTCTTTGGATTGTATTCCTCCTGTGTCTTGCGTGCCCAATGTTGCCAGTTTCTCTGGATTGTCCATTCCTGATTGTCCCTTTGGTTTTCTCAATCGATTATTTAAAACACATATATGTATATATATATATATATATATAATAGAACAACCAAGATATCTTGTTTAAAATATTGTTATAACTGATCTAAGAAAGACAACTGTGTTAATGTAGCTGTATTTAAATAATACTTTTACAATGCATGTATGTAAATGTTATAAAAAATTATGTTGAAGAAACTATCATAAAATGCCGATATAGATTGACTTACATGTTGATTTTATTATTGATAAATTTAGTTGGATTTTTGAAAGGGGATCATGTGGACTCTAATAAATCTCTTATTAACCCTGAATAAGAGATCTATTGTAAAACAGGGAACCTTAGATTATTTTTACTTACCTGGGCATCTAAGGTGTTTTGTTAACAGGCGAGTCAAACAATAAAGTATTATGTTATTATTAAAAAAAAAAAAGAACTACAACGAGAAAAGATAAATTAATAGTCTGATATGGCTCTAAGTGTGGCCTTAATATCAATTTTACACTCGGTCAACAAAACAATTAAGAATTTATCCCAATTTTTGTTCGGTTCATGAAGAAATAACCTCAATCAGGATGTACACACCGTGTAACCCGCATAGCGGGTTACGCAAGAGTGTGTACAACCTGATTGGGGTTATTTCGAATGAACCGAACAAATAATTTCGATCAATCCTTATAAATCAATTCAAACTTTTTTTTTATATGATATTGAAAAATGTATTTATTTTTTCAAAATAAGGGAAATAATCGGAAATAAATTTAAATAACCCCAAAGGTGCCTCATTTAAAGAAAATCACCCGATGACAACGGCACGCGACGCCTTGAGAATGACGTTTATTTTTATATTCCGTACATTGACAAATAACCTCAACTGTTTAAACCAATCAAAACACGTATAAAATGACATGTGACTAAAATTGATTTATATTAAATTGGATTCACTATATACGTTTATTGTTGAATAATTGCTATAGAATTAATGCACATCGTGCCTTTTGATTATACAAGCGTACTGTCACCGGTTTGTTTTTGATTCGTTCATAACTCGACGAACTTTTGCGTTTTTGATCCGTTCATAACTCGATGAACATTTTTGTATAACCAGCATAAGCAATATGGCAGCCGCCGACGGGAAACTATGATAGTATCCGATTGAAAACAAGCCTGAAATCAGTTTAAAAATAGAGGAAAAATTCAAATTGAAGAATTTTAAGTATTAAACGGTTCTTTTAAGGATTTCACACATGTGTAAACGGTGCATATGCACTCACAAACTTTACATTTAAACGTCCTTCGGACATTTTTTCAGTTTGTGATTGCATTGACACCGTTTACACATGTATGAACATCTGAAAAGAAGCGCTTAATCCTATATTAACGTAATTTCAAAAGATCTTCAGTAGTGTTTATGGCGAGAACAATTTTACAATAAAACATGCAAGGCAATATACGACACTAGGACAGGCTTATGGATTTTTAATATTTTTATCGACACAAAACAAAATGAAGAAAATGAAATGTTGCCCTGCAGTGAATCACCAACGACTATTGTCATTCATTATGATCAGATGAAAGTGATCGCTTACCTATAAAGAGTGTGGTCTCACACATAATAATAATAATAATAATAATAATAGAATTTGTATAGCGTTCTATCTAAAAATAATTACCCTAAGGCGCTTTACAACATAAAATACTAGATAAAAGTAGCAAAACATAGAAAAGCCCTATGCATATATATAACAATGATAAAATTAAATAATAATAATCTTGAATGCAGTTGAAAGCAGACGGAAGAAATGAAAATGGAAAAGGGGGTGGTGTGGGTGCACAAATAGGCCGATAAGGAGTCTAAGGCACAAAAGAGGTGGTGGAGTTGGGAGAAGGGATACGAGAGAGAGCAGGGAATAAGAATGTCACAGGATTATGGTAGGTGCATAAATGGTAAAGGGAGGTTGAAGCATAAATGAGTTGGGAGAGCTGATCCAAAATGGGGCAGAAAAGAGAAAGTCAGGGGATCAAGGTAGGGAAGATATCATAAAATCATTAATAATAATCTACATATACATTTTTTTGTACATATCAAATTGAACATTCACAAACGAAAAGCTTGTTTAAAAATATATGTTTTAGACACGATTTAAAAGCTGATAGCGAGTCCACAGTTTTGAGCTGGAGTGGTATGTTGTTCCACAAAGTTGACGCAGTCTTGTCGAAACGGCGGTTACCATAGGTCTTTGTTCTGGTGGTAGGTACCTGGAGAAATGATGCTGACTGGGAACGTATGGTTTCTATTTTCAATATACACCAACAGGGGCTAGATGCGTCCGAAAAAACAATTGCTATATAATACAACAAGGGGAAGAACTCACTTTTTTTAAGTGGTCGTGTTAAATTGATCGTAACTTCGGAGCGCCTTAATATTTACAAAAAATGTTTCCACCAGTCGAAAGTCGAATTACTTGAGTAATATTCCGTTCCAAAGAGACCCCAATTGTTAGTGTTGGCCTCCGAACTGCTGAGATAAGCTACACGAACCAAAACAAAACGGTGTGAAAATCGGAGGTCGCACAAATGCTGGGTTAACTTTTTCAGAACATCTCTAGACTCTACATGACTTTTGATGAAAAGGGGAAGGTCGTCAAATCTGTTCATCCAATCAAAACGGAGATTTCTTTCAAAAACAGACTTAAAGGGCATATAAATTGGCGTAAGGTAAGAAATGTGTACGTAATTTGAATGGATGAAAGTATTTAGCTAGTCAAAATGACTCGTTTACGCCAGGGAAAGTCTGTACAGATGTGAAGTGATTGACCCATCATTTGTCCGACTTCGATTTTCACGTTGTTTTTCTTTGATTCGTGTAGGGTCAATCGGCAAATCTCGGGTGAGTCCGCTTCGCTTCCTCAATACCTCGGCTGTAATACGGTATTTGATATGCGTCTACGCGTCACATTTCTTCGCCGGAAGACCGTATCACTTCAATCAAACATTGCGCACCGTGAATAAGTTCTAAAATGGCGACAATAGACGAGTTTGTTTTGAAAAAATATTGGTCTTTGATGAAGGTATAGAATCAGCCGACATTGCGACGAATGACAATATATTATTATTGTACGGATATTCGAAAGTGAAATTATTTTAATACCGCCTTCATTGAAGATTTCCGAAAGTAGTTTCAATGGGAGCTATCGTAATACGGACGAGGTATGATGAAGGTACGGAATCAGCCGAAGTTGCGAAGAGTGGTGTAGGGTACCTCAGCAGTTCGGAGGCCTACACTAACAATTGGGGTTTCTTTGAAAAGGAAAATTACTTGGCTTTCGACTGGTAAAAACATTTTTTGAAAATATTAAGGCGTTCCGAAGTTTAACACGGCCAATTAAAAAAATGCAAGCAAGTGAGTTCTTCCACTTGTTGTATAATATAGTAAAAAAAAAATCGGACGCACCTAGCCCCTGTGTATACTCCGGTCCCCACCTCACATATAGCCTGTATGCAAATTGTAGAGCAAACAGTAATATAAAACATATAAAGGCATATGGACTTTGGCTCTCAATTATACACCATGGCAACTTCTGTGTCACGATGACTAAATGTATTATGTATAATGTTCAAGATTAGGACTCGGTGTTTCTGCTTGCACGTGGTAAACATTCGCATGGTCTCATTATTTTACTAATAAGAAATGTATGTGTTCATGCAATTAGTTTAATCTAGCCATTATTTATTCAATTGCCAGGCATGTTGTCAGTCATATTTTATATGTGAGTAGGTGTGTCGATTTTGACTGTTTTTGTTTCGTTTTTATTGACAGTAGATCTACAATATGTTGTTTGTTTTTCATTTGATGAATAAGTAACTATTGTAATGAATAAATGATTTGCGCAGTATTTTAGTTCTATTGTGGTGGTTAGTAGTAGTACGAATGGAGGAGAATTCCTAAAATCAAATCGTTTCCATTACACCTCGAAATAGCAACATTTGTTGCGAGACATTGATGACATGTATATCAACTGTTATCCGTGGTTCCAGAGAACCCTTGCTTAAACTTACTGAAGGGTTATCATTGCGACTTCATTATCGGTCCAATATATGGAAATATGAAGAACAAATACCACCCAAACTTTGTTCAACCTTTTGGCATACGAATAATAACAGTTTGATGATACCAAAGGGATATTCAAAAGACGCAATTCAAAGGACAGACAATACAATCGCAAAAAAGAAAAGAATAAAAGGACAAACAACGATAAACAAAATATTACATAGAAAAGATCGATCAACACGAACCCCCCCACCCCCCAACGGGGATGAGATATATGCCCCGGAAGGGTAAGCAGTCCCTTCTCCACCTGTGACGCTTGTCATGTTACTCTTGTTACAAACCCCGGTGATATGTAATCAATGAGGAAAGGGCCGCGATTACGACAAACGGAACATAGCCGTGGTCATTTGTGACACAAATACCCCGTAATGGTTAACCAAGTCATGGTGGTGACCGTAAAGCGTTCAACTTAACCACAACAAGTTCTTGGCTCTGTAGCTTTCTTCTTAGCACCCTCTTATCATGGAAATCAGGATGGCACTTACAAGCCCTGGAATATCATATCAACTGAGAGATATATACTCGCAGGTGTTGCTACATAATGGAAAGTTCACAATGGGAAGCTGGAAATCATCTCTTAAATACTGAACCTGATCAAACTATATTTGTTTTTCTATCGTACTATGTACACAAGTATGAAACAGTTGAAATCACGTGTACATGAGAAATATGCGCATGAAGGATCATGAAAAACACGCTGATAATGAAGGTGAATTTAATGTTACAAATTATCGTGGGCCTGATGTATATCTATATATTTATATGTATACTTTACAGTTACTGGTGTATAATAACGGTGCCAGAATAAACTTACTTTAAGTCGTAATGAAAGCGGGAGGTTTGGCGCTTTAAAATCTGATTCAACCACCATTTCTTTAGAAATGCCTGTACCAAGTCAGGGTCATTACGGTTTTCACAGTTTTCCGGTTGTTGACTGATTCTGTCTGTTTATATACCGATGAGTTTTGACTTTCCCTTTGTAAGATTGTTCGGAGTTCGGTAATTTTGTTATTACCCTTATTTATTAATTACTATTATTTTATTGTCAAACAAATGGACTGCATCTGTAACACAAACTTAATAATGTATACATTTTAATAGAATGATAAAAGAGGCAAAATATAATACAAATGGTATATTAAATGTGTGAAAACAAGAAACATAACATGATAGAGAAACTAAATAAATTTATTGGAATTATCTCTCTTTGGTAGGCAGCAGATATAATTTGACTTGGTAAAATGGCGGTCAGCATAAAGTAGATTTTTGATTATCTTGTCGGATATACGCTGTAAAAGGTAAGGAAATATCAATATTTTTGCAGATTTGAACTGGACAATATGTCTATTTATGAAATCTTACCTGCACTTGATCTGACACAATCAGTCCATGCCAAAATATCCATCGGAATGCACCGGGGGGTGAAATTTAAAATTTCCAGAATACCCTTAATAGGGCTTGAAACGAGATTAGGATGAAGAACAGACAGAACATTTCTTCGGAATCCTAATCTCAACGAGATTATTTCAGGGTCTGAATTCTCCTTTGCTTTTTATGTTCTATTTTCCTGACAAATAACACACTTGTTAACATCGTATTGACCAGAAAAATGTAGTTTTCTAATATTTAGGCTTGTATCCATTTTGAACTATCGATGGTTTAGCATGTGCTTAGAAACTGTCGACTAAAGCAAATATACAGAAAGCATCAATAATTTTTCGAGTATTGGGTAATCTTGATCTTTATACTTTTCAAAAAATATTAGAATTAAGTAGCAATGCATGTCAATTATCATTTCGCTAACAGGGTTTTGGATCCGAATCATAGGGAAATGCACTAGAACGGGTTATTATCCTACAGATTGTTGATACAATAGATACTTGCCCCTGACACCGCCCCCTCTCCCCGTCGAGGGGTGTGATACCTAGCTGCAATAATGTAGCTCCTGTGACAAACTTGTGTCTTGCGAGTAAGCGAGCATTTGAGGTTTTATTATTAGAACTAGGTGATACCATGTGATATAGACAAAAAAATAGCTGATCCCTAAAATATAGCTTTATTCCAACATTCCTACTCTCATAGGGTCCATTAATGAACAGTGCTGATTATGGTTTGTTCTCAAATGGTGTTTTTTGGGTAGTCATTTTGTCCGCCATTTTGTGACGTTCAACGACATTTATCGAATGGCCAACATAGATTTTTGGATTCAGCGACCCTGAAATAGGGTGAAAAGATATGTTGGACTAAATACTAATAAAATGTCGCTAGATTCTTTAAACGACGACTTTTTCAAAAATCCGACCTGACTAGTAGTCATTTGTGACACATTTATAACCACGCGTTTACAATTTGGGAAGCAATATGGCCACCGATGAGCATATCAGTGAGAAATTTCATCATAACAAGACAATTAGACGTAATTGTTTTTAATACTTCAAATCTAAGAATATATTACGTTAGAAACTATTTGGTATGGTAAAGATAATTTGTGAGAAGAGTAAAATGTTGACATATTTAGTGCAGTCAATGGTTGTATCAACCTTACCCACCGCTACCACAGTCAATGGCTGTATCAACCTTATCCACCGCTACCACTGACTTCAGCAGGTTTTTGTATTAATTTTATTGTCCACATATTGCTGTGTTATTATGTTTGTTATGAAATACTTATAGTTATGCTGCAGTCATCTTAATGCATGTTGTAAATTGTAAAGAAAAGGCTTTATATAATTTTGTAATGAGTTGTGCTCGATTTCATTTTGCTTTGATATTATGCACATAAAATATGTTTAATTCAAAATAACGATCTTACGTAAGATTAAATGAGGTGTGACGAACAAATAAGAACATTAAAATACCGGTAGTTGATATCTATTGTACCGATCTTACGTAAAAAGTCTTTTAATTACCCAATATCCCGGTCCTGGTATACAAGTAATGAACATTAGAATATACATTGAAGTGGTATCGATCTTGTTTCTGCCAAATAAACCATATTACATAAAAATACAATATTTATTGCTATAAGTGCTATTATCGAACATTCAAGTGCATTACGCGATGTTAAAACATTATTATGTAAATGACTTATGTCATGTAGGTACGGCTACAATAGAGAACATTGACCTATTATTGATTGTAACATCGTTAATGGCAGCTGAGTAACCATGGACTCTATAAGTACAATGTAACTGCATTTACGTTGCTGATGATGCAATTCGGTTCTATGACTGTTTGCTGTAGTCAGCTTTCAGTGGCTCGTACTAAGCAAATTGATACAAACCGTCTCTTGACGCTAAACACCAATTTAACAAGAACTTCCGATTGCTACATTTCCTACACAATGTAATTGATTATAACTAATGGGCAAAGGTAACCTTAGCCCTGTTTGGACCCTTGGTTTAATCTCTGAGAAACTTTATAGTTTTGCTTTTCCATCTTTTGACTATGAGCGTACCTGCTGGAGGTTATTCTAGAAACGCGTGGTACGCACGAAACTAGATTTCTATGTTTTTATTAGCAGTCTGTGAAAGAAGAGTTTGAAGATACCAAAGGGGTAATCAGAAAAGGACAAACAACGATCCACAAAACATACAAATAAACTAAAGATCGAGTAACACGAACCCCACTAAATACCGGAGGTGAACTCAGGTGCTCCGGAAGGGTAAGCAGTTCTTGCTCCACTAGTGGCACCCGTCTTGTTAATCTAGTTACAAACCTCGTCATAAGGACCGGGAATTTTTTACGACAAGTGGAGCATATCCGTGGTCATTTGTGACTCAGATATTCCATAACGGTCAACCAAGTGGCGCCCGTAAAACTTTCGAAGTGATGACTTCAACGCCACCAAGAGGAATCCTTGGTTCAGTAGCTTCCTTGTTAGCAGCAACCCTCTATCAAGGAAACCCTGATAGGAATTACAAGCTTCAAATTATATAACACTATGGACGCGTTTTGACTTTAACTAAGCACGATTAACATATTCTGGGGTTTATGTTCTCAAATATGTCGAACGTTTGGTGTTCAAAGGATTTATAATTGTGTTAAACGAATAAATAAATATTATATAGCACCATTGTCTGAAACAATCGGAAGTGATACCAATTGGGCATCTTTAAGCATATTTTGCTCCATCATGACGATGTCAGTCATAGGTCATAAATTGTCACTCTGAGTCTACATGCATAGGTATCGACCCAGTGATAGTATTACAATTAAAAACGTCTATATCTATGGTTGTATTACTATAATGAGGTCGATATCTATACTAGTGGACTATTAGTCTCCGATGGTGCCCTGCGTCCAGTAGTCAGAGCTTCGGTTTTCAAATAGTTTGACGTTGAGCGTAACTGATGAAGATTATTGAAGAAACGCGTCATGCGCACTAAATTTTATATCTACGTTTTTATTCGGCACTTACTTGGCTTATTAAATATATCTATTATTGAAATTTACAGTTCCTAATTTGAAATTATTAATAAACCTAAGGTTCTCCTCCCCCGGGCCTAGGTGATCTTAACCGAAGTTAGCCATCCCATTGAAGCCCTTAGGTTTACTTGATCTCAAAGACTTTTACATTATTTGGATTTCCACTCTTGTTAGTAAGATCGTACCTTGATGAAGGTTTTTCCAGAAACGCCTCGTACGCACTAAGTTCGAGCTCTATGGATTGTTTGTACATAATGTATGCTACGCACAATATGTGTGAATATCTCATGTGATTTTAATACTTTTCATCACAACATTCAAACATCATTAACCAAAACCACGAATACAAAGACAAAGTTCAGTGATAACAACTCGTCGGTGCATAAATAGTAGATACATTGTATTCGGAATATTATTTCAATCTACATCGATCTGTACTGCATATTAGTACATATTTATTGATAGTGGTGTGATATCCTGATAAATAAGAGATATAATGACATTTTGTTTTGCAAAGTGAAATATTTGAAAAACAACAATTACCAATAAATCTATTGAAATGCATGATAAATAAAATATTGCAAATATTTAATTCTTAGCTAATAGTCGATAAATTTGCAACCTTCATCTACATTTTAAAGAAAAGCAGAGAGAGATACAAAGACATATGGCATGCATATATAATTTTAAACATACAAAAGACATTTAAGTTGTCCAAACAAACATTGTGAAACACTTCACTGAAGCTTCAAACACCAAGGACAGTTTCAAATGACAACCACTTTATATATGGTCTAAAATATCTCAAATACTGTATTAGAATACAACAGAAAAACATACATTTCTTACCTATACACAAAAAGAATATATATACATTTCTTTTCGTGTATAGATAAGACATTTATGGCTTTCTGTTCTATTTTAATACAATAATTTAGACTGGGTTTGTCACCCATATATCTACATTTATTTAAGTAATACTTTAAAATCAAAATGATCTGATTAATAGGGTAATCTGATTGAATCTAAAGGGACCAATATAATATTAGATGTTGTTAAAACGACATTTCCCCCTAAGCATTTACTAATGAAAACCAAAAATGTTTACTGTAGGTGCCCTCCTTAAACAGATGAAAGAAACTCTCTTTAGTTTCTGTACAGAAGGTACATTGTTCTTTTTCTTTTAATCCACACTTGAAAAGAAAATTGTTTGTAGCGGTAATTCTATGGGAAAGTTTAAACTGAACATTTGGAAGTTTACCGTTTCTTGTAGGGAAAGTTTGAACTGAACATTTGGAGGTTTACTGTTTCTTGTTGGGAAAGTTTGAACTGAACATTTGGAGGTTTACTGTTTCTTGTAGCCATAAAAGGGGGATAAGTTTATATCCACTCATCTATTTGTACTCCTTAATCCTGGGCCCATGTGTGTACCTAAATGAACTTTCTTTTACGTTTTCTAAATACAATTTATAAAAATATCTGCGTGGTTTTTTTTAAATCACTTTTTAATATATCAACTACGTCGTTTTTAATATCATACATGTGTGTTGTATACCCAGTGTTGCCAGTTTCCCTGGATTGTCCATTCTTGATTGCCCATTCGGTTTCTCTAACATTTATTTCAATAATAACAAAAATACCATTTCTTTTAATATTTAAATCAAGCCAAATGGACTGACACTCAAGATATTAATAATACTGTTTTCCTCATCTGCTTTTGGTGCCTACAATTCTGACAATTTAAGAAGAATATCTCTCCAAAATGGATTTAACTTATTAGAATAACTTGCCAAACACTCCTTTTTTAAAATATATATTATCTTATCTTTTGTCTTGATAAAGATTGAAATGAATCCCCAAAGTTTTAATTTTCCAGAAGCATTCGATGAAAAATGTTTTTTGTTTTATCGCTGCCTAATCTTGAGCCAGCCAGGTTAACTCGCAGTCCAACACAAACAGTCGTATATATTCAAGAAGAGTTTGAAAATACCAAATGGGTAATCAGAATCCGTATATCGAAGAAGAACAGACAACACAATGGCTAAAAGAAAAAGTATAAGGCTTGTCCAAGAGAAGCTTGATCATCAGTGAAAATCAATGCGGAATCGTCTGCAATAGATATTCAGGTGTATTTATGAGGTATTGTACGATCGTCATATGTCATCGTGAGGAACTGGCTGTTAACATTATCACATTAAACAGTTCAATCGATGTATTCCATATATGCAGCAGAGATATTTCAGATGTACATATTATGTAACATGTTGAGCTGATACCTAAATATTTCTAATACCATTGCTTTAACTCTGTCGTGACAGCTTGATCAAGTTCAAATAGTTCAAGTAAATGAACTGGAAATAGAAGAATATTCATCCACTAAGACCATGCTTATAATACGAAAGCTGTGTGAACATGTTTAAAAGATATGTGTTCAGTACATTAATACTTATTTAAATCAAAACCTGAAAACTATAAATTGGAAAATGATGGTGGTAACGTAAAGGGGTAAATTATTTCCTTACAACAGTTCACCAACGACCACGTACTATTTAATGATCCTTTACCTTGTACGGTGCATGGCATTCTGATTCGTCACGTAATGGTAAAGTACTCACCTCGATTGTGGTAGATCGTGTGTTCGAGCCCGGTTCAGGTCCAACCAAATACTATATAATATTGGTATTTGCTGTTTCTTGCCTACACACACAACATTAATGATCTAGAGCAAATGCTGGTTGGCTTGGAATCAAGAATAATATGTCTGAGTGGAGCAACACGTATCCACGGACTATTGTTTTAGTAAGCTAGCTCTATAAAAAACCAACTAAAAGCGTTGATTTAATACAAAGAAGATATTATTGTTCGTCATCTCTTGATTTGTTTTGTATATATTTCATGCAAGACCACAATTTCTAAAAACAAATATATACAAAGGTTATTTCCTGCCCAATTTTGCTTCATGTTTCGCTCACAAAAGTTTTTTTAATTTCAATAATTCAAGTCTGTGTTTAAACTGTGAAAAGTTGAAAACTAGGAATCAACAAATTATATGAAGATTATGAGCTAAAATATCAGCAAAATTGGTTAATAAATTATCTCTGTATACGTTTTTGAAAAAGTGTGGTTCACATGAATAGGATAAAATCGGAGGTGCTGAACAATTATGTCCACATCTTGTATTTTGCTCTCGCCATGATATAGCTGAAGAAAGAATTTGAAGTTACTCAAGGGGAAATCAGAATCCAGAAGTTGAAGGACAGACAACACAATGGCCAAAAGAAAATAGACAAACAACGATTTACAAAACACTACAGAGAAAACTAAAGATCGAGCGACACGATATAGTCGTAGTTCATATATTTGTTTTTGTTTGTAATGTTGTGGGTTTTTTTTTATCAAGATTTACGTGTTTTTGTTTTCAACAACTTCATAATTTCTATATTTGATTTATAATTATAACATTACATCCTTCTTTCGCTTTAAAAAAAACCGAGCGATTTATCGATTGGTTATAATCTCATTAGCACATGCGCCGGTGCATGTGACTGACGTTCCCGTCGTAAATGTGTATGTTGATGAATTATCGTCTGCTCGAATTTGGCATCATAAATTGTGTGCGACATTGTCCGCAAACGTAAATATAAACTACCGTCTTCCAGTCAAAGTATACTACCGTATTTGTACTCTTAGACATATCAGAATCGAAATAAATCATGGAAGCCAGAATTTGCTTTGAATTTTAACATGGGTTGGCGGATATTAGTAAATTTAATACCTCGCCTTTGGCTCGGGATAGAATACTAATATCCGCCAACCCATGTTAAAACTCAAAGCATATTCTGGCTGGCATGATTTATTTCTTAAGCCGCGTCGATACATGATAGTCCAAGTTGTATCACCAATCTAAGTACTCTAGTATATGTCAGTTAGGTTTATGGTTGTTAACGAAACTTTCAAAAATATATCGTGGCAGTCAGTTTTATTGGTGCAGGAAACTGGGGAAAACAACCAACCTGTCGCAAGTCACTGACACACTATATCACATAATGTTGTATATTTGGATATTAAAATAATATTATTATACAGGGTGACCCAAAAAAAAACGAACCCATAAAAATGTTTATTAATCCTACATAGGTCCATCAAATTTCTTCAAATTTGGTAGACTTAAACTTCAGCCTATGGATGATCTTTCCACAAAGTTTTAGCCATCTGAGTCAGTTTGCATATACTTTTTATATTCTTTCCAAAATGTGCTCCAAATGGCATCCTCGGCGTTGAAGGCACACTTGCATACGTCGTGCAAAATTGTCAATGACTCGCACACATTCCTCCCATGGGATTTCCCTGATCTTTGCTGTGATTGCTGCCTTCAGTTCACCAATTGTTTGAGGATTGTTCTCATACACATTATTCTTGAGATACCCCCAGAGATAACATTCTGGAGGGTTCAAGTCTGATGAATGCACTATGTGGCAGTACTGATGAGGTTTTTGGCATCATTGGGACGATGCAGAGGTATAGATCGAGATGAACAGTGGTTCCGGCAAGATGGGGGCTACCCCCACACAACAAATGACCCCCTAGCCTGGCTTAGAGAGCGATTTAAAGACAGACTGATCAGCAGTTAATGTGAAATCGAGTGGGCAGCGCATTCACCAGACTTGAACCCCCATATTTTTATCTGTGGGGGTATCTCAAGGATAATTTGTATGAGAACAATGCTCAAACAATTGGTGAACTGAAGGCAGCAATCACAGCAAAGATCAGGGAAATCACTAAGGAGGAATGCGTGCGAGTCATTGACAATTTTGCGCGACGTATGCCTTCAACGCTTAGGATGCCATTTGGAGCACATTTTGGAAAGAACATAAAAATTATATGCAAGCTGACTCAAATGGCTACAACTTTGTGGAAAGATCATCCATAGACTGAAGTTTAAGTCTATCAAATTTGAAGAAATTTGATGGACCTATGTAGGGTTAATTAACAATTTTAGGGGTTCGGTTTTGTTTGGGTCACCCTGTATATTACACTTTACGTTTTTAATTTCCCTATCTGTCTTTAATAGCGCAGCCGGTCACTATTTTCGTATATGGACCGGCCAAGTACCTGCATTATTTTAAATAAAAAGTATAATATAGCAAATAGTTCATGTCACTTCGGGTCATATGGCAGTATATGGACCGGTCCATATACTGCCATATGACCCTCAGTGCCATGAACTATTTGCTATATAAGTACATCAAAGAACCCGGATGAATACGTGATTGAAAGCGCAGTGTACACATTAATGTTTTAAATCAGATCGTCTTACGATTACGTAATGATTTACCTGAAGGATCATAATTACAACGACCTTGACATTTTTGTTCTGCGATTTTAAATTCGTCTAATGAGTATATTTCGCAATTCTTCTAGATCATTTATATTTGAAGAAAAACATATAAGACGATTTTTAGTTTAATTCTGAATAAATAGATAAATGTTGACAGAACTAATGGTAATAAGTTATTATATACTGTACATATATTAAAAAAAAACACAAAAACTAATACCTATAATATAGGACTAACGTACTGATCAATGTATATACCACTAGTCTATAGCGACGTAGGTGTCTTTGATGTATACATAAAAACACTGATGACGTACAAATAACCACAGAACTGTTGATAACAGCAGTATTAATAAACTGAAACCTAGAAATTATGTAATAATTATTTATCTAACAATCTAATGAAGGATTCATACTCAGTGTTTACGAACACCAACAATGAATGTTATTCCGTACTACAGAAATAGAATGTTATATCTATTCACCACAATGAATGTTATTCTGTACTACAGAAATAGAATGTTATATCTATTCACCACAATGAATGTTATTCCGTACTACAGAAATAGAATGTTATATCTATTCACCACAATGAATGTTATTCCGTACTACAGAAATATAATGTTATATCTATTCACCGCAATGCATGTTATTCCGTACTACAGAAATAGAATGTTATATCTATTCACCACAATGAATGTTATTCCGTACTACAGAAATAGAATGTTATATCTATTCACCACAATGAATGTTATTCTGTACTACAAAAATAGAATGTTATATCTATTCACCACAATGAATGTTATTCCGTACTACAGAAATAGAATGCTATATCTATTCACGAACAATGAATGTTATTCCGTACTACAGAAATAGAATGTTATATCTATTCACCAACAATGAATGTTATTCCGTACTACAGAAATAGAATGTTATATCTATTTTCACAGCTACATGGCAATCGGTACTATTCCACCAAATGAGACGCCCATTGGTTGTGCGATAGGAATAAACACACATTAGACCTTAGAACTGTACGTACATATACGTGGTACGGTTCTTGCACGTTTAAGTAAAATAACTTGTAATAGTTACTACTGATTAACAGTTTGTAAGGGAAATAAAGGGTACAGAAAACCAAAGGGACAATCATAAATGGACAATCCAGACAAATGCAACATTGAGCACAATACAAAGAACACGAAGACGAACAAACGGAAAGAAAACCTAACAGAAAAATAAATATAAGCTACATAGACACCATCAAAACCCGGGTGTTAGCCTAGGTGGTCGCGAAGGATCAGCAGTTGCCGTGTCATATAAGGCATCACGTGGTACTGGTATAGTGAGGTCCGGTAAAGTCGGTGATAGAACACGTAAAACGAAATCTATATGAAAGGTAAATTATACTTTCTCCTTTGAGAATGAATATGTCGTAACGATCAATCAGCTCGGGATGACGACGGTAGAATGTTTGTAGCGATGAATTCAACATAGGAACAACGTGATATTGTTTTAGTAACTTTTTGCATCAGCCACTGAGCTCTGTCCAGACAATCCGCTGGTGATCCGTTGTACGGCAACATGGTCAGACTTCATTTTCCTACTTCTTAATCATGGCAATCAAACACCTGTTCATACACTGATCATTCAGTTAGTATTATATTTATTGTTTGTGAACTTGTGCTCGACACCATGAATATAGAACAACATCGGTGGTGTAATGGTTAGTGTGCTCGCCTGTATTAGATCGTAGGTTCGAGACCCGGTCAGATTAAACCAATGACTATACAAATTGTATTTATTGCTTCTCCGCTAAGCTCGCAGATTTAACGAGTAAGAGCAGACTGGTTGGCTCGGAATCAGAATAATGTGTCCAAGTGATGCGACTGTTGTTTCAGTGAGCTAGCACTATAATCCAACTCAGTGTGTTGATCTAGTACAAAGTTGTCATTATTATTATCTGAATTTGTTCTCGGTATAATATAGCTCATGTTAATATAGCTCATTATAATATAGCTCATGTTAATATAGCTCATTATAATATTAGCTCATGTTAATATAGCTCATTATAATATTAGCTCATGTTAATATAGCTCATGATAATATAGCTCATTATAATATAGCTCATGTTAATATAGCTCATTATAATATTAGCTCATGTTAATATAGCTCATTATAATATAGCTCATGTTAATATAGCTCATTATAATATTAGCTCATGTTAATATAGCTCATTATAATATAGCTCATGTTAATATAGCTCATTATAATATAGCTCATGTTAATATAGCTCATGTTAATATAGCTCATGTTAATATAGCTCATTATAATATAGCTCATGTTAATATAGCTCATTATAATATTAGCTCATGTTAATATAGCTCATTATAATATTAGCTCATGTTAATATAGCTCATGATAATATAGCTCATTATAATATAGCTCATGTTAATATAGCTCATTATAATATTAGCTCATGTTAATATAGCTCATTATAATATAGCTCATGTTAATATAGCTCATTATAATATTAGCTCATGTTAATATAGCTCATTATAATATAGCTCATGTTAATATAGCTCATTATAATATAGCTCATGTTAATATAGCTCATTATAATATAGCTCATGTTAATATAGCTCATGTTAATATAGCTCATTATAATATAGCTCATGTTAATATAGCTCATTATAATATTAGCTCATGTTAATATAGCTCATTATAATATTAGCTCATGTTAATATAGCTCATTATAATATAGCTCATTATAATATAGCTCATTATAATATTAGCTCATTATAATATTAGCTCATGTTAATATAGCTCATTATAATATTAGCTCATGTTAATATAGCTCATTATAATATTAGCTCATGTTAATATAGCTCATTATAATATTAGCTCATGTTAATATAGCTCATTATAATATTAGCTCATGTTAATATAGCTCATTATAATATTAGCTCATGTTAATATAGCTCATTATAATATTAGCTCATGTTAATATAGCTCATTATAATATTAGCTCATGTTAATATAGCTCATTATAATATTAGCTCATGTTAATATAGCTCATTATAATATTAGCTCATGTTAATATAGCTCATTATAATATTAGCTCATTATAATATAGCTCATTATAATATTAGCTCATGTTAATATAGCTCATTATAATATTAGCTCATTATAATATAGCTCATTATAATATAGCTCATTATAATATTAGCTCATGTTAATATAGCTCATTATAATATTAGCTCATTATAATATTAGCTCATTATAATATTAGCTCATGTTAATATAGCTCATTATAATATTAGCTCATTATAATATTAGCTCATTATAATATTAGCTCATGTTAATATAGCTCATGTTAATATAGCTCATTATAATATAGCTCATTATAATATTAGCTCATTATAATATTAGCTCATTATAATATTAGCTCATGTTAATATAGCTCATTATAATATTAGCTCATTATAATATTAGCTCATGTTAATATAGCTCATGTTAATATAGCTCATTATAATATAGCTCATTATAATATTAGCTCATTATAATATTAGCTCATTATAATATAGCTCATGTTAATATAGCTCATTATAATATAGCTCATGTTAATATAGCTCATTATAATATTAGCTCATGTTAATATAGCTCATTATAATATAGCTCATGTTAATATAGCTCATTATAATATTAGCTCATGTTAATATAGCTCATTATAATATTAGCTCATTATAATATTAGCTCATTATAATATTAGCTCATGTTAATATAGCTCATTATAATATTAGCTCATGTTAATATAGCTCATTATAATATTAGCTCATGTTAATATAGCTCATGTTAATATAGCTCATTATAATATAGCTCATGTTAATATAGCTCATTATAATATTAGCTCATGTTAATATAGCTCATTATAATATTAGCTCATTATAATATTAGCTCATTATAATATTAGCTCATGTTAATATAGCTCATTATAATATTAGCTCATGTTAATATAGCTCATTATAATATTAGCTCATGTTAATATAGCTCATGTTAATATAGCTCATTATAATATAGCTCATGTTAATATAGCTCATTATAATATTAGCTCATGTTAATATAGCTCATTATAATATTAGCTCATTATAATATTAGCTCATTATAATATTAGCTCATGTTAATATAGCTCATTATAATATTAGCTCATGTTAATATAGCTCATTATAATATTAGCTCATGTTAATATAGCTCATGTTAATATAGCTCATTATAATATAGCTCATGTTAATATAGCTCATTATAATATTAGCTCATGTTAATATAGCTCATTATAATATTAGCTCATTATAATATTAGCTCATTATAATATTAGCTCATGTTAATATAGCTCATTATAATATTAGCTCATGTTAATATAGCTCATTATAATATTAGCTCATGTTAATATAGCTCATGTTAATATAGCTCATTATAATATAGCTCATGTTAATATAGCTCATTATAATATTAGCTCATGTTAATATAGCTCATTATAATATTAGCTCATGTTAATATAGCTCATTATAATATTAGCTCATGTTAATATAGCTCATTATAATATTAGCTCATGTTAATATAGCTCATTATAATATTAGCTCATGTTAATATAGCTCATTATAATATTAGCTCATTATAATATAGCTCATTATAATATTAGCTCATGTTAATATAGCTCATTATAATATTAGCTCATGTTAATATAGCTCATTATAATATTAGCTCATGTTAATATAGCTCATGTTAATATAGCTCATTATAATATTAGCTCATGTTAATATAGCTCATTATAATATTAGCTCATGTTAATATAGCTCATTATAATATTAGCTCATGTTAATATAGCTCATTATAATATTAGCTCATGTTAATATAGCTCATTATAATATTAGCTCATGTTAATATAGCTCATTATAATATAGCTCATTATAATATTAGCTCATTATAATATAGCTCATTATAATATAGCTCATTATAATATTAGCTCATGTTAATATAGCTCATTATAATATTAGCTCATGTTAATATAGCTCATTATAATATTAGCTCATGTTAATATAGCTCATTATAATATTAGCTCATGTTAATATAGCTCATTATAATATAGCTCATTATAATATTAGCTCATTATAATATAGCTCATTATAATATAGCTCATTATAATATTAGCTCATGTTAATATAGCTCATTATAATATTAGCTCATGTTAATATAGCTCATTATAATATTAGCTCATGTTAATATAGCTCATTATAATATAGCTCATGTTAATATAGCTCATTATAATATTAGCTCATGTTAATATAGCTCATTATAATATTAGCTCATGTTAATATAGCTCATTATAATATTAGCTCATGTTAATATAGCTCATTATAATATAGCTCATTATAATATTAGCTCATTATAATATAGCTCATTATAATATAGCTCATTATAATATTAGCTCATGTTAATATAGCTCATTATAATATTAGCTCATGTTAATATAGCTCATTATAATATTAGCTCATGTTAATATAGCTCATTATAATATTAGCTCATGTTAATATAGCTCATTATAATATTAGCTCATGTTAATATAGCTCATTATAATATTAGCTCATGTTAATATAGCTCATTATAATATTAGCTCATTATAATATTAGCTCATGTTAATATAGCTCATTATAATATTAGCTCATTATAATATAGCTCATGTTAATATAGCTCATTATAATATTAGCTCATGTTAATATAGCTCATTATAATATAGCTCATGTTAATATAGCTCATTATAATATTAGCTCATTATAATATTAGCTCATGTTAATATAGCTCATTATAATATTAGCTCATTATAATATAGCTCATTATAATATTAGCTCATGTTAATATAGCTCATTATAATATTAGCTCATGTTAATATAGCTCATTATAATATTAGCTCATGTTGCTCTGTTGGAGTTAACAATCATCACACATTCATTCTTGAATATAGTTCACTGCTGATCTAACCTTAATTAACAATCAATCGATCAATCAGCAATTTATTTATACTAAATCAATCTCTACTAAGGGTCAACAATCACTTCTGGAGCATCTGGTATCCCTCTCTTCTCGTGGTGTTCAAACATTGAATATTTAGTACTATTCTAATATAATATTAATAAAATACTGGTTTTTTATTTGACGTAAACTCGTCCAATATTTCTCGCAATGATGAATGGATTTTTATGAATGAGAATCGTATATTATACACATATATCGATCATAAACAGATTATTGTAGAGAGTGTTTTATACGACCTCAGTAATCTTTTGTAATATTTGGGGTTATTTATGATATTAAAGGTCAAATGTAGTATATATAGGGAGAGAGAATAATCAACCTTACACTTGAATTGTAATAACGTGCACAATCGGATTACTGACGAACTACAAAATTTACAACTTGGTCGATCCTAACCTTCAAAATGATTGAACATGGCCGGCAAACGTTTAAAGACAAGATATTAAATGTTCATCAAAGCTACTGATTAAATGATTGTTGTTGAACGTCAAATCACAAATTTACAAATAATCATGTATGTACAAGGGTAATGTGACAGACATATTATGCTCCTCATTGACCTACTAAACAGCACACGGACCTATTATGCTGCTCCAGTTTTCCGTTTTCGAATAATACCATGGTTGTCGAGTTAGATTGACAGTCGTAGTGATATGTACATGATATAACCATATATTATCACTTTTGGCATTTACGTATGACACGCTGTGGATTTTCTCAGTTTTCGTCAAGTACTCCAATAGTTCAATGCTGCTTTAATAAAACACACTATCCCCTTTCTCTAGTTCCTACTGTTTGACAACTTTTAAAAAGAGATATTATGGTAAACAAACTGAATATGTGTTAATCACAGACTATGATATAATTGGTTACATTTTCTAGGACAAACCACCCTGGTTGGGCAAACTGAAGACTGAAATATGTAAATCAATCTCTACTAAGGGTCAACAATCACTTCTGGGCCATCTGGTATCCCTTTCTTCTCGTGGTGTCCAAACATTGAATATTTAGTACTATTCTAAAATAATATTGATAAAATACTGGGATTTTATTTGAGTTGGCATAACAACGTAAGTTCGTCCAATATTTCTGCTTAAATTTGTTTTTGCTTCCCAACCAGGTATTCAACACAAATGGGTAAGAGGAAAGACTGGTTGATTAGGAGTCAAGATATTGTTGTTTCAGTAAGTTAGCATGAAGAATCTAAATCTACATATAAGTCTAGTAATAACATACGTCACCATTTTATTAATGGGTAACTTGTTTTCTCTAATATTTAGTTGCCAAATTTCTCATTGCTGTTAAACAACTCGCTCATTTTAATCTGGATTTCCAACGTCATGTATCGTGGTTTTTTTTGTAATTTCAATGAGTTGAGATGAGAGGTGGAGGCTCATTTTGTTGATATTGGTTGTTGACGATCATTATATAAGTTTTTCATAACCGTTGATTCAAAATGGCTGGTAGTTAGTACATAATTACTGATGATTCGACATAATGATAACAGTCTAGTACCTGATGGTGGATAAAAAAAATACTTTGTTGTGTTTATGTGATGTTGTTGTTATTCTCTACCTTAGATATCGGTTAATTATTACAATCACGTTATTGTATTCATTGATTGTTAAACAAACCTAAAATAGATGAAATATTACGTAAGTTACATTGTCTACTCGCACGATACCATCACCATGTCTATTTTAGTGTATTATGTTGTCTCCAATGACCAGATAATTTACGTACGTATTGACAATGGCGTATTTTGTTGACTTTGCTGACAAGTTAAATTGATAGTTTATTACTCTATGAGAGATTAGCTGGTGTGTGTATTTTATTAGTTGAATTTAAATAATTGTAGCAAAGATGGCGTTATCAAAATTCCTATCTAAATTATACACGTAAAGTACCAGTAGTTGATTTCTAATATCTCGACAGTATTGCTATATTCCTGGGTCAAGGGGAATGTCCACGAAATGTCTATAGTCCAGAGCTCAGCTGCTGACACAAAAGCTTCTTAAACAAGGCTACATTGCTCCTAGGTTGAGGCCATCGCTACACAAATCATACGGTCGTAATAACGAATTGGTTGATGTTTTCTCAAATTGCAATAGATCTTTCATTCTTATTTACGTAAGTTTTTCCTTCCTCCATCACCGACAAGACTTTTACCAGACTCTACTATGAGTAACGCAGCATCACCGACAAAACTTTTACCAGACTCTACTATGAGTAGCGCAGCGGGTGTCTTATAAGAGGCAGGAAATACATTCGCCGGAACCAGGCCTCACCCTGGTTTTTTGGTGGGGTCAGTGTTGCTCATTTGTGTCTTCTGACCAATTTCGTCCGCCTGTTGATTGTCCATATTGCATTGACCCTTCAGTTTCTATTACATTTCTTTATGTACACATAATATTAGCCTATCGTAAAAGAGCTGATCAGTACGTCACCAGGTGACAAGTAAGGGGAAGTCATCTGAATGGGTGCTGTCATAAATCAGAAATCACTGACCGTGAACGATAGTAGGTGCCATGTTTAGAGAGATTATTGCACGTTAAAGAGAAATGGATGCATTAATGCAAAGTATATACAATGTATTAAAGTAGCTGACAACTTCCACCGTCTAGTGTTCACATACTTTATTAACACTATCGTCATGGTTCGGTAATTGTTCACATTTGTAACGATGTAATGCAGACTGTCTTTCTTCATACATGATATATTCCGAAAAAAAAATACTTATAAAATTAAAATCAATTCATTGTTCAAAATACTACAAACAGGACCTTACGGTGATAAAACTAGTTTGATGATAGTACTCGAAAACGGACAATCTATTCATTGAATATCTGGTCCATGCTGTTTTGTTGGTATTGATTGAATTGTTAATCATCACTGTTAAAACATTCTTTTCATAATTTATAATGAACTACGTGAATAATTTGTTCACTACACATACAATTATGATTTAACAATAAATATGTAGCACAATTGTGATTAAAAAAACAGACAGTAACGAGACTTTCTGGCTTTAAATGGAAAATTGAAATGAACTATACAACACTATACTTTATATAAAGCATAAGTAATAAAACATAAATTGACATGACTGCAATAAGAACTAAGAAAAAAGGATATAGTGTCTGCACTATTGGGTACAGCGCCGTCAAAAGCAGTCCAAACTCATATTATGGCAACAACGTTTGATGAATGTCTCGTCTCAGGCCTGTAAGACAAATGGTAAGACGGGAATCTGTATGCCCAGTTGCAAGACAAATGTTGCGACCATGTTAATCCACTCCATTTCCATCTACGAAAAAGTTTGAAGATACCAAAAGGGTAATCAGAGAGAGTAAATCGAAGGACAGACAACACAATGGTCAAAAGAAAAAGACAAAACTCTACACAGAAAACTCAAGTTCCAGTCACACGAACCCCATTGTAAATCGGGGGTGAACTCAGGTGCTCAAGAAGGGAAGTCGTTCTTGCTTCACATGTGGCACCCGTCATATAATATGTTACTCGTCTTACATCCGTCCAAAGATAAAAATCACTTTTTCAGATTGTATGTTATATCTACCATAAATAAGGGTAATAACAAAATTACCGAACTCCGAACAATCTTACAAAGGGAAAGTCAAAACTCATAAGTATATAAACAGCCGGAAAACTGAAAACCGTAATGACCCTGACTTGGTACAGGCATTTCTAAAGAAATGGAGGGTTGAATCAGATTTTAAAGCGCCAAACCTCCCGCTTTCATTAAACCATATATAATCGCCTTCACCACCAGTGTTGGGAAAATGCCAAGCATGCGCACAGAACGAACCACATGGCGTTTGTATGAGTTTTCAACTGAAATGTCATCATTCGAGTTAATGGTAGTGTTTAGTACCCCAGTATACATTTCCTCCGTTACGATTTTATACACTTGGTGATTTTTACACTTGGTGCTGGTTATGATTCCGAGTGCTAAATCCAGAGAGATAGCAAACATGTGCCCACGTGGCGGATAGGGATACATCCTCGCTGTTGTATCACGTGATAAATACGGACAGCCTGACCGTGGGCCATAGTGGTAGAGAATGAGTGTTCTTATTTGACTGATATCTACACATAAGTAAGAACTATCGGTATTAGTTTGGCAAAAAAGTGTGAAAATACAAAGGACTTATTTGCTGCGAAACCTACATTTTAAAGATAAATATGTGATAAATATAACTGTAACAGTTACATACGTGATAAAAATATATTGCTTTCTGGTTTTGTATATGGTTGTTCTATAATTATGATAAATAGCAGAGAAAATCGTGCATATTACAACAATGTAACACATTGGTCTGAATATCCAATAAATCACTAACAACAAATGAGTCATTTCAGATAATTCGACCTTCATTATATAATTTCAACTAAATCTACACAATAAGTCCTTTCACTGCCTTTCAAATACTTTGTACATGATGGTTGTGTCAATGAGGATCGTGGTTGAAGAATTATTCTGTTTAAATTGTAGGTTTTAACTGGTTTGAATCGTTTTTCTGAATGCCAATTTTCAGTATGCAACAGTTTTGTGTATGATTCATTGATTAAAAACCATTACTGTTTTGTGTATGATTCATTGATTAAAACCATTACTGTTTTAGATATTATGTATTCTAATTGTTTATTTTATTTGTGTGTGTGCGAGCAAAAGGCAGTACACCTTTTTACTTACCATTGTGAAATAACCAAATCATTTTGATTGTTGCATAATGGTATACTATTGAATTAATAGTTACAAAAAAATATAAGATCATCACTAACTGGTTCAACATTACAAAATCTACATTTCCTAAATGTCAATTATTCCTGTCTGTGATTAAGTTTTGTTTGTCTCTGTCTAATGTTGCCTGTGCCTCTGGGATGTCAATTCTGGATTTCACCTAACCTTTATTATAACGTTTAATTATTTCTTTAAATAATTTATAATTGTATCAGATCGATAGCTTGGATCCCCCACCTCAAAGGGGAATCTCATGGTATTGAAGATTTAATTTTGTCGTTGAGGGATACAGCCTCTCGAAAAAGCACGTCCACTTGTTAGCCTGGTGTTTTGTAAATAACACGCTCATCGCACGCAAGAAAAAAAAGCAACTTGAGAGGATCTCCTAATAAACAATAGTTTGTTAGGCTTGATCGTTAGAAGGCCAAATCGCCCTACCATCCATTATCTTGTGGCAAATAAAGCAGTTTGTCATATGCCTAGCCTATTTGAATCTCGCCATTTACCTACACCATCTTGTTTCTATTCAGTAATATAATCAGCGTTATCCATTAGAATATGATATGTAGATCCATTCATAATTGGGGATTGTCTAATATATCTTATTCATTACTTGGGTATTCCATTCATAATTGGGGATTGTCTAATATATCTTATTCATTACTTGGGTATTCCATTCATAATTGGGGATTGTCTAATATATCTTATTCATTACTTGGGTATTCCATTCATAATTAGGGATTGTCTAATATATCTGATTCATTACTTGGGTATTCCATTCATAATTGGGGATTGTCTAATATATCTTATTCATTACTTGGGTATTCCATTCATAATTGGGGATTGTCTAATATATCTGATACATTACTTGGGTATTCCATTCATAATTGGGGATTGTCTAATATATCTGATACATTACTTGGGTATTCCCTTCATAATTGGGGATTGTCTAATATATCTGATCCATTACTTGGGTATTCCATTCATAATTGGGGATTGTCTAATATATCTTATTCATTACTTGGGTATTCCATTCATAATTGGGGATTGTCTAATATATCTGATACATTACTTGGGTATTCCATTCATAATTGGGGATTGTCTAATATATCTGATTCATTACTTGGGTATTCCATTCATAATTGGGGATTGTCTAATATATCTTATTCATTACTTGGGTATTCCATTCATAATTGGGGATTGTCTAATATATCTTATTCATTACTTGGGTATTCCATTCATAATTGGGGATTGTCTAATATATCTTATTCATTATTTGGGTATTCCATTCATAATTGGGGATTGTCTAATATATCTTATTCATTACTTGGGTATTCCATTCATAATTGGGGATTGTCTAATATATCTTATTCATTACTTGGGTATTCCATTCATAATTGGGGATTGTCTAATATATCTTATTCATTACTTGGGTATTCCATTCATAATTGGGGATTGTCTAATATATCTTATTCATTACTTGGGTATTCCATTCATAATTGGGGATTGTCTAATATATCTGATACATTACTTGGGTATTCCATTCATAATTGGGGATTGTCTAATATATCTGATTCATTACGTGGGTATTCCATTCATAATTGGGGATTGTCTAATATATCTGATTCATTACTTGGGTATTCCATTCATAATTGGGGATTGTCTAATATATCTTATTCATTACTTGGGTATTCCATTCATAATTGGGGATTGTCTAATATATCTGATACATTACTTGGGTATTCCATTCATAATTGGGGATTGTCTAATATATCTTATTCATTACTTGGGTATTCCATTCATAATTGGGGATTGTCTAATATATCTGATACATTACTTGGGTATTCCATTCATAATTGGGGATTGTCTAATATATCTGATTCATTACTTGGGTATTCCATTCATAATTGGGGATTGTCTAATATATCTGATTCATTACTTGGGTATTCCATTCATAATTGGGGATTGTCTAATATATCTGATACATTACTTGGGTATTCCATTCATAATTGGGGATTGTCTAATATATCTGATACATTACTTGGGTATTGCATTCATAATTGGGGATTGTCTAATATATCTGATACATTACTTGGGTATTCCATTCATAATTAGGGATTGTCTAATATATCTGATACATTACTTGGGTATTCCATTCATAATTGGGGATTGTCTAATATATCTGATACATTACTTGGGTATTCCATATTGGGGATTGTCTAATATATCTGATACATTACTTGGGTATTCCATTCATAATTGGGGATTGTCTAATATATCTGATACATTACTTGGGTATTCCATTCATAATTGGGGATTGTCTAATATATCTGATACATTACTTGGATATTCCATTCGTAATTGGGGATTGTCTAATATATCTGATCCATTACTTGGGTATTCCATTCGTAATTGGGGATTGTCTAATATATCTGATACATTACTTGGGTATTGCATTCATAATTGGGAATTGTCTAATATATCTGATACATTACTTGGGTATTCCATTCATAATTGGGGATTGTCTATTATATCTGATACATTACTTGGGTATTCCATTCATAAGTGGGGATTGTCTAATATATCTGATACATTACTTGGGTATTCCATTCATAATTGGGGATTGTCTAATATATCTGATACATTACTTGGGTATTCCATTCATAATTGGGGATTGTCTAATATATCTGATACATTACTTGGGTATTCCATTCATAATTGGGGATTGTCTAATATATCTGATACATTACTTGGGTATTCCATTCATAATTGGGGATTGTCTAATATATCTGATACATTTCTTGGGTATTCCATTCATAATTGGGGATTGTCTAATATATCTGATACATTACTTGGGTATTCCATTCATAATTGGGTATTGTCTAATATATCTGATACATTACTTGGATATTCCATTCATAATTGGGGATTGTCTAATATATCTGATACATTACTTGGGTATTCCATTCATAATTGGGGATTGTCTAATATATTTGATACATTACTTGGGTATTAACCTAAATATAGCCGTACAACTAGATGTATATGCATGTATGCGTACGTCATTACAAATTACGGGAATTTTTCAAATATTTGAATATCATTACAACAAGAGCAATATATAGAAGTGATTGATTGCTCTTTAATGCCAAGTGAGCAATTTGTCAATTATATCATGACGAGAACAAGAGTAATAACAAAATTACCGAACTCCGAACAATCTTACAATGGGAAAGTCATAAGTATATAAACAGACAAAATCAGTCAAGTTAAATTTCAATTAAATGATAATGATGGCGTCCTCTTTGTACCAGACTAATATGCATATGAAAGGAAGCTTAAAACAGTGATGATCAACAATTTCATCAATATCAACAAAACGAGCTATCACCTCTCGCCTGAACTCACCGACCAAATAAAGACATATGACGTTGCAAATCCTGGACCTGACTTAAGACACACACACACACACATGTTTGGGGTTAAACTGGTTAATGGGATACCAACTCTCCCCTCTTGATAACGGGATCAATATCTATATAAGTAAATGATTAACAAAGCCTGCTCAGAGTCGCTTAGAGTACAAAAAAACACTTAGTACCACAACAAATGAAATACAACATAAAGATGGATAACCAATAGCCGGGCCAATCAATCCTTGTAGTTAGCTGGTTACCATCTCGGAAAGTAGAATCTTCCAACAGATTTAATATCAATTATTTCTGAACATCGAGAGATATTTGGACACCGTCGTGTTCGTGATCGTTTGATAGTTGGAATTACGACTACCTGTGCAATCAATGCCTATCTACACTAAAATTGTGAGTTCGAAAGCCGTTCATGGCAAGGTGTAATCGATACAACATCATGTGATAATGTTAGTCAGTGACTTGTTGGTGGTTTCTTCCGGTTTCTTCCACCAATAAATCCGACCGCCACGATATAGCTGAAATATTGTTGAAAGTGGCGTTAGTTCCATAAACCAACCAATCCAACATAAAGAAATTAATGATCTTCATGGGAGATCAGAATAAATAGGTAATCACATTTTTGGAATCAATTATTTAACATAAAATAGTAATATAATAATAATATAAATGTACTAATTTAATTGCTGATTGGACTTACTACTTGTACTTGCAGATTGTCCAGCCTGCCTCAAAGAGTGAGGTTTAGTTGCTTCGTTGAAATTTTACAGTATTAGCTCAATGAAAAAGCAGTCCGTGAGTAGAACGGTCATTTCATGCGCACACAATATCCCGATTCCTAACCACCTTTTTTCTCTCTTACTCATTAGTGCTGCATCCTTTGCGGAGAAGCAACATCTATCATTTTTAGTCATTGGCTTGTCAAGAGAGGGACCTGAATCCACGATCTACTGCCGTCTGATTAAATTAAAACTGTATGGTTATAGCTGAATCAAATACTGAATATACATATCCTGCTGTAGTAAACAACGTAATGGATGTAACTACATGCCACAGCCATTGACCAAATTATGTATTTAAAAAATACTAGATCTATAGAAACATGGAGCCAGAGATTTATTAATCGGACAAGTGACCATTGTTTGCAAATTGAAACTGGTCGATATAATAATATACCCCGTCAACGAAGACTTTGCACTACTTGTAATATCTTAGAAGATGAATATCACTTCTTTTTAAATTGTCATTTAAACCAGCAACCAAGAAATTTACTAATAAATACTATTGAAAATAAACGTCCTTCTTTTACTAATATGTCACCCATGAATAGACTTGATTACATACTCAATCCAACTTCAGATCTTTTATCGGTTGTTTGCACCTTCATAAAACAATCATTAGACTTGAGATGATAGGGTTCGCGCCGGTCAAAGATTTCTCCTACATTTACATAGGAACATCTTTTGACATCTGAAAATACCTTAGTATTTAAAATTGTTCAAGCTACTAAAAACTTTAACCCATGGGCAAATAAAACTGTACTCCATCTTTAATAGTCTAGGATTTTCTTATATAGCGGAGAGCAATTGTTCAAATAAAGCACTCCTACCAAATATAAAATCTGATTCAACCCACCATTTCTTTAGAAATGCCTGTACCAATTCAGGGTCATTACGGTTTTCACAGTTTTTCGGTTGTTGACTGATTTTGTCTGTTTATATACTTATGAATTTTGACTTTCCCTTTGTAAGATTGTTCGGAGTTCGGTAATTTTTTTATTACCCTTATTTACCAAATATAAAACAAAGGTTGGTTGATCAATGTACACAGGAGCAATCCTCTAAAATTTATAGTTCAACCAAGCTAAAATTTTACCAAAATATTTATGATTTTAACCGCCGTAGTGCTTATGTGGATATCCTCAGAAACAAAACAGAGAGGTCAATTTTAGGTAAAATAAGGTTAAGCGCACACAATCTTGCCATTGAAAGGGGGAGACACTTAGGTTTACCCACCTGTGATAGAATTTGTACTATATGTAAAACTGGTGACGTAGAAGATGAGTCATTTCTTGTTTAAATGTGAAAAATATTCCAATTACAGGAGAAGTTTTCAATGTAATATTTTGAGTATACTACAAAAAAACATTTATCTGAGAATCAAATGCTAAAATTTTGTATGAATAGTTATTCATTAAAAGTATTCAGAGTAACTTGCTCTTACACTAATAATTGTCTAACTCTTAGATATGAGATTATTCAGTATTCATAATAGTGTCATATTATTGTGTTTTATATTCATAAACATGAACTGGAGCTTCATTTTGGGCCTTTGCCAATTATTGTAATTGTGTTTGTGCCAATACAATATTTGTGTTTGTATATATTGTGTTTGTGGTTTTTTTTTTATATGTTTGCATGCTTTTGTATTGTAATTGCTTGACCCATACGGGTGTAATATGCAATTTGAATAAATAAATTTCTGAATGGCTAATGTACAAACTGTCGAACTAATTAGCAAATTGTTCATACTAAATATTATTACTTATTTTATGTACATGCTGTTCTAAGTAAGAAATGATGGTAATGTATCACTTCAAGGTTTCATCTCATAAAATATTGAATCCCTGACTTCCTCTAAATAGCAAATATTAAAATGATTGTGGGAGTTTTGACACATAAATAAAACTGTACTGTGGTAGAATAAGGATGTAACAAAATAAAACCGATACCAGCATTACTATGGCTGAAATTGACAATTCTTCTATTCAGCAACAGGTTGTATTAGTGGTCGGTTTTAGAAGATTCCAATCTATTCATCTTCTCCTATTTTACTTTTGGTAATTAAGACATCCATCCAGTATAATCTTTTCACCTCCAGAATTCATTTTTCAAAAACTTGTTCTTGTCCTGAATATAACTAACATAAAGCTGACTTACGTTAAATCAGAATTAATCCGATCAGTTTGGTACCAGATAACGCAATTGTAGTTTTATTGTTTTTAGTGGGTGTTTGTATAATCCACTTTTAATGGTGTTTCCTGGTTTAAGATTTTTTAAAAAAAATTTATATTTTACAATAACAACTCCTACAATCATTTTAATATTTGCTATTTAGAGGAAGTCAGGGATTCAATATTTTATCAGAGGAAAATAAGCATATTGAGTTAACGTAACTTATGCTGGTGTGTTGTAATTGCTTTCACATTTTAGTTTGGTTTTAAATTTCATGGAAAGATTTAACTATGACAGTGTTTGTTAGTTTTACAAATATTGTGTGCATGTTTTGTTTTATTGTTTATATAGATAATAGACAATATGTATTGGTACTAACACATTTACAATAGATGGTTATAGACAATATGTATTGGTACTAACATATTTACAATAGATGGTTATAGACAATATATATTGGTACTAACACATTTACAATAGATGGTTATAGACAATATGTATTGGTACTAACACATTTACAATAGATGGTTATAGACAATATGTATTGGTATTAACACATTTACAATAGATGGTTATAGACAATATGTATTGGTACTAACACATTTACAATAGATGGTTATAGACAATATGTATTGGTACTAACACATTTACAATAGATGGTTATAGACAATATGTATTGGTACTAACACATTTACAATAGATGGTTATAGACAATATGTATTGGTACTAACACATTTACAATAGATGGTTATAGACAATATGTATTGGTACTAACACATTTACAATAGATGGTTATAGACAATATGTATTGGTACTAACACATTTACAATAGATGGTTATAGACAATATGTATTGGTACTAACATATTTACAATAGATGGTTATAGACAATATGTATTGGTACTAACACATTTACAATAGATGGTTATAGACAATATGTATTGGTACTAACACATTTACAATAGATGGTTATAGACAATATGTATTGGTACTAACACATTTACAATAGATGGTTATAGACAATATGTATTGGTACTAACACATTTACAATAGATGGCTATAGACAATATGTATTGGTACTAACACATTTACAATAGATGGTTATAGACAATATGTATTGGTACTAACACATTTACAATAGATGGTTATAGACAATATATATTGGTACTAACACATTTACAATAGATGCTTATAGACAATATGTATTGGTACTAACACATTTACAATAGATGGTTATAGACAATATGTATTGGTACTAACACATTTACAATAGATGGTTATAGACAATATGTATTGGTACTAACACATTTACAATAGATGGTTATAGACAATATGTATTGGTACTAACACATTTACAATAGATGGTTATAGACAATATGTATTGGTACTAACACATTTACAATAGATGCTTATAGACAATATGTATTGGTACTAACACATTTACAATAGATGGTTATAGACAATATGTATTGGTACTAACACATTTACAATAGATGGTTATAGACAATATGTATTGGTACTAACACATTTACAATAGATGGTTATAGACAATATGTATTGGTACTAACATATTTACAATAGATGGTTATAGACAATATGTATTGGTACTAACATATTTACAATAGATGGTTATAGACAATATGTATTGGTACTAACATATTTACAATAGATGGTTATAGACAATATGCATTGGTACTAACATATTTACAATAGATGGTTATAGACAATATGTATTGGTACTAACACATTTACAATAGATGGTTATAGACAATATGTATTGGTACTAACATATTTACAATAGATGGTTATAGACAATATGTATTGGTACTAACACATTTACAATAGATGGTTATAGACAATATGTATTGGTACTAACACATTTACAATAGATGGTTATAGACAATATGTATTGGTACTAACACATTTACAATAGATGGTTATAGACAATATGTATTGGTACTAACACATTTACAATAGATGGTTATAGACAATATGTATTGGTACTAACACATTTACAATAGATGGTTATAGACAATATGTATTGGTACTAACACATTTACAATAGATGGTTATAGACAATATGCATTGGTACTAACACATTTACAATAGATGGTTATAGACAATATGTATTGGTACTAACACATTTACAATAGATGGTTATAGACAATATGTATTGGTACTAACATATTTACAATAGATGGTTATAGACAATATGTATTGGTACTAACACATTTACAATAGATGGTTATAGACAATATGTATTGGTACTAACATATTTACAATAGATGGTTATAGACAATATGTATTGGTACTAACACATTTACAATAGATGGTTATAGACAATATGTATTGGTACTAACATATTTACAATAGATGGTTATAGACAATATGTATTGGTACTAACACATTTACAATAGATGGTTATAGACAATATGTATTGGTACTAACACATTTACAATAGATGGTTATAGACAATATGTATTGGTACTAACACATTTACAATAGATGGTTATAGACAATATGCATTGGTACTAACACATTTACAATAGATGGTTATAGACAATATGTATTGGTACTAACACATTTACAATAGATGGTTATAGACAATATATATTGGTACTAACACATTTACAATAGATGGTTATAGACAATATGTATTGGTACTAACATATTTAAAATAGATGGTTATAGACAATATGTATTGGTACTAACACATTTACAATAGATGGTTATAGACAATATGTATTGGTACTAACATATTTACAATAGATGGTTATAGACAATATGTATTGGTACTAACATATTTACAATAGATGGTTATAGACAATATGTATTGGTACTAACACATTTACAATAGATGGTTATAGACAATATGTATTGGTACTAACACATTTACAATAGATGGTTATAGACAATATGTATTGGTACTAACACATTTACAATAGATGGTTATAGACAATATGTATTGGTACTAACACATTTACAATAGATGGTTATAGACAATATGTATTGATACTAACACATTTACAATAGATGGTTATAGACAATATGTATTGGTACTAACACATTTACAATAGATGGTTATAGACAATATGTATTGATACTAACACATTTACAATAGATGGTTATAGACAATATGTATTGGTACTAACACATTTACAATAGATGGTTATAGACAATATGTATTGGTACTAACACATTTACAATAGATGGTTATAGACAATATGTATTGGTACTAACACATTTACAATAGATGGTTATAGACAATATGTATTGGTACTAACACATTTACAATAGATGGTTATAGACAATATGTATTGGTACTAACACATTTACAATAGATGGTTATAGACAATATGTATTGGTACTAACACATTTACAATAGATGGTTATGACACATTAAGACAGATATACATGTAAAATATATATAATATCAATACATGTGGGAGCGACAGTGGCATCAGCTTGCATACGTACGTATATAAATATATATATAGAGTGAAAATGTACTCATTTTATTTGTTATGTTAAACGTTGACTAGGATGAATTTCTCTTGGACATGCATTTATTCATAAAATTTGACAATGATATTGAGAAGTTTTGGTGAATTGCTGTTCAGTAGGGCTATCATTTGACATTTATTGAAAACTTTTTGATTTACTTTTTACTTTTTACTTTTTATTTTTTCATGCATATTATTATGTCGGATTTAAAAGCTCACTAGAGCTTGTGTTATAATTGTTTGATTCTTTCCGACTTTAAATAAAGCTTATTGTATTGTATAGAAGAAGGCTAAAGGGGTAGAATATCACATAAATACAGTAACCCCCTTCATTTTGTTATGGATATTTTAGCTTTCTGTGATCCTTTTCATCAAATTATTACGTTTGTACTTGTATTATCGTTAAACGTACTGCGCAGGTTCATTTTTTTACAAAACATATATATGTCCTTGAATCATTGACCGACTTCTTACATCAAAACACCTCAAATCGATTATTTCATAACTTAATAAAGATCAGCCACGCATGGTGTTTTACACACATCTCGTCAGAGAAAGCTTCGGCAATCAATATAGAAATAATTCAATTATTATATGCATATCTTTTACTTAACCATATTGATCTAATGTATTATAATTATATTGTAATGTCTTGATGCACGCCAATGTATGGTTTACTATCAATAAACTATTTGAATTGAATTTTTGAATTATATAAACATCAAATATAAATTCTTCAAAGAAAATGGAAAAAGAAAGTGATTCGTGATTCACAAAATAAAATATCTTCAAGATAAAAGTGGCATGCATGACCACACAGCACTTAATACAATTATTATAGCCATGTCTCCATAGAAACTTATGTGTATCGATTTCAGTTTGAAATGGATGGATGACATGAAGGTCAAGTCCGGCCACTGATGATTACTATGAGTTTATCCTTTGTATGACCCCAGTGTAAAAAATATCAGTCCATTATGTTTGTTATCATAAATTGAGGCTCAGTTCAGGAGAAGTTCGGAAAGATTTAATTCTTACTGTATAACCATATAATTTGATTATATTAGAAAAGGTCTTTTAGTAAAGTTACGTAGGGTTCAATGTAGATACAATTGTATAAATACCAATAATATCGATAGTAATTACAGATAAAAATCAACAACTCTGTGTAAAGAAGAACCTACTGTGTTATCTCTCTAAGCTCAAATCATCATTTTTTATTTGTTGTTAACGATGCGGATGAAGTCTCGGTGCAACAATGAACTATTGCCACGTTATATGGTGGTCATTGCTAGTTAATGATATATCAATTCATAACCTGGAACCTATTTAAATGCTAATTTTAGCATGCAGTTGACACATGCTTTGAAATCAAACTTTTACACATCTGACGACAGCTGTATCATCACTAAATACATTTAATATCTAGAATATTATTATATTTGTCCATGTTTAAAATATTTGTATATAGAAATTACAAGATGGCATAGGAGCGAAGATGCTTAATGTATAATAAAAAAAGAGTGAATTTTTATGAAAAACCTTTTTTCTTTTTCTTCTAGTATTACAATTTCTTTTTTTATATTAATATTAGAATCATCGATATCACAAAAAAATATATGAAATGGTCCTTGGATATCTTTTTGATAGTGAAATCAAATGTTTCTAAGATTTCATCTGTAAATATATATTATAGATAAACTTCGTCTCCAATGCTGCTCAAATAGTTACTACACCTATACCAAGTAATGTGTACTACCAACAATATTATCTACAAATACTAAAAACACCGAAACACAAACCAATATTATATACAAACAGAAATACAAAAACACGAACCACTATTATATATAGACAGAAACACAAACCAATGTTATATACAGAGAGAAACACAAAAACACGAACCACTATTATATACAGACAGAAACACAAACCAATATTATACACAGAAAGAAACACAAACCAATATTATATACAGAGAGATACACAAAAACACGAACCACTATTATATATAGACAGAAACACAAACCAATATTATATACAGAGAGAAACACAAACCAATATTATATACAGAGAGAAACACAAACCAATATTATATACAGAGAGAAACACAAACCAATATTATATACAGACAGAAACACAAACCAATATTATATACAGAGAGAAACACAAACCAATATTATATACAGACAGAAACACAAACCAATATTATACACAGAGAGAAACACAAAAACACGAACCACTATTATATATAGACAGAAACACAAACCAATATTATATACAGACAGAAACACAAAAACACGAACCACTATTATATACAGAGAGAAACACAAACCAATATTATATACAGACAGAAACACAAACCAATATTATATACAGACAGAAACACAATCCAATATTATATACAGATAGAAACACAAACCAATATTATATACAGATAGAAACACAAACCAATATCATATACAAACAGAAATACAAAAACACGAACCACTATTATATACAGACAGAAACACAAACCAATATTATATACAGACAGAAACACAAACCAATATTATATACAGACAGAAACACAAAAACACGAACCACTATTATATACAGACAGAAACACAAACCAATATTATACACAGAAAGAAACACAAACCAATATTATATACAGAGAGAAACACAAAAACACGAACCACTATTATATACAGACAGAAACACAAACCAATATTATATACAGACAGAAACACAAAAACACGAACCACTATTATATACAGACAGAAACACAAACCAATATTATATACAGACAGAAACACAAAAACACGAACCACTATTATATACAGACAGAAACACAAACCAATATTATACACAGAAAGAAACACAAACCAATATTATATACAGAGAGATACACAAAAACACGAATCACTATTATATACAGACAGAAACACAAACCAATATTATATACAGAGAGAAACACAAAAACACGAACCACTATTATATACAGACAGAAACACAAACCAATATTATATACAGAGAGAAACACAAAAACACAAACCAATATTATATACAGACAGAAACACAAACCAATATTATATACAGACAGAAACACAAAAACACGAACCACTATTATATACAGACAGAAACACACACCAATATTATATACAGACAGAAACACAAACCAATATTATATACAGACAGAAACACAAACCAATATTATATACAGAGAGAAACACAAAAACACGAACCACTATTATATACAGACAGAAACACAAACCAATATTATATACAGACAGAAACACAAAAACACGAACCACTATTATATACAGACAGAAACACAAACCAATATTATATACAGACAGAAACACAAAAACACGAACCACTATTATATACAGACAGAAACACACACCAATATTATATACAGACAGAAACACAAACCAATATTATATACAGACAGAAACACAAACCAATATTATATACAGAGAGAAACACAAAAACACGAACCACTATTATATACAGACAGAAACACAAACCAATATTATATACAGACAGAAACACAAAAACACGAACCACTATTATATACAGACAGAAACACAAACCAATATTATATACAGACAGAAACACAAAAACACGAACCACTATTATATACAGACAGAAACACAAACCAATATTATACACAGAAAGAAACACAAACCAATATTATATACAGAGAGATACACAAAAACACGAATCACTATTATATACAGACAGAAACACAAACCAATATTATATACAGAGAGAAACACAAAAACACGAACCAATATTATATACAGACAGAAACACAAACCAATATTATATACAGATAGAAACACAAACCAATATTATATACAAACAGAAACACAAAAACACGAACCACTATTATATGCAGACAGAAACACAAACCACTATTATATACAGACAGAAACACAAACCAATATTATATACAGATAGAAACACAAACCAATATTATTTACAGACAGAAACACAAAAACACGAACCACTATCATATACAGACAGAAACACAAACCAATATTATACACAGAGAGAAACACAAAAACACGAATCACTATTATATATAGACAGAAACACAAACCAATATTATATACAGACAGAAACACAAACCAATATTATATACAGAGAGAAACACAAAAACACGAATCACTATTATATGTAGACAGAAACACAAACCAATATTATATACTGACAGAAACACAAAAACACAAACCAATATTATATACAGAGAGAAACACAAACCAATATTATATACAGACAGAAACACAAACCAATATTATATACAGAGAGAAACACAAACCAATATTATATACAGACAGAAACACAAACCAATATTATATACAGACAGAAACACAAACCAATATTATATACAGAGAGAAACACAAAAACACGAACCACTATTATATACAGACAGAAACACAAACCAATATTATATACAGACAGAAACACAAAAACACGAACCACTATTATATACAGACAGAAACACAAACCAATATTATACACAGAAAGAAACACAAACCAATATTATATACAGAGAGAAACACAAACCAATATTATATACAGACAGAAACACAAACCAATATTATATACAGACAGAAACACAAACCAATATTATATACAGAGAGAAACACAAAAACACGAACCACTATTATATACAGACAGAAACACAAACCAATATTATATACAGACAGAAACACAAAAACACGAACCACTATTATATACAGACAGAAACACAAACCAATATTATACACAGAAAGAAACACAAACCAATATTATATACAGAGAGAAACACAAAAACACGAACCACTATTATATACAGACAGAAACACAAACCAATATTATATACAGACAGAAACACAAAAACACGAACCACTATTATATACAGACAGAAACACAAACCAATATTATATACAGACAGAAACACAAAAACACGAACCACTATTATATACAGACAGAAACACAAACCAATATTATACACAGAAAGAAACACAAACCAATATTATATACAGAGAGATACACAAAAACACGAATCACTATTATATACAGACAGAAACACAAACCAATATTATATACAGAGAGAAACACAAAAACACGAACCACTATTATATACAGACAGAAACACAAACCAATATTATATACAGAGAGAAACACAAAAACACAAACCAATATTATATACAGACAGAAACACAAACCAATATTATATACAGACAGAAACACAAAAACACGAACCACTATTATATACAGACAGAAACACACACCAATATTATATACAGACAGAAACACAAACCAATATTATATACAGACAGAAACACAAACCAATATTATATACAGAGAGAAACACAAAAACACGAACCACTATTATATACAGACAGAAACACAAACCAATATTATATACAGACAGAAACACAAAAACACGAACCACTATTATATACAGACAGAAACACAAACCAATATTATATACAGACAGAAACACAAAAACACGAACCACTATTATATACAGACAGAAACACACACCAATATTATATACAGACAGAAACACAAACCAATATTATATACAGACAGAAACACAAACCAATATTATATACAGAGAGAAACACAAAAACACGAACCACTATTATATACAGACAGAAACACAAACCAATATTATATACAGACAGAAACACAAAAACACGAACCACTATTATATACAGACAGAAACACAAACCAATATTATATACAGACAGAAACACAAAAACACGAACCACTATTATATACAGACAGAAACACAAACCAATATTATATACAGACAGAAACACAAAAACACGAACCACTATTATATACAGACAGAAACACAAACCAATATTATACACAGAAAGAAACACAAACCAATATTATATACAGAGAGATACACAAAAACACGAATCACTATTATATACAGACAGAAACACAAACCAATATTATATACAGAGAGAAACACAAAAACACGAACCACTATTATATACAGACAGAAACACAAACCAATATTATATACAGAGAGAAACACAAAAACACAAACCAATATTATATACAGACAGAAACACAAACCAATATTATATACAGACAGAAACACAAAAACACGAACCACTATTATATACAGACAGAAACACACACCAATATTATATACAGACAGAAACACAAACCAATATTATATACAGAGAGAAACACAAAAACACGAATCACTATTATATATAGACAGAAACACAAACCAATATTATATACAGAGAGAAACACAAACCAATATTATATACAGACAGAAACACAAACCAATATTATATACAGACAGAAACACAAACCAATATTATATACAGACAGAAACACAAAAACACGAACCACTATTATATACAGACAGAAACACACACCAATATTATATACAGACAGAAACACAAACCAATATTATATACAGACAGAAACACAAAACACGAATCACTATTATATATAGACAGAAACACAAACCAATATTATATACAGAGAGAAACACAAACCAATATTATATACAGACCGAAACACAAAAACAGAAAACCAATATTATATACAGACAGAAACACAAAAACAGAAACCACTATTATATACAGACCAAAACACAAAAACAGAAACCCATATTATATACAAGTGTACAGGGAGCCATGTAATCGTTGTAACCCTAGCACTTTTGTCTTAACTCAAACCAAGATCAAGATTTTTATCCGGATTTTGTGTCCTTGGAACTTGATGTTTGCTAAAGAAGTGGTTGATATCATATCTTTGGATGTGGCTTGCTGCTAACAAGTAATCTACTGAAGGGTTCCTATTGGTTAAGTGCTTCGAACCTTTCACGGTCACCACCATGACATGGTTATCCATTACGGAACACCTATGTCACAAATAACCACAAGCCGGTTCTTAATTTCCTCATTCAAGACGTATCACCGGGTTTGTAATAAAAGCAACACGACAGATGCCACCAATGGAACAGGAACTTCTTAACCTTCCAGAGCACCCAAATGCACGCCAAACCTCCCTTCCGGTTAGATCATTGTTTTTACCCTTTTGTCTTTTCTTTTGACCATTGTCTGTTCTTTGATTTACGGGTTGTGATTTCCACTCTGGTATCTTCAAACTTTTCCCATGGGTCGTTATATGGCTGACGCTATTATTTCGTATTTCAAATTTGTATACCTTTCACAAAATATAAAATATATATAAATACATTCGTTCTCGCACTGTGTTCACTCATCTATCCAGCATCAGGTTGGACTTTGTGTCCATACACTTCCAATAGTAGTAATACGTGACATGAACTAAAAGTACTACATACATATGTTCCAGTTTTAATTTTTAAACATTGTGTTCCATTTCAGCAAACTATTTTTTAACAATAATAGTAGTCAATTATCATTTTTATGAAAGTTTAAAACATCAAAGAAAGCTTACATTTGATTATTATGTATGTACCTGTATTTCAATGTTCACCAGATCAATTGAGGCCATTATTATGTATGTACCTGTATTTCAATGTTCACCAGATCAACTGAGGCCATTTTCATAATACTAAAAACGTATTATTGGGGTTATATGGAAAATTTTAGCAAACAATCCCTCTGACAAGAATGAACTTGCAAGTCATAATGAAATGTAGTATTATGACGTAGCAAATATCCTTGACAAATGTATTTGAGAGGAAGACATCAATATATATATATAAAATCAATATACTTTTCCTTTAAACTTGTTATTACTACTTTACAATATAGTCACGAGTTGTCAGTAAATCAGTTATCTGAATACAATATACTTATAATAAAATATGCCATCTTAAAATAGTACTTTTAGTTTTTAACATGATAACGCGCCCATTATATAATATGTGTGCGCACGCATAGTCTTTTAAGGTCAAGTATTTACACTGAAATCATGGCTTCGGTTTGCTGTACAACATTCTGCACAAAATGTGACAAGTGACTTGATAAATGGCAGAGCTAGTCTGCCCAAACAAGTACAAGGTATATTAACACACTGACCGGTAAATCACCGATGACCGCTCTTTTTCGTCTGCCACAGAACGATCGGTTCCGCTTTGTTGTTTAACATCTAAATCGCCAGGTCATATCAGTTCATGCTTCCACGTGATTCAGATATTTCCGAACATTTTATTTATTATATAATTTTATATTTACAGCCTCTACCTCAAATGTGACCGGCATCGTTCTATTGTGACATCTTTTAAACTCAGGGATTTTATTATATTTTCGATGTATTGGATAAAAAAGCAAGAACTTTATTAATCATTACAGGTAAGTTTTAAATTTGTATATATATTTTTCTTTGTATCAACAAATCTTTTACGTTGACCGAGATAAAGAAGGGAACCCTCTCCAGGTAAATTACATGTTATACAACATGTACTATTTTTAGCTAATACACAGTGTAATCTATAGTGTATTTTAGGTCATCAAATGCTAAATGAAGGTTCGCCTTAGATGAACCTTGGCTTGATAATTATTTTTGAGTCAAGTTTCACAGCAAGTATTTCATCGTCAATACACAAATGTACAAGGTCATGCGTACAAATGAATCACGTGTGTTATACGTAATCTTGTTTACAACATCACAATGTATAATGGCAAAAAATCGTTACATCATGTTTTACGCCTGCGATATCATTACTTTGATAGAAGGAAAGCACGATGCCGGTTTTAAATCATCCACAAGCTTTTCATCAAATTTATCCAGGTCTACCTCATGAATTTGGAAGGTATGTTTTTCCCTCTTAATAATAATAAGAAAACACATTTATTTTGTAAATGTATTATTTAATTGTGATAATATATTCCAATTTGCACGTATTATATAAATATGAAAGTATATAAATTGTTATTCATAGTTTCCAATTTAGAAAGGTTATAAATATTTTCAATATTTCACATTTGAGCTTTCATAAGTGAGAATATATTGGATATATTTGAAGGTAACATTACTTAACCTTGATGATCATTACAACAAATCTAGTTTCATTGATGTAGATTGTTACTGACAATTGGATAAGATAATCATGTTTATCATTTGAAATGAGAAAGTTACACAGAATTATAATTGATCTCAGGAGGTTCAATAGTATGCATCGTTGTATGCTGTTTGTGTGTTTGTAAGAAATGTATGTGTTGTATAATCTTGCCACGGCCTTGCTTATTGTAGAAATGGGTTATATAATGTTAACGACCTATTCTATATTTGAACAACGAAAGGTAGAATATCTGAAAACTAGAAAGGTTCCAGTAAAATATTTAAATAACCGCTTTTGTGAATAATATGATTACTAATTATGTTATTTGAAGTATTTAATAACGGATATGACAGCGGGATGTTTTATTACGTTTTTAATTTCCTTTCTACTTAAGTTACATATATGTACGGTTTTTAACCAGTTTAATTGTCAATTAAACTTTAAAATGTCTTTATTGATCGAATTCGAGTTATTGGTGTTTAGCACAACATTCAATAACATTTTGTGATGTATCATGGCAGTCAGATGTATTGCTGGGGTATATCAGAGTAAACCAACAACCTGTACAAGTTAATAAAAACTGCATTACATTAAAACATCGTGGTATAACCTCTTCTTCTTCTTAATCACCCCGTTCGTTGGATGTGCCGGACAACTCGTTCTAATGACAGAAATTAAATGTGTTCCATGTGTTTGAATACATCACAATTGTACTCCTTGTACGTAAATAACAACTAGTAACAGCTCCTAGTTTATCTAATGTACAACCGTTTACTCATGTTTATCTAATGTACAACCGTTTACTCATGTTTATCTAATGAACAACCGTTTACTCATGTTTATCTAATGTACAACCGTTTACTCATGTTTATCTAATGTACAACCGTTTACTCATGTTTATCTAATGTACAACCGTTTACTCATGTTTATCTAATGTACAACCGTTTACTCATGTTTATCTAATGTACAGCCGTTTACTCATGTTTATCTAATGTACAACCGTTTACTCATGTTTATCTAATGTACAACCGTTTACTCATGTTTATCTAATGTACAACCGTTTACTCATGTTTATCTAATGTACAACCGTTTACTCATGTTTATCTAATGTACAACTGTTTACTCATGTTTATCTAATGTACAACCGTTTACTCATGTCTATCTAATGTACAACCGTTTACTCATGTTTATCTAATGTACAACCGTTTACTCGTGTCTATCTAATGTACAACCGTTTACTCATGTTTATCTAATGAACAACCGTTTACTCATGTTTATCTAATGAACAACCATTTACTCATGTTTATCTAATGAACAACCGTTTACTCATGTTTATCTAATGTACAACTGTTTACTCATGTTTATCTAATGTACAACCGTTTACTCATGTTTATCTAATGAACAACCGTTTACTCATGTTTATCTAATGAACAACTGTTTACTCATGTTTATCTAATGTACAACCGTTTACTCATGTTTATCTAATGAACAACCGTTTACTCATGTTTATCTAATGAACAACCGTTTACTCATGTTTATCTAATGTACAACCGTTTACTCATGTTTGTCTAATGTACAACCGTTTACTCATGTTTATCTAATGTACAACCGTTTACTCATGTTTATCTAATGTACAACCGTTTACTCATGTTTATCTAATGTACAACCGTTTACTCATGTTTATCTAATGTACAACCGTTTACTCATGTTTATCTAATGTACAACCGTTTACTCATGTTTATCTAATGTACAACCGTTTACTCATGTTTATCTAATGTACAACCGTTTACTCATGTTTATCTAATGTACAACCGTTTACTCATGTTTATCTAATGTACAACCGTTTACTCATGTTTATCTAATGTACAACCGTTTACTTATGTTTATCTAATGTAAAACCGTTTACTCATGTTTGTCTAATGTACAACCGTTTACTCATGTTTATCTAATGAACAACCGTTTACTCATGTTTATCTAATGAACAACCGTTTACTCATGTTTATCTAATGAACAACCGTTTACTCATGTTTGTCTAATGTACAACTGTTTACTCATGTTTATCAGGAGTAGTCGGTCGTGGTCCTTTACAAGGTAACATGTCTCCATTTTCTCCACTTTGTACTCTTTTACTTGCGGCAATTGCATTTTTCAAGTCTTTGGCCTACCTCATGCCACGGTTTTCTTGCATAGTATATTTTTTATAAATTTGTTCTGTTCATGAATATAGCTGAAATATTGTTCACTTGATGTTAAAACAATCATTTCTGAGATACATGTACAGTATTAATGCAATATCTTAAAATATTAAAATCATGTGTTTGAGGCTACGAAACTGGAGCAAAGACGAGCTAAACACAGCCTTACACCAGTTTTGCGCTGGATACGCATAATTTGTTTTTATTTTAAGACATAAATATTGCATTTATTGATAACAGGTTTAGTATATGACAAATAAACCAATTGTATGATTTACAACTGTTCAAACTTATTTATTGAGGCGCAACAGGTATTAAAATGATCAAAACAAAAAGTACCACACTGTCGGAAATATATTGAAAAGGGTACCAGGAAAAATGGAACACTGATAGTTACAGAATATGAATAGATTGAAGATATCAAAGGGGTAATTAGAATGTGTAAATCTAGGAAGGACAGATAATACCTAGGAAATCAAATGATTGAGCACCATCAATTCCTCAACCACCAGGCTGAACACAAACGTTATTTATCAGACAACGTTATGTAGTAGTAACACCAAGATAATGTATTTACAATGTACATCAAGTGCAAAGGTTTGCTTCTTTACAGTCTTGTAATTATTAAAAGAACTGGATAAATCACAGATGACGAGGTATTTACATAACACACCGTTAAGTACTACATGTAACAAACTACTCAACCTATTTTTAGTAACATGGATTATATATACCTAATTAATTGTTGTTTAACTATTCATGGTGAGAACAAGTTTTTGCAAACCAAAACTCGTGTCGAATATATAAATTATGGCACTGGAATGGCCATTTGCTGAATGTTTTGATTCCTACAAATGAAATGAGGGGAGGGGATTAATGGTTAGAATCAGAATATGGTGTTCCTTCAGCTACTGTCATCGATCCTTAGCGTGCAAAGAACGATATTATTTTCTTTCAATCCTTCATTAAAAAAGCAATCGGTATTATGATGTCGGTTACAATTTCCGCATAAAAACGATGTTCGGTTCGTCTTTATCTCCTGTTGTATGTAGGAAGGCTCATGTTTTATTTACGATATTTGTGTTTGTTTACGCATAGTGGTGTCCAACGCATATTGTGTTGTGATTTTCTTCGTATTGTGTACCCTATGTTGCCAGTTGTCCCTCGATTGTCCATTTTGTATTGCCCCCTCGGTATCCTGTAACGTTTATTCATATCTTTGTATTAAACACTGCATTCCGACGTGTGGTAGTTTTTTTGTTTTTGTTTTTCATTTTATTCCGACAGTGTTATTATTTTTTTCATTTATTCCGACAGTGTTATTATTTTTTTCATTTATTCCGACAGTGTGGTATTTTTCGTTTTTCACTTTATTCCGACAGCAAAGACTGGTTGGCTCGGAATCAGAATAATGTGTCGGAGTGTGGCGACATGTCTATCCGCGGACTGTTGCTTCAGTGAGCTGGCATTATAATAATCCAACTAAGCGTGTTGGTTTAGTACAAAGCGGATCTGATCATCATTATCTTGAAAATTAACTTGTTCTCGCCATGATATAGCTAAAACAATTGCTTCGTTGGCGTTAAACATCAATCACTTACTCCTACAGTGTGGTATTTTTTTGTTTTTCATTTTATTCCTACATTGTGGTATTTTTTTGTTTTTCACTTTATTCCTACAGTGTGGTATTTTTTTGTTTTTCACTTTATTCCTACAGTGTGGTATTTTTTTGTTTTTCACTTTATTCCTACAGTGTGGTATTTTTTTGTTTTTCATTTTATTCCTACATTGTGGTATTTTTTTGTTTTTCACTTTATTCCTACATTGTGGTATTTTTTTGTATTTCACTTTATTCCTACATTGTGGTATTTTTTTGTTTTTCACTTTATTCCTAGTGGTATTTTTTTGTTTTTCATTTTATTCCTACATTGTGGTATTTTTTTGTTTTTCACTTTATTCCTACAGTGTGGTATTTTTTTGTTTTTTCACTTTATTCCTACATTGTGGTATTTTTTTGTTTTTCACTTTATTCCTACAGTGTGGTATTTTTTTGTTTTTTCACTTTATTCCTACAGTGTGGTATTTTTTTGTTTTTCACTTTATTCCTACAGTGTGGTATTTTTTTGTTTTTTCACTTTATTCCTACAGTGTGGTATTTTTTTGTTTTTCACTTTATTCCTACAGTGTGGTATTTTTTTGTTTTTCACTTTATTCCTACAGTGTGGTATTTTTTTGTTTTTCATTTTATTCCTACATTGTGGTATTTTTTTGTTTTTCACTTTATTCCTACAGTGTGGTATTTTTTTGTTTTTTCACTTTATTCCTACATTGTGGTATTTTTTTGTTTTTCACTTTATTCCTACATTGTGGTATTTTTTTGTATTTCACTTTATTCCTACATTGTGGTATTTTTTTGTTTTTCACTTTATTCCTAGTGGTATTTTTTTGTTTTTCACTTTATTCCTACAGTGTGGTATTTTTTTTGTTTTTTCACTTTATTCCTACAGTGTGGTATTTTTTTGTTTTTCACTTTATTCCTACATTGTGGTATTTTTTTGTTTTTCACTTTATTCCTAGTGGTATTTTTTTGTTTTTTCACTTTATTCCTACATTGTGGTATTTTTTTGTTTTTCACTTTATTCCTACATTGTGGTATTTTTTTGTATTTCACTTTATTCCTACATTGTGGTATTTTTTTGTTTTTCACTTTATTCCTAGTGGTATTTTTTTGTTTTTTCACTTTATTCCTACATTGTGGTATTTTTTGTTTTTCACTTTATTCCTACAGTGTGGTATTTTTTTGTTTTTTCACTTTATTCCTACATTGTGGTATTTTTTTGTTTTTCACTTTATTCCTAGTGGTATTTTTTGGTTTTTTCACTTTATTCCTACATTGTGGTATTTTTTTGTTTTTCACTTTATTCCTACAGTGTGGTATTTTTTTGTTTTTTCACTTTATTGGTACATTGTGGTATTTTTTTGTTTTTCACTTTATTCGTACATTGTGGTATTTTTTTGTTTTTTCACTTTATTCCTACAGTGTGGTATTTTTTTGTTTTTTCACTTTATTCCTACAGTGTGGTATTTTTTGGTTTTTTCACTTTATTCCTACAGTGTGGTATTTTTTTGTTTTTCACTTTATTCCTACAGTGTGGTATTTTTTTGTTTTTCACTTTATTCCTAGAGATATTTTTTTGTTTTTTCACTTTATTCCTACAGTGTGGTATTTTTATTTCATTTTATCATGTTAATTTCCAGTGCATATCAATTCTGCTACTGATTTTACCAGATTACATCTCTGTAAGATAATGATGACACATTTACTTATATGAATTGTTATTGTCTATCGAGAATTGAGGGGGTGAATTGTTAGTTGAGTGAGGAAGGATCACAAACAGTTTGATAACGGACTGAATTCTAAATAAAGTATCAGTTTTTGTAATGATTATGTCAATTCATCGTAACCTCTATATCAATAGTCACTAGAATCTGTTCTGATGCGTTAGTATTTTTTACTGAATGGTAACCGTTATATTACTGATTAACAAACGTGATAAATGATTCACAAAATTGATTAAACATTACCAAGAACACTGATTTTAAGATTATAATGAAAACTGGCGTTCGAAGAAGAATACACATACTAGATGGTAATTTAATGTAATTAACGATGCTTTGTTTTGGTATTAAACTTTATTTTCAAGATTTATTGTAAATACCAGATTTCCATTATATATTAATTATACTTACTTCACCTGATAAACATGTCTATGTTTACTAGTGTCATCGTTGACTGTTAACGTAGGGTATAATCTGTCCAGTAGTCAGTCATCACTGACATGGTTTATTAGTCAAAGTTTTATTACATTTTATCTTCTAGCAGTCTATCTAATACTATAAATATCCCTTGGGAAAATAAAGCGAAAACAATCTGAGAAGAAATGATACTGAAAGTATATTGAATGGTCCTTTTTGCTTTGCAGTTTACCGTAGATCGAAGGACAGACAATGCAATGGCCATACGCGAATAAGACAAACAATGATACACAAAGTACTATACAGATAGTTAAAGATTGAACAAGAGTATGCACCCACACAAAACACGCGCCGTGACCTCGGGTGCTCTGGAAGCGACTCCTGTTACATTAGTGACAGCCGTAATGTTACTCTTGTTTAACATCAGGTTATGTAAGAGATAAGAAGTTTACTCTCAACATATGAAACATCACTTCAAAATGTGTCATCTGAACCATTTGTCTTACACGTGCATTAACACAGAAGAATTAATAGATCCAATATGTATTCGTGTTTTGTTGTAGATCACTGTGACCTGGCTGTGTCTCTGCTACTCGATCTTACCACGGAAGTTTCAGTCTACTTCAAATTCATCATTTTCAAATCAACGAATTTTAAATCTAACATTTACTATTGTTTTATAAAATATTCTAAGAACAGAATTAAATATTGCAAATAGTGGAACCGAAATCTACAAGATCATAAACAATCCTCTATCAAGATTCAGGATTTATTTCCCCCAAAATTTAACGCACGCACTGAGGCTTTCTATGAATTAATCATTGGTATTTATGTAGAATAGTCGGAATAAATTTGAATGCAGCAAAGTATGGTAGAGGTACAATGGGAATGGTATAATATAATGCTATGGTTTCCTAGGTGATAAACAACCAATTAATTTCTTTGACCCTTTTTTTATTACAACATCCTATACTGTCTATAGCATATGATTCAATAACATTTCGACCTTTTAAGTCCGCCAGTGAAACACTGACTTCTGAATTTAGTACGCTTTTTTCCACAAATGCTCCATTTAAGATTAATCAGATCATTGATTTGAAATATTATTGTTACTATCTAAGTGTTGAGAGAGAAAAAATCTACTGCCAAATAAATGTGGAATAAAACGATTGTACAATAGTTTCTAAAGTGTACAACACAGCTTTTAGCAAGTTACAAAACTGTACAATAGTTACTAAAGTGTACAACACAGCTTTTAGCAAGTTACAAAACTGTACAATAGTTTCTAAAGTGTACAAAACAGCTTTTAGCAAGTTACAAAACTGTACAATAGTTACTAAAGTGTACAAAACAGCTTTTAACAAGTTACAAAACTGTACAATAGTTACTAAAGTGTACAAAACAGCTTTTAACAAGTTACAAAACTGTACAATAGTTACTAAAGTGTACAAAACAGCTTTTAACAAGTTACAAAACTGTACAATAGTTACTAAAGTGTACAAAACAACTTTTAACAAGTTACAAAACTGTACAATAGTTATTAAAGTGTACAAAACAGCTTTTAACAAGTTACAAAACTGTACAATAGTTACTAAAGTGTACAAAACAACTTTTAGCAAGTTACAAAACTGTACAATAGTTACTAAAGTGTACAAAACAGCTTTTAACAAGTTACAAAACTGTACAATAGTTACTAAAGTGTACAAAACAACTTTTAACAAGTTACAAAACTGTACAATAGTTACTAAAGTGTACAAAACAACTTTTAACAAGTTACAAAACTGTACAATAGTTATTAAAGTGTACAAAACAACTTTTAACAAGTTACAAAACTGTACAATAGTTATTAAAGTGTACAAAACAACTTTTAACAAGTTACAAAACTGTACAATAGTTATTAAAGTGTACACAACAACTTTTAACAAGTTACAAAACTGTACAATAGTTACTAAAGTGTACAAAACAGCTTTTAACAAGTTACAAAACTGTACAATAGTTACTAAAGTGTACAAAACAGCTTTTAACAAGTTACAAAACTGTACAATAGTTACTAAAGTGTACAAAACAGCTTTTAACAAGTTACAAAACTGTACAATAGTTACTAAAGTGTACAAAACAGCTTTTAACAAGTTACAAAACTGTACAATAGTTTCTAAAGTGTACAAAACAGCTTTTAACAAGTTACAAAACTGTACAATAGTTACTAAAGTGTACAAAACAGCTTTTAACAAGTTACAAAACTGTACAATAGTTACTAAAGTGTACAAAACAACTTTTAACAAGTTACAAAACTGTACAATAGTTACTAAAGTGTACAAAACAGCTTTTAACAAGTTACAAAACTGTACAATAGTTACTAAAGTGTACAAAACAGCTTTTAACAAGTTACAAAACTGTACAATAGTTACTAAAGTGTACAAAACAGCTTTTAACAAGTTACAAAACTGTACAATAGTTACTAAAGTGTACAAAACAGCTTTTAACAAGTTACAAAACTGTACAATAGTTACTAAAGTGTACAAAACAGCTTTTAACAAGTTACAAAACTGTACAATAGTTTCTAAAGTGTACAAAACAACTTTTAACAAGTTACAAAACTGTACAATAGTTTCTAAAGTGTACAAAACAGCTTTTAGCAAGTTACAAAACTGTACAATAGTTACTAAAGTGTACAAAACAGCTTTTAACAAGTTACAAAACTGTACAATAGTTACTAAAGTGTACAAAACAGCTTTTAACAAGTTACAAAACTGTACAATAGTTACTAAAGTGTACAAAACAGCTTTTAACAAGTTACAAAACTGTACAATAGTTACTAAAGTGTACAAAACAGCTTTTAACAAGTTACAAAACTGTACAATAGTTACTAAAGTGTACAAAACAGCTTTTAACAAGTTACAAAACTGTACAATAGTTACTAAAGTGTACAAAACAGCTTTTAACAAGTTACAAAACTGTACAATAGTTACTAAAGTGTACAAAGCAGCTTTTAACAAGTTACAAAACTGTACAATAGTTACTAAAGTGTACAAAGCAGCTTTTAACAAGTTACAAAACTGTACAATAGTTACTAAAGTGTACAAAGCAGCTTTTAACAAGTTACAAAACTGTACAATAGTTACTAAAGTGTACAAAACAGCTTTTAACAAGTTACAAAACTGTACAATAGTTTCTAATGTGTACAAAACAACTTTTAACAAGTTACAAAACTGTACAATAGTTACTAAAGTGTACAAAACAACTTTTAACAAGTTACAAAACTGTACAATAGTTACTAAAGTGTACAAAGCAACTTTTAACAAGTTACAAAACTGTACAATAGTTACTAAAGTGTACAAAGCAACTTTTAACAAGTTACAAAACTGTACAATAGTTACTAAAGTGTACAAAACAACTTTTAACAAGTTACAAAACTGTACAATAGTTACTAAAGTGTACAAAACAGCTTTTAACAAGTTACAAAACTGTACAATAGTTACTAAAGTGTACAAAACAGCTTTTAACAAGTTACAAAACTGTACAATAGTTACTAAAGTGTACAAAGCAACTTTTAACAAGTTACAAAACTGTACAATAGTTTCTAATGTGTACAAAACAACTTTTAACAAGTTACAAAACTGTACAATAGTTACTAAAGTGTACAAAACAACTTTTAACAAGTTACACAACTGTACAATAGTTACTAAAGTGTACAAAACAACTTTTAACAAGTTACAAAACTGTACAATAGTTACTAAAGTGTACAAAACAGCTTTTAGCAAGTTACAAAACTGTACAATAGTTACTAAAGTGTACAAAACAGCTTTTAACAAGTTACAAAACTGTACAATAGTTACTAAAGTGTACAAAACAGCTTTTAACAAGTTACAAAACTGTACAATAGTTACTAAAGTGTACAAAACAACTTTTAACAAGTTACAAAACTGTACAATAGTTACTAAAGTGTACAAAACAGCTTTTAGCAAGTTACAAAACTGTACAATAGTTACTAAAGTGTACAAAACAGCTTTTAGCAAGTTACAAAACTGTACAATAGTTACTAAAGTGTACAAAACAACTTTTAACAAGTTACAAAACTGTACAATAGTTACTAAAGTGTACAAAACAGCTTTTAACAAGTTACAAAACTGTACAATAGTTACTAAAGTGTACAAAGCAACTTTTAGCAAGTTACAAAACTGTACAATAGTTTCTAAAGTGTACAAAACAACTTTTAACAAGTTACAAAACTGTACAATAGTTACTAAAGTGTACAAAACAGCTTTTAACAAGTTACAAAACTGTACAATAGTTACTAAAGTGTACAAAACAGCTTTTAACAAGTTACAAAACTGTACAATAGTTACTAAAGTGTACAAAACAACTTTTAACAAGTTACAAAACTGCACAATAGTTACTAAAGTGTACAAAACAACTTTTAACAAGTTACAAAACTGTACAATAGTTTCTAAAGTGTACAAAACAGCTTTTAACAAGTTACAAAACTGTACAATAGTTACTAAAGTGTACAAAACAACTTTTAGCAAGTTACAAAACTGTACAATAGTTTCTAAAGTGTACAAAACAACTTTTAACAAGTTTCAAAACTGTACAATAGTTACTAAAGTGTACAAAATAGCTTTTAGCAAGTTACAAAACTGTACAATAGTTTCTAAAGTGTACAAAACAGCTTTTAACAAGCTACAAAAATGTACAATAGTTACTAAAGTGTACAAAACAGCTTTTAACAAGCTACAAAACTGTACAATAGTTTCTAAAGTGTACAAAACAGCTTTTAGCAAGCTACAAAACTGTACAATAGTTTCTAAAGTGTACAAAACAGCTTTTAACAAGTTACAAAACTGTACAATAGTTACTAAAGTGTACAAAACAGCTTTTAACAAGTTACAAAACTGTACAATAGTTACTAAAGTGTACAAAACAGCTTTTAACAAGTTACAAAACTGTACAATAGTTACTAAAGTGTACAAAGCAACTTTTAACAAGTTACAAAACTGTACAATAGTTACTAAAGTGTACAAAACAGCTTTTAACAAGTTACAAAACTGTACAATAGTTACTAAAGTGTACAAAACAGCTTTTAACAAGTTACAAAACTGTACAATAGTTACTAAAGTGTACAAAACAGCTTTTAACAAGTTACAAAACTGTACAATAGATTCTAAAGTGTACAAAACAACTTTTAGCAAGTTACAAAACTGTACAATAGTTACTAAAGTGTACAAAACAGCTTTTAACAAGTTACAAAACTGTACAATAGTTACTAAAGTGTACAAAACAGCTTTTAACAAGTTACAAAACTGTACAATAGTTACTAAAGTGTACAAAACAGCTTTTAACAAGTTACAAAACTGTACAATAGTTACTAAAGTGTACAAAACAGCTTTTAACAAGTTACAAAACTGTACAATAGTTACTAAAGTGTACAAAACAACTTTTAACAAGTTACAAAACTGTACTATAGTTACTAAAGTGTACAAAGCAACTTTTAACAAGTTACAAAACTATACAATAGTTACTAAAGTGTACAAAACAGCTTTTAACAAGTTACAAAACTGTACAATAGTTACTAAAGTGTACAAAACAGCTTTTAACAAGTTACAAAACTGTACAATAGTTACTAAAGTGTACAAAACAACTTTTAACAAGTTACAAAACTGTACAATAGTTTCTAAAGTGTACAAAACAGCTTTTAACAAGTTACAAAACTGTACAATAGTTACTAAAGTGTACAAAACAGCTTTTAACAAGTTACAAAACTGTACAATAGATTCTAAAGTGTACAAAACAACTTTTAGCAAGTTACAAAACTGTACAATAGTTACTAAAGTGTACAAAACAGCTTTTAACAAGTTACAAAACTGTACAATAGTTACTAAAGTGTACAAAACAGCTTTTAACAAGTTACAAAACTGTACAATAGTTACTAAAGTGTACAAAACAGCTTTTAACAAGTTACAAAACTGTACAATAGTTACTAAAGTGTACAAAACAGCTTTTAACAAGTTACAAAACTGTACAATAGTTACTAAAGTGTACAAAACAGCTTTTAACAAGTTACAAAACTGTACAATAGTTTCTAAAGTGTACAAAACAGCTTTTAGCAAGTTACAAAACTGTACAATAGTTACTAAAGTGTACAAAACAGCTTTTAGCAAGTTACAAAACTGTACAATAGTTACTAAAGTGTACAAAACAGCTTTTAACAAGTTACAAAACTGTACAATAGTTTCTAAAGTGTACAAAACAGCTTTTAGCAAGTTACAAAACTGCACAATAGTTACTAAAGTGTACAAAACAACTTTTAACAAGTTACAAAACTGTACAATAGTTTCTAAAGTGTACAAAACAGCTTTTAACAAGTTACAAAACTGTACAATAGTTACTAAAGTGTACAAAACAACTTTTAGCAAGTTACAAAACTGTACAATAGTTTCTAAAGTGTACAAAACAACTTTTAACAAGTTTCAAAACTGTACAATAGTTACTAAAGTGTACAAAATAGCTTTTAGCAAGTTACAAAACTGTACAATAGTTTCTAAAGTGTACAAAACAGCTTTTAACAAGCTACAAAAATGTACAATAGTTACTAAAGTGTACAAAACAGCTTTTAACAAGCTACAAAACTGTACAATAGTTTCTAAAGTGTACAAAACAGCTTTTAGCAAGCTACAAAACTGTACAATAGTTTCTAAAGTGTACAAAACAGCTTTTAACAAGTTACAAAACTGTACAATAGTTACTAAAGTGTACAAAACAGCTTTTAACAAGTTACAAAACTGTACAATAGTTACTAAAGTGTACAAAACAGCTTTTAACAAGTTACAAAACTGTACAATAGTTACTAAAGTGTACAAAGCAACTTTTAACAAGTTACAAAACTGTACAATAGTTACTAAAGTGTACAAAACAGCTTTTAACAAGTTACAAAACTGTACAATAGTTACTAAAGTGTACAAAACAGCTTTTAACAAGTTACAAAACTGTACAATAGTTACTAAAGTGTACAAAACAGCTTTTAACAAGTTACAAAACTGTACAATAGATTCTAAAGTGTACAAAACAACTTTTAGCAAGTTACAAAACTGTACAATAGTTACTAAAGTGTACAAAACAGCTTTTAACAAGTTACAAAACTGTACAATAGTTACTAAAGTGTACAAAACAGCTTTTAACAAGTTACAAAACTGTACAATAGTTACTAAAGTGTACAAAACAGCTTTTAACAAGTTACAAAACTGTACAATAGTTACTAAAGTGTACAAAACAGCTTTTAACAAGTTACAAAACTGTACAATAGTTACTAAAGTGTACAAAACAACTTTTAACAAGTTACAAAACTGTACTATAGTTACTAAAGTGTACAAAGCAACTTTTAACAAGTTACAAAACTATACAATAGTTACTAAAGTGTACAAAACAGCTTTTAACAAGTTACAAAACTGTACAATAGTTACTAAAGTGTACAAAACAGCTTTTAACAAGTTACAAAACTGTACAATAGTTACTAAAGTGTACAAAACAACTTTTAACAAGTTACAAAACTGTACAATAGTTTCTAAAGTGTACAAAACAGCTTTTAACAAGTTACAAAACTGTACAATAGTTACTAAAGTGTACAAAACAGCTTTTAACAAGTTACAAAACTGTACAATAGATTCTAAAGTGTACAAAACAACTTTTAGCAAGTTACAAAACTGTACAATAGTTACTAAAGTGTACAAAACAGCTTTTAACAAGTTACAAAACTGTACAATAGTTACTAAAGTGTACAAAACAGCTTTTAACAAGTTACAAAACTGTACAATAGTTACTAAAGTGTACAAAACAGCTTTTAACAAGTTACAAAACTGTACAATAGTTACTAAAGTGTACAAAACAGCTTTTAACAAGTTACAAAACTGTACAATAGTTACTAAAGTGTACAAAACAGCTTTTAACAAGTTACAAAACTGTACAATAGTTTCTAAAGTGTACAAAACAGCTTTTAGCAAGTTACAAAACTGTACAATAGTTACTAAAGTGTACAAAACAGCTTTTAGCAAGTTACAAAACTGTACAATAGTTACTAAAGTGTACAAAACAGCTTTTAACAAGTTACAAAACTGTACAATAGTTACTAAAGTGTACAAAACAACTTTTAACAAGTTACAAAACTGTACAATAGTTACTAAAGTGTACAAAACAACTTTTAACAAGTTACAAAACTGTACAATAGTTTCTAAAGTGTACAAAACAGCTTTTAGCAAGTTACAAAACTGTACAATAGTTACTAAAGTGTACAAAACAGCTTTTAACAAGTTACAAAACTGTACAATAGTTTCTAAAGTGTACAAAACAGCTTTTAGCAAGTTACAAAACTGTACAATAGTTTCTAAAGTGTACAAAACAGCTTTTAACAAGTTACAAAACTGTACAATAGTTTCTAAAGTGTACAAAACAGCTTTTAGCAAGTTACAAAACTGTACAATAGATTCTAAAGTGTACAAAACAACTTTTAGCAAGTTACAAAACTGTACAATAGTTACTAAAGTGTACAAAACAGCTTTTAACAAGTTACAAAACTGTACAATAGTTACTAAAGTGTACAAAACAGCTTTTAACAAGTTACAAAACTGTACAATAGTTTCTAAAGTGTACAAAACAACTTTTAACAAGTTACAAAACTGTACAATAGTTTCTAAAGTGTACAAAACAGCTTTTAGCAAGTTACAAAACTGTACAATAGTTACTAAAGTGTACAAAACAGCTTTTAACAAGTTACAAAACTGTACAATAGTTACTAAAGTGTACAAAACAGCTTTTAACAAGTTACAAAACTGTACAATAGTTACTAAAGTGTACAAAACAGCTTTTAACAAGTTACAAAACTGTACAATAGTTACTAAAGTGTACAAAACAACTTTTAACAAGTTACAAAACTGTACAATAGTTTCTAATGTGTACAAAACAGCTTTTAGCAAGTTACAAAACTGTACAATAGTTACTAAAGTGTACAAAACAGCTTTTAACAAGTTACAAAACTGTACAATAGTTTCTAAAGTGTACAAAACAGCTTTTAGCAAGTTACAAAACTGTACAATAGTTTCTAAAGTGTACAAAACAGCTTTTAACAAGTTACAAAACTGTACAATAGTTTCTAAAGTGTACAAAACAACTTTTAACAAGTTACAAAACTGTACAATAGTTTCTAAAGTGTACAAAACAGCTTTTAACAAGTTACAAAACTGTACAATAGTTACTAAAGTGTACAAAACAGCTTTTAACAAGTTACAAAACTGTACAATAGTTACTAAAGTGTACAAAACAGCTTTTAACAAGTTACAAAACTGTACAACAGTTACTAAAGTGTACAAAACAGCTTTTAACAAGTTACAAAACTGTACAATAGTTACTAAAGTGTACAAAACAACTTTTAACAAGTTACAAAACTGTACAACAGTTACTAAAGTGTACAAAACAGCTTTTAACAAGTTACAAAACTGTACAATAGTTTCTAAAGTGTACAAAACAGCTTTTAGCAAGTTACAAAACTGTACAATAGTTTCTAAAGTGTACAAAACAGCTTTTAACAAGTTACAAAACTGTACAATAGTTACTAAAGTGTACAAAACAGCTTTTAGCAAGTTACAAAACTGTACAATAGTTACTAAAGTGTACAAAACAGCTTTTAACAAGTTACAAAACTGTACAATAGTTTCTAAAGTGTACAAAACAACTTTTAACAAGTTACAAAACTGTACAATAGTTTCTAAAGTGTACAAAACAACTTTTAACAAGTTACAAAACTGTACAATAGTTTCTAAAGTGTACAAAACAACTTTTAACAAGTTACAAAACTGTACAATAGTTTCTAAAGTGTACAAAACAGCTTTTAGCAAGTTACAAAACTGTACAATAGTTTCTAAAGTGTACAAAACAGCTTTTAGCAAGTTACAAAACTGTACAATAGTTTCTAAAGTGTACAAAACAACTTTTAACAAGTTACAAAACTGTACAATAGTTTCTAATGTGTACAAAACAACTTTTAACAAGTTACAAAACTGTACAATAGTTACTAAAGTGTACAAAACAACTTTTAACAAGTTACAAAACTGTACAATAGTTTCTAAAGTGTACAAAACAGCTTTTAGCAAGTTACAAAACTGTACAATAGTTACTAAAGTGTACAAAACAGCTTTTAACAAGTTACAAAACTGTACAATAGTTTCTAAAGTGTACAAAACAGCTTTTAGCAAGTTACAAAACTGTACAATAGTTACTAAAGTGTACAAAACAACTTTTAAGAAGTTACAAAACTGGCCGATGAACAAGGACGGTATTACATATGTTAAGGTTAACATAGTTAACAGAATCTTTTGTGGTGATATTAAATGTTTGAATGTGTTTAGCTAGTGGTTATTTTAGTAGAGTATACAACCATATGGATTAGTCTTTTCACTGATAGTAAACAGTTTTTCACTATGTTTATGTTTATGATATATATTAGTGGTGCCGATCAAAGTACATAGTTTAAGCACAGGACACTAGGGGAAGAAATGATCATATGTCTTCTTAACAAATTTGACTCCGTGTCAGCGGGACCTACTTAGATATAGGTATATGATATTAAAGGTCACCTATAAGATAAGTTAATTTGAACAATCATGTTTGAGTATATATATGCTTTTATTGGTATCTAGTATTATGTCTATTTTGTCTTTTGTGTATTGCTTGGATTATGCCAATATCTGCTGTGCTTTATCCAATAAACATTTTGAATTTTGAATTTTGAAAATACATCCCATTAAATGCAGATGACATTGGATGGTTATGTTGAAATGTTTTGATTTAAATCGAAAGTCCAGGGTTATTACCACGCAAAGTGATAGTTTTAAAAATGGTTAATCTTAACAATTCACAGATGGAACCGAAAAGTTTTCTTCTTCTACTTCTACCAAATACTGACCCCTTCAATAAGTTGATGATTATGTCAGAGGCTGTTCTACTTCTACCAAATACTGACCCCTTCAATAAGTTGAAGATTATGTCAGAGGTTGTTCTATTTCTACCAAATACTGACCTCTTCAATAAGTTGATGATTATGTCAGAGGTTGTTCTACTTCTACCAAATACTGACCCCTTCAATAAGTTGATGATTATGTCAGAGGTTGTTCTACTTCTACCAAATACTGATCCCTTCAATAAGTTGATGATTATGTCAGAGGTTGTTCTACTTCTACCAAATACTGACCCCTTCAATAAGTTGAAGATTATGTCAGAGGTTGTTCTATTTCTACCAAATACTGACCTCTTCAATAAGTTGATGATTATGTCAGAGGTTGTTCTACTTCTATCAAATACTGACCTCTTCAATAAGTTGAAGATTATGTCAGAGGTTGTTCTACTTCTACCAAATACTGACCCCTTCAATAAGTTGATGATTATGTCAGAGGTTGTTCTACTTCTACCAAATACTGACCCCTTCAATAAGTTGATGATTATGTCAGAGGTTGTTCTACTTCTACCAAATACTGACCCCTTCAATAAGTTGATGATTATGTCAGAGGTTGTTCTACTACCAAATACTGACCCCTTCAATAAGTTGATGATTATGTCAGAGGTTGTTCTACTTCTACCAACTACTGACCCCTTCAATAAGTTAAAGATTATGTCAGAGGTTGCTCTACTTCTACCAAATACTGACCCCTTCAATAAGTTGATGATTATGTCAGAGGTTGTTCTACTTCTACCAAATACTGACCCCTTCAATAAGTTGATGATTATGTCAGAGGTTGTTCTACTTCTACCAAATACTGATCCTTTCAATAAGTTGATGATTATGTCAGAGGTTGTTCTACTTCTACCAAATACTGACCCCTTCAATAAGTTGATGATTATGTCAGAGGTTGTTCTACTTCTACCAAATACTGATCCTTTCAATAAGTTGATGATTATGTCAGAGGTTGTTCTACTTCTACCAAATACTGACCCCTTCAATAAGTTGATGATGATCTCAGAGGTTGTTCTACTTCTACCAAATACTGACCTCTTCAATAAGTTGATGATTATGTCAGAGGTTGTTCTACTTCTACCAAATACTGACCCCTTCAATAAGTTGATGATTATGTCAGAGGTTGTTCTACTTCTACCAAATACTGACCCCTTCAATAAGTTGATGATTATGTCAGAGGTTGTTCTACTTCTACCAAATACTGATCCTTTCAATAAGTTGATGATTATGTCAGAGGTTGTTCTACTTCTACCAAATACTGACCCCTTCAATAAGTTAAAGATTATGTCAGAGGTTGTTCTACTTCTACCAAATACTGATCCTTTCAATAAGTTGATGATTATGTCAGAGGTTGTTCTACTTCTACCAAATACTGACCCCTTCAATAAGTTGATGATTATGTCAGAGGTTGTTCTACTACCAAATACTGACCCCTTCAATAAGTTAAAGATTATGTCAGAGGTTGTTCTACTTCTACCAAATACTGACCCCTTCAATAAGTTGAAGATTATGTCAGAGGCTGTTCTACTTCTACCAAATACTGACCCTTTCAATAAGTTGAAGATTATGTCAGAGGTTGTTCTACTTCTACCAATTACTGACCCCTTCAATAAGTTGAAGATTATGTCAGAGGTTGTTCTACTTCTACCAAATACTGACCCCTTCAATAAGTTGAAGATTATGTCAGAGGTTGTTCTACTTCTACCAAATACTGACCCCTTGAATAAGTTGATGATTATGTCAGAGGTTGTTCTACTTCTACCAAATACTGACCCCTTCAATAAGTTGAAGATTATGTCAGAGGTTGTTCTACTTCTACCAAATACTGACCCTTTCAATCAGTTGAAGATTATGTCAGAGGTTGTTCTACTACCAAATACTGTCCCCTTCAATAAGTTACAGATTATGTCAGAGGTTGTTCTACTTCTACCAAATACTGATCCCTTCAATAAGTTGAAGATTATGTCAGAGGTTGTTCTACTTCTACCAAATACTGACCCTTTCAATAAGTTGAAGATTATGTCAGAGGTTGTTCTACTTCTACCAATTACTGACCCCTTCAATAAGTTGATGATTATGTCAGAGGTTGTTCTACTTCTACCAAATACTGACCCCTTCAATAAGTTGAAGATTATGTCAGAGGTTGTTCTACTTCTACCAAATACTGACCCTGTCAATAAGTTGAAGATTATGTCAGAGGTTGTTCTACTTCTACCAAATACTGACCCCTTCAATAAGTTGATGATTATGTCAGAGGTTGTTCTACTTCTACCAAATACTGACCCTTTCAATCAGTTGAAGATTATGTCAGAGGTTGTTCTACTACCAAATACTGTCCCCTTCAATAAGTTACAGATTATGTCAGAGGTTGTTCTACTTCTACCAAATACTGATCCCTTCAATAAGTTGAAGATTATGTCAGAGGTTGTTCTACTTCTACCAAATACTGACCCTTTCAATAAGTTGAAGATTATGTCAGAGGTTGTTCTACTTCTACCAATTACTGACCCCTTCAATAAGTTGATGATTATGTCAGAGGTTGTTCTACTTCTACCAAATACTGACCCCTTCAATAAGTTGAAGATTATGTCAGAGGTTGTTCTACTTCTACCAAATACTGACCCTGTCAATAAGTTGAAGATTATGTCAGAGGTTGTTCTACTTCTACCAAATACTGACCCCTTCAATAAGTTGATGATTATGTCAGAGGTTGTTCTACTTCTACCAAATACTGACCCCTTCAATAAGTTGAAGATTATGTCAGAGGTTGTTCTACTTCTACCAAATACTGACCCCTTCAATAAGTTGATGATTATGTCAGAGGTTGTTCTACTTCTACCAAATACTGACCCCTTCAATAAGTTGATGATTATGTCAGAGGTTGTTCTACTTCTACCAAATACTGACCCCTTCAATAAGTTGATGATTATGTCAGAGGTTGTTCTACTACCAAATACTGACCCCTTCAATAAGTTGATGATTATGTCAGAGGTTGTTCTACTACCAAATACTGACCCCTTCAATAAGTTGATGATTATGTCAGAGGTTGTTCTACTACCAAATACTGACCCCTTCAATAAGTTAAAGATTATGTCAGAGGTTGTTCTACTTCTACCAAATACTGACCCCTTCAATAAGTTGGTGATTATGTCAGAGGTTGTTCTACTTCTACCAAATACTGACCCTTTCAATAAGATGAAGATTATGTCAAATGGTTTTTGTCTTCTCTGAATCCTTTGGGAGATTTTAAACATCAATATAGACCATTTCTTTAGACTCATATAACATGATGGCCACCATCGCGAGAGAAAATACCCAATAGGAATATGTTAGCATTGTAAATGTTCCTATATGAGTTGACTGGAGGGAAAGCTGGAATATTGAAATATTATATTGTACCTCACATTTAGTAAGGCTCACAAATGTATACCTCTTGTATGAAGAATGTTGCAGCTTTATTTTACGAATGGTTATAGGTGGCCTCTTTCAAAGCACATTCTTCCAACCCTATCGGTTATTCAATGGCATCGCTTTCCCGTTACAAGTTTCTACCCGTAGGCTCATAACAGGTTCACCTCTTGACATACAAAATGTATTATCTGTAAATTTATTCTCATTATCAATAGGGTTGAAATACTGTTAACATGACATTAAACAACAATCAACCAATGAATCCCTCGACAGTTTTCTACAAAATCAAGTGAGCATGGTGTCGATTTGACATCCAAGATGGCCACCGCCACTGGACGTAGTACATATGGGGAAATTTTCTGAAATGCTTAGGCCCCAAACATTGAATGAATGATCCTTCGGCGATCTTCTACTACATTTATTTATAATTCCTCGATAATAGTATCAGCTGGATGCATAGGCCCGTGATATAGAGATGTACATGAATAATAATTTGATAGCCATGTATACAGTTTGATGACGGTCACATCAGACTGAACTGGACATAACAGCATATGGGGAATTTATAGAAATAAATTATATTTGTATGGACGAATTATTTGATGGACCTTTGAAAGCATACATACAAGAATGACAACCTATTGTGAACATTGTCGTACATATGTATCAATATATCATGTCTTTGGTATATTATGCAATGTTAAGTCATATGAGCAAGTTATACTTTATCTTTATTCATTTTGTCTAGAATTGTGATGCCTTCTTATTATTACTTAACGTTTGAAGTTATAACATGAAGGACTCTCGTCATGCTTAAGTTCAGTGACGTGTCAATTATTTATGCATTAGTGCATCTAAACTATATTTGTCTTTAATAAAAGATATATCATAGCCTCGATCTGAACAGGAATTACTGAATAAACACTGTAATCGATTTCCATTCATTTAAATCTACAAAGCTGAGCTCGTTGCACACAAATGAACATATAATAAGCTATTACTATTAAAGGCTGGGCAATACAAATTGTGTAATAAACATAAATAATAGAGTTAGTGAATATCGTGAATTGAATCACGTATAAACCAAATATAGTATTTAAAAGAAACCATACGACGGTAACAGGAGAAGTAAGTACTTGAGAGTACTCGATATGATCTGTGCTAAAAACACATTTTCTATTTTCGTACATTTGACTATAACAATATGTACGTGTAACAGCTTGTGACATCAATACATGTTAAAGATATGGTGTAGCATGCAATAAAATCATTTTTAGCTTAGATTTTATTACGCGTGCGTTACTTCAAGAGTGATATTTAATGGAGGCATAACACAGTTGGTATGGAAACACATGTTTCTGTTGTTTTATTCTGTTAAAATATCAATATTTGATGTAAATGTTGTTTAATGATCAACTCTAATGACTTATGTCATCTTACATTCTCTTTATAGATGTTTTGTTGTATTAGATAAAACTAGGTTTGAACTTTGCGCTGCAGCAATCAACAAAATCAATGTTAAAATACAATGGTTCTTGACCCCTCTACCAATGTTTTCTGTGGCTTCGGTTATATACATGTTTTGCATATCAGTATTTATAGTCAGTTATCTTCCTTTATAAAAACTCAAATTTTTCCTTGAAAGGGTTCATTGCTGGCTAGACTATAAATGTTTATGTGATGCTTATTCAGGCACCGAGATACTGTTTTGGTAGGTGTTAAATAACCTCTGACAACGAGATATAGAGAGGTATCGTTGTAAGTGTTTTAAATAACCTCTTGACAACTAGATATAGAGAGGTATCGCTGTAAGTGTTTTAAATAACCTCTGACAACAGGATATAGAGAGGTATCGCTGTAAGTGTTTTAAATAACTTCTGACAACGCGATATAGAGAGATATCGTTGTAAGTGTTTTAAATAACCTCTGACAACAGGATATAGAGAGGTATCGCTCTAAGTGTTTTAAATAACCTCTGACAACAGGATATAGAGAGGTATCGCTGTAAGTGTTTTAAATAACCTCTGACAACAGGATATAGAGAGGTATCGTTGTAAGTGTTTTAAATAACTTCTGACAACTAGTTATAGAGAGGTATCGCTGTAAGTGTTTTAAATAACTTCTCACAACGAGATATAGAGAGATATCGCTGTAAGTGTTTTAAATAACCTCTGACAACGAGATATAGAGATGTATCGCTGTAAGTGTTTTAAATAACCTCTGACAACAGGATATAAGGAGGTATCACTGTAAGTGTTTTACATAACTTCTGACAACTAGATATAGAGAGATATCGCTGTAAGTGTTTTAAATAATCTCTGACAACAGGATATAGAGAGGTATCGCTGTAAGTGTTTTAAATAACTTCTGACAACGAGATATAGAGAGGTATCGCTGTAAGTGTTTTAAATAACTTCTGACAACGAGATATAGAGATGTATCGCTGTAAGTGTTTTAAATAACCTCTGACAACAGGATATAAGGAGGTATCACTGTAAGTGTTTTACATAACTTCTGACAACTAGATATAGAGAGATATCGCTGTAAGTGTTTTAAATAATCTCTGACAACAGGATATAGAGAGGTATCGCTGTAAGTGTTTTAAATAACTTCTGACAACTAGATATAGAGAGGTATCGCTGTAAGTGTTTTAAATAACCTCTGACAACAGGATATAAGGAGGTATCACTGTAAGTGTTTTACATAACTTCTGACAACTAGATATAGAGAGATATCGCTGTAAGTGTTTTAAATAATCTCTGACAACAGGATATAGAGAGGTATCGCTGTAAGTGTTTTACATAACTTCTGACAACTAGATATAGAGAGATATCGCTGTAAGTGTTTTAAATAATCTCTGACAACAGGATATAGAGAGGTATCGCTGTAAGTGTTTAAAATAACTTCTGACAACGAGATATAGAGATGTATCGCTGTAAGTGTTTTAAATAACTTCTGACAACGAGATATAGAGAGATATCGCTGTAAGTGTTTTAAATAAATTCTGACAACAGGATATAGAGAGGTATCGCTGTAAGTGTTTTAAATAACCTCTGACAACAGGATATAGAGAGGTATCGCTGTAAGTGTTTTAAATAACTTCTGACAACGAGATATAGAGAGGTATCGCTGTAAGTGTTTTAAATAACCTCTGACAACGAGATATAGAGAGGTATCGCTGTAAGTGGTTTAAATAACTTCTGACAACTAGATATAGAGAGGTATCGCTGTAAGTGTTTTAAATAACCTCTGACAACAGGATATAGAGAGGTATCGCTGTAGGTGTTTTAAATAACCTCTGACAACGAGATATAGAGAGGTATCGCTGTAAGTGTTTTAAATAACCTCTGACAACAGGATATAGAGAGGTATCGCTGTAAGTGTTTTACATAACCGCTGACAACGGGATACAGAATGTTTATTAATACCTGCTAATCGTTTCAAACGTCAATGTCTCTTGCTTAGTCCTTCAGATATAATTCTCTTTTAGATATGTAGATACAATTTGTGTATATTGTCAGAAAATTAAAAACGTATCTCCCTCAGCTTTAATTGGAAACAGGTAGAAAGGCGAGATTGTCTTACCTGTTTCAAAGCGAGTGTAGACATTTATTTTTACAGACAATGTACGCATATTGTGTTTACCCTGCCATGTGAAAAACAACTAAGAGAACAGAGGCGAGTGTCGTTCGATAATTACTGGTGATTATTTCGTCAGGAGGTGCTTATGATTGATATTTATCAAGAGCTACTGGTGATTGTTTCCTCAGGAGGTACCTGTGACTTTTTGCGCCGCGAGTTCCGCAGCAATTAACGGTGGCTGTTTCTCTCATAAGTAGCTGGAGACTATTTCTCCCCTAAGAAGTTACTGGCGATTGCTTCACCCAGCAGTAACTGTTGATTGTTTCTCACAGCAGTAACTGGTGATTTCCCCCCTGAGGTGATGCTGGGCTCTGTATTGTGTAGTTTGCATTGATTATGCATTTATTTCTATACGGTCACATAATATTTGTAATATTTGGTTGTTGCCAGTTAACACTCGAATTACTCATCTCTCAACTTTGTAAATATTTAAAAGTTCATTGGCTTCTTTAGCCAAACTTTGGTTTCCATCGACCTATTTTCGTAATAGTTTAAGATTAATTTTATTATAATATGGGTATGATAAATATGATTGCTTTACCTGTACCCTGTATAAAATGACAAGCGGGTCAATATTTATTTATAAAGGGTGCTACTATTATTAACATCGGGGTGTTGATTTAACAATGTCACGTGATCTATCTATATCCAGTAACAATTAAGAGCGTCTTATCAAATTAATATAGCATATCATAGTATACTGTATATGATAAATTATAGAACATGATAATTTTTATTACTAAATGTATACATTCATAACAAATCTCAATCTCTGAAATATACAATATTATTATTCCTAACGAAAAATATGAGGAATACGGTAATAGGGCATAGTTTGTGCATCTTGTTTTCGTCCGTCACAAAAGATTAGGGTTAGGGTTACATTGTAACTGTTCCTATATTTTAAAATAGGGATTCATCCCACACTTTGTATGCATGCTTATCACCATATGAAGAATCGCATATCGTTAAGACTGTTTGGTAAAACGATTTTAAAGGAGTTGTTACCCCACAAAAAGTATGTACACACAACTCTTACATTACAAATAGGAGTTCCTTAAAATTTAGCATGCTGGCAGATTATGATGACCCCTTTGGTATCTTCAAACTCTTTATATTATCACAAGAGGACTACCATATCATAACGGCAGTTCCATCAATCTGTTTCAGGGGTTATTGCCTAAAATATTTCATCAAACAGTGTGTGTGCGTTCTACATTTTTGAATGGGAATTCTTTAAAAAGATTGAATATGCTTGCGTTTTACCACATTAATAAATGCATCTTTTGAAGGTGTTGTTGCCCTTAAACTGGAATTTTTTTTAAACCATGCATACTTACTGCTTTGTCATATGCAGATTCTGTTATCGTTACGCTCGGTTGATCGTCTTTAATTGAATTACGCCATCAAAATGATTGCAAAGATCACTTCAAATGGGAACTGCAAAGTATCGTTCTTAAAATATGAAAGAGTGTTGGGAGTAGGATGGGGTTGTCAGAAATAGCTATAATGTTCTACGCCCTCACCTTGTTACGTATTGGGACCCTGTAATTGCCTATTTAATAAACGTTTGTATACCTATCAAATTCTGTTTGAGTTTCATTTACCCCAATCAGGTATAAAGTCTAAACAGTTCAGGAATTCTACCAATATCAATAAAATGATCAACGACTTCTTACATCAAACCATTGAACACGACAGATGGCGTAGGAAATCCACAGCCTGTGTTGGAACAGGCACAACAATGTTGCGGGTATTACATATATCAACCCGTCTTATACAGACGCTTTAACCAGCCTACGATATATCCCGTCAGATGTGCGTGAATACCCGGCAGACAACGGTGTTCTGTAAGTCAGTTGAACAGGTTATTGTACACATTCTGTGTGAATGTTGTAAACCTATGCCGTGCATACATGTTAAGGAACAATGATGAAAAAAAGACCATTTCTTTCGATAATCTTGTAGGGAATGAAAGGTAAACAGATAAAAGACAATAAATCTCTGATATCTTAAATCTGAGTATAAAACCAGATTAATGTACAATGGTCATCTTCTTTATTTATATTTCATAATTCAAATGTCCAAACCTGTAATTTGTAAACATAAAAGTATAATTATAGGTTGCAAAAGTTCACATCCTTAATGTTTAAAATATCGTTTTATCTGACCGACGTTTGTACTTGTTTTACTACAAAAAGCAGGTGTGAAATTGTTAAACTGTGGCTCTTCTTTATCTGTGAATAAGATTTGTATCAACAATATTGAAATAGCACGACTTGATAAATTATTTTTTTGTTCTGCTTTGTTATTTCCGACGGACAATAAAGGTCACGTCCTGGTCTTGACACCCTCGACATCATATGAACTCAAAGTTGAACAATTGAGGTTTTGCCTTAAATGACCTTTTATCCTGACAGAATATACAAGTTTCTTTTTTCAAAGTAGCCTATAATTTATACATTTTAATTAAACCGTGACTAAGGTTGTTTTTTAACGAGCTTTAATTAAAATCATTGTCAGATCATCTGCCTGCAGTGTGCTATAAATATACATACGGGTTTTCAGTTGACCCCCGTGTGCACTTTGTTGGTGTGAACAAGATGACACTTATTTAAATATTATTATGACGATCCTTATATATCTGCAAAGTTACAAGAATAACTTACGATTTGGCTGCAATATTGTCAAATATGTGGTGGAACATTATCATCAATAATAAGCGAGATATATTTCTCTTACAAGGTTATAAGGATTGAATAGTCAATTGTAGCGCCATTAGATAGAGTATAGTACTATAATAAAGTAATGGTTAAACTTCAAGAATAAAACCCGAATCATATACAAGGTTATAAGGATTGAATAGTCAATTGTAGCGCCATTAGATAGTGTATAGTACTATAATAAAGTGTTAAACTTCAAGAATAAAACCCGAATCATATACAAGGTTATAAGGATTGAATAGTCAATTGTAGCGCCATTAGATAGTGTATAGTACTATAATGAAGTAATGGTTAAACTTCAAGAATAAAACCCGAATCATATACAAGGTTATAAGGATTGAATAGTCAATTGTAGCGCCATTAGATAGTGTATAGTACTATAATAAAGTGTTAAACTTCAAGAATAAAACCCGAATCATATACAAGGTTATAAGGATTGAATAGTCAATTGTAGCGCCATTAGATAGTGTATAATACTATAATAAAGTAATGGTTAAACTTCAACCCGAATCATATACAAGGTTATAAGGATTGAATAGTCAATTGTAGCGCCATTAGATTGTGTATAGTACTATAATAAAGTGTTAAACTTCAAGAATAAAACCCGAATCATATACAAGGTTATAAGGATTGAATAGTCAATTGTAGCGCCATTAGATTGTGTATAGTACTATAATAAAGTGTTAAACTTCAAGAATAAAACTCGAATCATATACAAGGTTATAAGGATTGAATAGTCAATTGTAGCGCCATTAGATTGTGTATAGTACTATAATAAAGTAATGGTTAAACTTCAACCCGAATCATATACAAGGTTATAAGGATTGAATAGTCAATTGTAGCGCCATTAGATAGTTTATAGTACTATAATGAAGTAATGGTTAAACTTCAAGAATTAAACCCGAATCATATACAAGGTTATAAGGATTGAATAGTCAATTGTAGCGCCATTAGATAGTGTATAGTACTATAATAAAGTGTTAAACTTCAAGAATAAAACCCGAATAATATACAAGGTTATAAGGATTGAACAGTCAATTGTAGCGCCATTAGATAGTGTATAGTACTATAATAAAGTGTTAAACTTCAAGAATAAAACCCGAATCATATACAAGGTTATAAGGATTGAATAGTCAATTGTAGCGCCATTAGATAGTGTATAATACTATAATAAAGTAATGGTTAAACTTCAAGAATAAAACCCGAATCATATACAAGGTTATAAGGATTGAATAGTCAATTGTAGCGCCATTAGATAGTGTATAGTACTATAATAAAGTGTTAAACTTCAAGAATAAAACCCGAATCATATACAAGGTTATAAGGATTGAATAGTCAATTGTAGCGCCATTAGATAGTGTATAGTACTATAATAAAGTGTTAAACTTCAATAATAAAACCCGAATCATATACAAGGTTATAAGGATTGAACAGTCAATTGTAGCGCCATTAGATAGTGTATAGTACTATAATAAAGTAATGGTTAAACTTCAAGAATTAAACCCGAATAATATACAAGGTTATAAGGATTGAATAGTCAATTGTAGCGCCATTAGATAGTGTATAGTACTATAATGAAGTAATGGTTAAACTTCAAGAATACAACCCGAATCATATACAAGGTTATAAGGATTGAATAGTCAATTGTAGCGCCATTAGATAGTGTATAGTACTATAATAAAGTAATGGTTAAACTTCAAGAATAAAACCCGAATCATATACAAGGTTATAAGGATTGAATAGTCAATTGTAGCGCCATTAGATAGTGTATAGTACTATAATAAAGTAATGGTTAAACTTCAAGAATAAAACCCGAATCATATACAAGGTTATAAGGATTGAATAGTCAATTGTAGCGCCATTAGATAGTGTATAGTACTATAATAAAGTGTTAAACTTCAAGAATAAAACCCGAATCATATACAAGGTTATAAGGATTGAACAGTCAATTGTAGCGCCATTAGATAGTGTATAGTACTATAATAAAGTAATGGTTAAACTTCAAGAATTAAACCCGAATAATATACAAGGTTATAAGGATTGAATAGTCAATTGTAGCGCCATTAGATAGTGTATAGTACTATAATGAAGTAATGGTTAAACTTCAAGAATAAAACCCGAATCATATACAAGGTTATAAGGATTGAATAGTTAATTGTAGCGCCATTAGATAGTGTATAGTACTATAATAAAGTAATGGTTAAACTTCAAGAATAAAACCCGAATCATATACAAGGTTATAAGGATTGAATAGTCAATTGTAGCGCCATTAGATAGTGTATAGTACTATAATAAAGTAATGGTTAAACTTCAAGAATAAAACCCGAATCATATACAAGGTTATAAGGATTGAATAGTCAATTGTAGCGCCATTAGATAGTGTATAGTACTATAATAAAGTGTTAAACTTCAAGAATAAAACCCGAATCATATACAAGGTTATAAGGATTGAATAGTCAAGTGTAGCGCCATTAGATAGTGTATAGTACTATAATAAAGTGTTAAACTTCAAGAATAAAACCCGAATAATATACAAGGTTATAAGGATTGAATAGTCAATTGTAGCGCCATTAGATAGTGTATAGTACTATAATAAAGTGTTAAACTTCAAGAATAAAACCCGAATCATATACAAGGTTATAAGTATTGAACAGTCAATTGTAGCGCCATTAGATAGTGTATAGTACTATAATAAAGTAATGGTTCAACTTCAAGAATTAAACCCGAATAATATACAAGGTTATAAGGATTGAATAGTCAATTGTAGCGCCATTAGATAGTGTATAGTACTATAATGAAGTAATGGTTAAACTTCAAGAATAAAACCCGAATCATATACACGGTTATAAGGATTGAATAGTCAATTGTAGCGCCATTAGATAGTGTATAGTACTATAATAAAGTAATGGTTAAACTTCAAGAATAAAACCCGAATCATATACAAGGTTATAAGGATTGAATAGTCAATTGTAGCGCCATTAGATAGTGTATAGTACTATAATAAAGTAATGGTTAAACTTCAAGAATAAAACCCGAATCATATACAAGGTTATAAGGATTGAATAGTCAATTGTAGCGCCATTAGATAGTGTATAGTACTATAATAAAGTGTTAAACTTCAAGAATAAAACCCGAATCATATACAAGGTTATAAGGATTGAATAGTCAATTGTAGCGCCATTAGATAGTGTATAGTACTATAATAAAGTAATGGTTAAACTTCAAGAATAAAACCCGAATCATATACAAGGTTATAAGGATTGAATAGTCAATTGTAGCGCCATTAGATAGTGTATAGTACTATAATAAAGTAATGGTTAAACTTCAAGAATAAAACCCGAATCATATACAAGGTTATAAGGATTGAATAGTCAATTGTAGCGCCATTAGATAGTGTATAGTACTATAATAAAGTAATGGTTAAACTTCAAGAATAAAACCCGAATCATATACAAGGTTATAAGGATTGAATAGTCAATTGTAGCGCCATTAGATAGTGTATAGTACTATAATAAAGTGTTAAACTTCAAGAATAAAACCCGAATCATATACAAGGTTATAAGGATTGAATAGTCAATTGTAGCGCCATTAGATTGTGTATAGTACTATAATAAAGTGTTAAACTTCAAGAATAAAACCCGAATCATATACAAGGTTATAAGGATTGAATAGTCAATTGTAGCGCCATTAGATAGTGTATAATACTATAATAAAGTAATGGTTAAACTTCAAGAATAAAACCCGAATCATATACAAGGTTATAAGGATTGAATAGTCAATTGTAGCGCCATTAGATAGTGTATAGTACTATAATAAAGTGTTAAACTTCAAGAATAAAACCCGAATCATATACAAGGTTATAAGGATTGAATAGTCAATTGTAGCGCCATTAGATTGTGCATAGTACTATAATAAAGTGTTAAACTTCAAGAATAAAACCCGAATCATATACAAGGTTATAAGGATTGAATAGTCAATTGTAGCGCCATTAGATAGTGTATAATACTATAATAAAGTAATGGTTAAACTTCAAGAATAAAACCCGAATCATATACAAGGTTATAAGGATTGAATAGTCAATTGTAGCGCCATTAGATAGTGTATAGTACTATAATAAAGTGTTAAACTTCAAGAATAAAACTCGAATCATATACAAGGTTATAAGGATTGAATAGTCAATTGTAGCGCCATTAGATAGTGTATAGTACTATAATAAAGTAATGGTTAAACTTCAAGAATAAAACCCGAATCATATACAAGGTTATAAGGATTGAATAGTCAATTGTAGCGCCATTAGATAGTGTATAATACTATAATAAAGTAATGGTTAAACTTCAAGAATAAAACCCGAATCATATACAAGGTTATAAGGATTGAATAGTCAATTGTAGCGCCATTAGATAGTGTATAGTACTATAATAAAGTGTTAAACTTCAAGAATAAAACCCGAATCATATACAAGGTTATAAGGATTGAATAGTCAATTGTGGCGCCATTAGATAGTGTATAGTACTATAATAAAGTGTTAAACTTCAAGAATAAAACCCGAATCATATACAAGGTTATAAGGATTGAATAGTCAATTGTAGCGCCATTAGATAGTGTATAATACTATAATAAAGTAATGGTTAAACTTCAAGAATAAAACCCGAATCATATACAAGGTTATAAGGATTGAATAGTCAATTGTAGCGCCATTAGATAGTGTATAGTACTATAATAAAGTGTTAAACTTCAAGAATAAAACCCGAATCATATACAAGGTTATAAGGATTGAATAGTCAATTGTAGCGTCATTAGATAGTGTATAGTACTATAATAAAGTAATGGTTAAACTTCAAGAATAAAACCCGAATCTTATACAAGGTTATAAGGATTGAATAGTCAATTGTAGCGCCATTAGATAGTGTATAGTACTATAATAAAGTGTTAAACTTCAAGAATAAAACCCGAATCATATACAAGGTTATAAGGATTGAATAGTCAATTGTAGCGCCATTAGATAGTGTATAGTACTATAATAAAGTGTTAAACTTCAAGAATAAAACCCGAATCATATACAAGGTTATAAGGATTGAATAGTCAATTGTAGGGCCATTAGATAGTGTATAGTACTATAATAAAGTGTTAAACTTCAAGAATAAAACCCGAATCATATACAAGGTTATAAGGATTGAATAGTCAATTGTAGCGCCATTAGATTGTGTATAGTACTATAATAAAGTGTTAAACTTCAAGAATAAAACCCGAATCATATACAAGGTTATAAGGATTGAATAGTCAATTGTAGCGCCATTAGATAGTGTATAGTACTATAATAAAGTAATGGTTAAACTTCAAGAATAAAACTCGAATCATATACAAGGTTATAAGGATTGAATAGTCAATTGTAGCGCCATTAGATAGTGTATAGTACTATAATAAAGTGTTAAACTTCAAGAATAAAACCCGAATCATATACAAGGTTATAAGGATTGAATAGTCAATTGTAGCGCCATTAGATAGTGTATAGTACTATAATAAAGTGTTAAACTTCAAGAATAAAACCCGAATCATATACAAGGTTATAAGGATTGAATAGTCAATTGTAGCGCCATTAGATTGTGTATAGTACTATAATAAAGTGTTAAACTTCAAGAATAAAACCCGAATCATATACAAGGTTATAAGGATTGAATAGTCAATTGTAGCGCCATTAGATAGTGTATAGTACTATAATAAAGTAATGGTTAAACTTCAAGAATAAAACTCGAATCATATACAAGGTTATAAGGATTGAATAGTCAATTGTAGCGCCATTAGATAGTGTATAGTACTATAATAAAGTGTTAAACTTCAAGAATAAAACCCGAATCATATACAAGGTTATAAGGATTGAATAGTCAATTGTAGCGCCATTAGATAGTGTATAATACTATAATAAAGTAATGGTTAAACTTCAAGAATAAAACCCGAATCATATACAAGGTTATAAGGATTGAATAGTCAATTGTAGCGCCATTAGATAGTGTATAGTACTATAATAAAGTGTTAAACTTCAAGAATAAAACTCGAATCATATACAAGGTTATAAGGATTGAATAGTCAATTGTAGCGCCATTAGATTGTGTATAGTACTATAATAAAGTAATGGTTAAACTTCAACCCGAATCATATACAAGGTTATAAGGATTGAATAGTCAATTGTAGCGCCATTAGATAGTGTATAATACTATAATAAAGTAATGGTTAAACTTCAACCCGAATCATATACAAGGTTATAAGGATTGAATAGTCAATTGTAGCGCCATTAGATAGTGTATAATACTATAATAAAGTAATGGTTAAACTTCAACTCGAATCATATACAAGGTTATAAGGATTGAATAGTCAATTGTAGCGCCATTAGATAGTGTATAATACTATAATAAAGTAATGGTTAAACTTCAACCCGAATCATATACAAGGTTATAAGGATTGAATAGTCAATTGTAGCGCCATTAGATAGTGTATAATACTATAATAAAGTAATGGTTAAACTTCAACCCGAATCATATACAAGGTTATAAGGATTGAATAGTCAATTGTAGCGCCATTAGATAGTGTATAATACTATAATAAAGTAATGGTTAAACTTCAACTCGAATCATATACAAGGTTATAAGGATTGAATAGTCAATTGTAGCGCCATTAGATAGTGTATAATACTATAATAAAGTAATGGTTAAACTTCAACCCGAATCATATACAAGGTTATAAGGATTGAATAGTCAATTGTAGCGCCATTAGATAGTGTATAATACTATAATAAAGTAATGGTTAAACTTCAAGAATAAAACCCGAATCATATACAAGGTTATAAGGATTGAATAGTCAATTGTAGCGCCATTAGATAGTGTATAATACTATAATAAAGTAATGGTTAAACTTCAAGAATAAAACCCGAATCATATACAAGGTTATAAGGATTGAATAGTCAATTGTAGCGCCATTAGATAGTGTATAGTACTATAATAAAGTAATGGTTAAACTTCAAGAATAAAACCCGAATCATATACAAGGTTATAAGGATTGAATAGTCAATTGTAGCGCCATTAGATAGTGTATAATACTATAATAAAGTAATGGTTAAACTTCAAGAATAAAACCCGAATCATATACAAGGTTATAAGGATTGAATAGTCAATTGTAGCGCCATTAGATAGTGTATAGTACTATAATAAAGTAATGGTTAAACTTCAAGAATAAAACCCGAATCATATACAAGGTTATAAGGATTGAATAGTCAAGTGTAGCGCCATTAGATAGTGTATAGTACTATAATAAAGTGTTAAACTTCAAGAATAAAACCCGAATCATATACAAGGTTATAAGGATTGAATAGTCAATTGTAGCGCCATTAGATTGTGTATAATACTATAATAAAGTAATGGTTAAACTTCAAGAATAAAACCCGAATCATATAAAAGGTTATAAGGATTGAATAGTCAATTGTAGCGCCATTAGATAGTGTATAGTACTATAATAAAGTAATGGTTAAACTTCAAGAATAAAACCCGAATCATATACAAGGTTATAAGGATTGAATAGTCAATTGTAGCGCCATTAGATAGTGTATAGTACTATAATAAAGTGTTAAACTTCAAGAATAAAACCCGAATCATATACAAGGTTATAAGGATTGAATAGTCAATTGTAGCGCCATTAGATAGTGTATAGTACTATAATAAAGTAATGGTTAAACTTCAAGAATAAAACCCGAATCATATACAAGGTTATAAGGATTGAATAGTCAATTGTAGCGCCATTAGATAGTGTATAGTACTATAATAAAGTGTTAAACTTCAAGAATAAAACCCGAATCATATACAAGGTTATAAGGATTGAATAGTCAAGTGTAGCGCCATTAGATAGTGTATAGTACTATAATAAAGTGTTAAACTTCAAGAATAAAACCCGAATCATATACAAGGTTATAAGGATTGAATAGTCAATTGTAGCGCCATTAGATAGTGTATAGTACTATAATAAAGTGTTAAACTTCAAGAATAAAACCCGAATCATATACAAGGTTATAAGGATTGAATAGTCAATTGTAGCGCCATTAGATAGTGTATAGTACTATAATAAAGTGTTAAACTTCAAGAATAAAACCCGAATCATATACAAGGTTATAAGGATTGAATAGTCAATTGTAGCGCCATTAGATAGTGTATAGTACTATAATAAAGTGCTAAACTTCAAGAATAAAACCCGAATCATATACAAGGTTATAAGGATTGAATAGTCAATTGTAGCGCCATTAGATAGTGTATAGTACTATAATAAAGTGTTAAACTTCAAGAATAAAACCCGAATCATATACAAGGTTATAAGGATTGAATAGTCAATTGTAGCGCCATTAGATAGTGTATAGTACTATAATAAAGTAATGGTTAAACTTCAAGAATAAAACCCGAATCATATACAAGGTTATAAGGATTGAATAGTCAATTGTAGCGCCATTAGATAGTGTATAGTACTATAATAAAGTGTTAAACTTCAAGAATAAAACCCGAATCATATACAAGGTTATAAGGATTGAATAGTCAAGTGTAGCGCCATTAGATAGTGTATAGTACTATAATAAAGTGTTAAACTTCAAGAATAAAACCCGAATCATATACAAGGTTATAAGGATTGAATAGTCAATTGTAGCGCCATTAGATAGTGTATAGTACTATAATAAAGTGTTAAACTTCAAGAATAAAACCCGAATCATATACAAGGTTATAAGGATTGAATAGTCAATTGTAGCGCCATTAGATAGTGTATAGTACTATAATAAAGTGTTAAACTTCAAGAATAAAACCCGAATCATATACAAGGTTATAAGGATTGAATAGTCAATTGTAGCGCCATTAGATAGTGTATAGTACTATAATAAAGTGCTAAACTTCAAGAATAAAACCCGAATCATATACAAGGTTATAAGGATTGAATAGTCAATTGTAGCGCCATTAGATAGTGTATAGTACTATAATAAAGTGCTAAACTTCAAGAATAAAACCCGAATCATATACAAGGTTATAAGGATTGAATAGTCAATTGTAGCGCCATTAGATAGTGTATAGTACTATAATAAAGTGTTAAACTTCAAGAATAAAACCCGAATCATATACAAGGTTATAAGGATTGAATAGTCAATTGTAGCGCCATTAGATAGTGTATAGTACTATAATAAAGTGTTAAACTTCAAGAATAAAACCCGAATCATATACAAGGTTATAAGGATTGAATAGTCAAGTGTAGCGCCATTAGATAGTGTATAGTACTATAATAAAGTGTTAAACTTCAAGAATAAAACCCGAATCATATACAAGGTTATAAGGATTGAATAGTCAATTGTAGCGCCATTAGATAGTGTATAGTACTATAATAAAGTGTTAAACTTCAGGAATAAAACCCGAATCATATACAAGGTTATAAGGATTGAATAGTCAATTGTAGCGCCATTAGATAGTGTATAGTACTATAATAAAGTGTTAAACTTCAAGAATAAAACCCGAATCATATACAAGGTTATAAGGATTGAATAGTCAATTGTAGCGCCATTAGATAGTGTATAGTACTATAATAAAGTGCTAAACTTCAAGAATAAAACCCGAATCATATACAAGGTTATAAGGATTGAATAGTCAATTGTAGCGCCATTAGATAGTGTATAGTACTATAATGAAGTAATGGTTAAACTTCAAGAATAAAACCCGAATCATATACAAGGTTATAAGGATTGAATAGTCAATTGTAGCGCCATTAGATAGTGTATAGTACTATAATAAAGTGTTAAACTTCAAGAATAAAACCCGAATCATATACAAGGTTATAAGGATTGAATAGTCAATTGTAGCGCCATTAGATAGTGTATAGTACTATAATAAAGTGTTAAACTTCAACCCGAATCATATACAACCTAACGTGTTCAGTTACTTAAAATATATAAAGGGATTTAACTCAACAAGCCAGCGGTTTTTCAGTCCCCAGATTTTCGGTCAGCTAACTACCTATAAATAGATTATATGCTATTTATAGCAGATAATAAAATTCATATCGCTATGTCTCTTAACTCAAATGTAGACGTACGTCATATAAATTATAAGAAATCACGAATTATGAAACATGTTATACTTATGTGTAATAATCCATCTTATATAGTGATTTATCATCTTGATTGCGCATGCAAATATGACTTTTGTTTTATCTAAGTTTAAAGCACACTGTAGGAACACAACATATATTTCCAGGTTAATTACTGCACGGTTCATTTATAATTGCTCAACACGTTTATGAATAAAAGACAGAAGATTTATGTTAACTACTAAATTATCCGCAACATTTACGTAAAATATGCAGTTATTGATAATACGCGTTTATCGCCACTTTCAACTATATATCAGTTTTATCGTGGTGGTTAGTTGATATATTGGTTCTAGAAAACCACAAACCTGCCGTAAGTCACTGACATACCTCATTATAGAAAGTGGTATCGAGTATACCTCACTAAATAAGGGTAATAACGAAATTAACGAACTCCGAACAATCTTCCAAAGGGAAAGTCAAAACTCATAAGTATATAAACAGACAAAATCAGTCAACAACAGGAAAACTCTGAAATATACAATGATTGCCTGCACTTAAGGTGAAAACATTATAATTGCTCACCCGATGGGTGTTGTTTTCCCGAGGGCTTTAGCCCGAGTGAAAACAACATCCCTAGGGTGAACAATTATGATGTTCACCGCAAGTGCAGGCAATAATTGTTTTATTATACCGAAACTCTATTTACAATAATGTTGGATGCAATAAACACTTATTTGTGTGTTTTTATTAGTTCACCTGGACCAAAGGTCCAGGTGAACTATTGCCATCACTTGGCGTCCGTCGTCTGTTGTCTGTCGTCTGTAAACTTTTCACATTTCAAGCTTCTTCTCCGAAACCACTGGGCCGATTGGAACCAAACTTAGCAGGAATGTTCCTTGGATGGTTCTCTACAAAGTTACTGTTTTTCGTTCTAGTCGGATATTCAATATGGCTGCCAGAGCCAATAATGTGCTCTGATTGGCTGAAATTTCAAAGATCTTCTTCTCTGAAACTAATGAACTGACTGAACCCAAACTGTAAATGAATGATCATTGGAATGTCCTTTACCAAGTTACTGTTTTTTATGCCGATCGGAAATCCTAGATGGTCGCCATCGCAGGACATAGATTAACATTGGACCGTATGGGAAAATGTTCAAATGCCTTCTTCTCAGAAACTACAAATATGATTAAAGCCAAACTGTACATGAATGTTCATTGGATGGTCCTCTACAATCTTTAAGTTTTTTGTTGCGATATGAAATTCAAAATGGCGGCTACGGCAGGACTTAGTTTAACATTGGACCCTATGGGAAAAATGTTTCAAAACGCTTCCTCTCTGAAACCACTTGGACAATTGAAACCAAACTGCACAGGAATGATCATTGGAAGGTCCTCTACAAAGGTTCTGTTTTTTTATGCCGATCGAAAATTTAAGTTGGCCGCCACCGCAGGACATAGATTAACATTGGACCCTATGGGAAAATGTTCAAATGCCTTCTTCTCAGAAACTACAAATATGATCAAAGCCAAACTGTACATGAATGTTCATTGGATGGTCCTCTACAAACTTTACGTTTTTTGTTCTGATATGAAATTCAAAATGGCGGCTACGGCAGGACTTAGTTTAACATTGGACCCTATGGGAAAGAGGTTTCAAAACGTTTCTTCTCTGAAACCACTTGGATAATTGAAACCAAACTGCCCAGGAATGATCATTGGAAGGTCCTCTACAAAGTGTGTGTTTTTTATGCCGATCGGAAATCCAAGATGGCCACCACCGCAGGACATAGATTAACATTGGACCCTATGGGAAAATGTTCAAATGCCTTCTTCTCAGAAACTACAAATATGATTAAAGCCAAACTGTACATGAATGTTCATTGGATGGTCCTCTACAAACATTACGTTTTTTGTTCCGATATGAAATTCAAAATGGCGGCTACGGCAGGACTTAGTTTAACATTGAACCCTATGGGGAAAATGTTTCAAAACGCTTCTTCTCTGAAACTACTTGGACAATTGAAACCAAACTGCCCAGGAATGATCATTGGAAGGTTCTCTACAAAGTGTGTGTTTTTTTATGCCGATCGAAAATTCAAGATGACCGCCACCGCAGGACATAGATTAGCATTGGACCCTATGGGAAAATGTTCAAATGCCTTCTTCTCAGAAACTACAAATATGATCAAAGCCAAACTGTACATGAATGTTCATTGGATGGTCCTCTACAAACTTTACGTTTTTTGTTCCGATATGAAATTCAAAATGGCGGCTACGGCAGGACTTAGTTTAACATTGGACCCTATGGGGAAAATGTTTCAAAACGCTTCCTCTCTGAAACCACTTGGACAATTGAAACCAAACTGCACAGGAATGATCATTGGAAGGTCCTCTACAAAGTTTCTGTTTTTTTATGCCGATCGAAAATTTAAGTTGGCCGCCACCGCAGGACATAGATTAACATTGGACACTATGGGAAAATGTTCAAATGCCTTCTTCTCAGAAACTACAAATATGATCAAAGCCAAACTGTACATGAATGTTCATTGGATGGTCCTCTACAAACTTTACGTTTTTTGTTCTGATATGAAATTCAAAATGGCGGCTACGGCAGGACTTAGTTTAACATTGGACCCTATGGGAAAGAGGTTTCAAAACGTTTCTTCTCTGAAACCACTTGGATAATTGAAACCAAACTGCCCAGGAATGATCATTGGAAGGTCCTCTACAAAGTGTGTGTTTTTTATGCCGATCGGAAATCCAAGATGGCCACCACCGCAGGACATAGATTAACATTGGACCCTATGGGAAAATGTTCAAATGCCTTCTTCTCAGAAACTACAAATATGATTAAAGCCAAACTGTACATGAATGTTCATTGGATGGTCCTCTACAAACTTTACGTTTTTTGTTCCGATATGAAATTCAAAATGGCGGCTACGGCAGGACTTAGTTTAACATTGAACCCTATGGGGAAAATGTTTCAAAACGCTTCTTCTCTGAAACTACTTGGACAATTGAAACCAAACTGCCCAGGAATGATCATTGGAAGGTTCTCTACAAAGTGTGTGTTTTTTTATGCCGATCGAAAATTCAAGATGACCGCCACCGCAGGACATAGATTAGCATTGGACCCTATGGGAAAATGTTCAAATGCCTTCTTCTCAGAAACTACAAATATGATCAAAGCCAAACTGTACATGAATGTTCATTGGATGGTCCTCTACAAACTTTACGTTTTTTGTTCCGATATGAAATTCAAAATGGCGGCTACGGCAGGACTTAGTTTAACATTGGACCCTATGGGGAAAATGTTTCAAAACGCTTCCTCTCTGAAACCACTTGGACAATTGAAACCAAACTGCACAGGAATGATCATTGGAAGGTCCTCTACAAAGTTTCTGTTTTTTTATGCCGATCGAAAATTTAAGTTGGCCGCCACCGCAGGACATAGATTAACATTGGACACTATGGGAAAATGTTCAAATGCCTTCTTCTCAGAAACTACAAATATGATCAAAGCCAAACTGTACATGAATGTTCATTGGATGGTCCTCTACAAACTTTACGTTTTTTGTTCTGATATGAAATTCAAAATGGCGGCTACGGCAGGACTTAGTTTAACATTGGACCCTATGGGAAAGAGGTTTCAAAACGTTTCTTCTCTGAAACCACTTGGATAATTGAAACCAAACTGCCCAGGAATGATCATTGGAAGGTCCTCTACAAATAAAGGTAATAACAAAATTACCGAACTCCGAACAATCTTACAAAGGGAAAGTCAAAACTCATAATTATATAAACAGACAAAATCAGTCAACAACCGGAAAACTGTGAAAACCGTAATGACCCTGACTTGGTACAGGCATTTCTAAAGAAATGGTGGGTTGAATCAGATTTTAAGGCGCCAAACCTCCCGCTCTCATTACGGTTCAAAGGTTCCGGCTGTCACTGTAACAGTATTTAAATACAGGAACAAAATAGGTAAAATAGTAGTCAAAGCAGTACCATATTCGGTGACGTAAATGTCAAAAATACTTTTACGTCACACATTGACAAAAAAAATTCTTGACATTTTTGACTTCTTTATCTTTATACATTTTCACTATATGAAAATGCATCGCTTATAATTTTTTCTGCAGAGACGGAATATATTTCGACAAGATATTGGTATCGGAATATAAACTTTTTAAGAGATCGAATAAGGCGAATCTTTTTATAGCCCTGGTCCAGTAGCCTGTTTCTCAGATGAAGATGACGTTTCAGGAAATCAGAATAATTGCTACTGGCCCTTGCATAGCGAATCAATTGCGAGATGTAAACACCATATGCAGGAGAAGCTGGTATATTGCTGCACATGTTTGAAAATTTATGATTTTAAAATTGAAGTCGTCCCGCTTATCATAAATTTTAGTACTGAGTTGACCACTGTCGTCAAATTCGAGGTATAAGTCCAAAAATGATGCGGACGAAGCTGTATCGGTGGTCTCTTTAACTTCCAGCTCTGGAGGGTATATCAATGGAAGAAATTCTGCAAATCTAGAATTATTGATAGATAAAACGTCATCAATATACCTGTATGTGAAATTAAAGGCTCTAGCCTCATGAATCTTCTTATCTTTTACAAGCTTTTGAAGAAACTCCGACTCATATGAGTATAAAAATAAATCGGCTAGAAGAGGGGCACAATTCGTACCCATTGGTATGCCGACGACCTGCTGAAACAGTGTCCCTCCAAAGGAGACAAATATGTTATCGATGAGGAACTCCAGCATACTGATCATTTGTTCCTCGGAGTAGCATGTTTTACCTTTATGAATTTTGTTTGAAAAATATGTGGAATTGTAGCCTAACACAACAAATTTTGAGCCATAGTTTCTATGACTAAAAGCTTTATGAATTGTTTCTTTTAAGCGGGTTTTTAATTTGTCATGCGGTAGGGTGGTATATAGAGTTGAAAAATCAAAAGTTTTGATGGAGGATACCTGAGAGAAAGATCTTGATTTCAGGTTATCCAAAAGATCTTTAGAGTTTTTCAAAATCCACATGTGATTTATGCCACTACGCGAGTAAACAGTTTCACAATATTTCTGTTGTCCCTCTTTTACTGCAGACAGAATCTTTGTCAGGTGAATAGACAATTCTTTCGTCGAACAAGTTGATGATCCCGCTATGTACCTTTCTTTGTATGGTGTCTTATGGAGTTTAGGTATCCAATATAAATAGGGTAAATCCTCAGACTCTTTACCAGAGGGAATGTTTAAAGAGGTCATGAATGATCTGTGGTTAGCTAGGATTTCATCTTTGTCGAACGAAGTTGGTTTGTATGTGGTATTACTAGAGGTGTTGCTATTTTTTATGCCGATCGGAAATCCAAGATGGCCACCACCGCAGGACATAGATTAACATTGGACCCTATGGAAAAATGTTCAAATGCCTTCTTCTCAGAAACTACAAATATGATTAAAGCCAAACTGTACATGAATGTTCATTGGATGGTCCTCTACAATCTTTAAGTTTTTTGTTCCGATATGAAATTCAAAATGGCGGCTACGGCAGGACTTAGTTTAACATTGGACCCTATGGGAAAAATGTTTCAAAACGCTTCCTCTCTGAAACCACTTGGACAATTGAAACCAAACTGCACAGGAATGATCATTGGAAGGTCCTCTACAAAGTTTCTGTTTTTTAATGCCGATCGAAAATTTAAGTTGGCCGCCACCGCAGGACATAGATTAACATTGGACCCTATGGGAAAATGTTCAAATGCCTTCTTCTCAGAAACTACAAATATGATCAAAGCCAAACTGTACATGAATGTTCATTGGATGGTCCTCTACAAACATTACGTTTTTTGTTCCGATATGAAATTCAAAATGGCGGCTACGGCAGGACTTAGTTTAACATTGAACCCTATGGGGAAAATGTTTCAAAACGCTTCTTCTCTGAAACTACTTGGACAATTGAAACCAAACTGCCCAGGAATGATCATTGGAAGGTTCTCTACAAAGTGTGTGTTTTTTTATGCCGATCGAAAATTCAAGATGACCGCCACCGCAGGACATAGATTAACATTGGACCCTATGGGAAAATGTTCAAATGCCTTCTTCTCAGAAACTACAAATATGATCAAAGCCAAACTGTACATGAATGCTCATTGGATGGTCCTCTACAAACTTTACGTTTTTTGTTCCGATATGAAATTCAAAATGGCGGCTACGGCAGTACTTAGTTTAACATTGGACCCTATGGGAAAAATGTTTCAAAACGCTTCTTCTCTGAAACCACTTGGATAATTGAAACCAAACTGCCCAGGAATGATCATTGGAAGGTCCTCTACAAAGTGTGTGTTTTTTATGCCGATCGGAAATCCAAGATGGCCACCACCGCAGGACATAGATTAACATAGGACCCTATGGGAAAATGTTCAAATGCCTTCTCCTCAGAAACTACAAATATGATTAAAGCCAAACTGTACATGAATGTTCATTGGATGGTCCTCTACAAACTTTACGTTTTTTGTTCTGATATGAAATTCAAAATGGCGGCTACGGCAGGACTTAGTTTAACATTGGACCCTATGGGAAAGAGGTTTCAAAACGTTTCTTCTCTGAAATCACTTGGACAATTGAAACCAAACTGCCCAGGAATGATCATTGGAAGATCCTCTGTTTTTTTATGCCGATCGGAAATCCAAGATGGCTGCCACCACAGGTCATGGTATCATAGATGCCAACCATTACGATTTTTCCGTAATTGTTACGAATTTCGGGCCAAAATTACGGTGTTACGGTCAACAGTCTACTTGTTACGGATTTCCGAATTATTGCCGGCCCGAAACCGTTGCCCATTTAAATATCATTGTGATCATTTAGACGCTTCATTGTATGTTAAAATCGCGTAATGATAAGCGCTTGAGGGATTTCGATTATTTAACCCTTTAGGGATTCTCGGGACTATCTATTGTAGAAAACGATCTATTCATTTCTTGTTTGATCCCGAGTAGTTAATGAACACAGCACGTTTTTGTCAATTTCGCGATGTCTGAGGGAACATGAGAAGCTTCTGCAGCGAAGAAAAGAAAATTGGGACAACGATTTCGTCCCGAATATTCTTCTCTTGCCTTATGAAATCGATACGGGAACATTATGCCTATTGCAAATATTGCAAACAAGACTTGTCCATTCAGCACGGTGGTCGGGATGAACACACATATACAACAAAAGAGTTCAAAAGTGCCAAGTCAACAACATATCAGGCACTCTAGAATTAGACATTAATTATTCCATGGGGGGGGGGGGGGGGGGGGGGGTGGGGAGGGCCATTTCAGGAAATTATCATTTCTATTGACAGTAAGTTGAAACATAGAATACATTTGTAAGTGAACATACATGTATTAAAACTTAACTTTTTATTTCTTTTTGTTGCTCATCAATTTTACATCTAGTTGTCACAAATAAAGGAAATCATTTGCTCATCACTTTGTGCCTAGTCTGTAGTACGATTATGGTAAAATTTTATGAAAAATTATGATTACTGAAAAAAATCACAAATTACTGACATCTCAACTTTTTGTTACTGATTGCACCAAAAAGGGGTTGGCATCTATGTAGTATTAACACAGGACCATATGGGGAAAATACAGAAATATATTCTTCTCTGAAGCTATTGCACTGATTGAACCTAAACTGTGCATCAATCATTGGAAGGTCCTTTACAAACTTTGTGTTTTTTTATGTTGATCGTAATTCCAAGATGACTACCACTGCAGGACATAGTTTTTACATAGGACCAATTGGTTCTTTTTATAACCAGGTGAACGATACAGGCTCTTGAGAGCCTCTGGTCTTGTGTTTTCATAAACTTCATATTTGTGTTTTTAACTTCCGGTCAAGATTGCAATTCCGGAATGCAAAAACGGATACATTTCCGGACATACATGGAACATAACATTTGTCGACGGGTGGACAACAGTGATGTTTCCCTGGGGTACCAATTTTGTAAAAACAGCACTTTTATTTTTATATATAATGTAAGGTATACTATTCCAAGTTAACACTTTACCCATAACAAACCAATTGTACACACATTATGAATAAATATTACAGAAAATAGTTTCTAAACAACAGCTAGAAACATTTAATGTTGATAAGATTGGCATCCACATCGTGTTGGATAAGGGTAATAACAAAATTACCGAACTCCTAACAATCGTACAAAGGGAAAGTCAAAACTCATAATTATATAAACAGACAAAATCAGTCAACAACCGGAAAACTGTGAAAACCGCAATGACCCTGACTTGGTACAGACATTTCTAAGGAAATGGTGGGTTGAATCAGATTTTAAGGCGCCAAACCTCCCGCTCTCATTACGGTTCAAAGGTTCCGGCTGTCACTATAACAGTATTTAAATACAGGAACAAAATAGGTAAAATAGTTGTCAAAGCAGTACTATATTCGGTGACGTAAATGTCAAAAATATTTTTACGTCACACATTGACAAAAAAAAAACATCCTTGACATTTTTTGACTTCTTTATCTTTATTCATTTTCACTATGTGAAAATGCATCGCTTATAATTTTTTCTGCAGAGACGGAATATATTTCGACAAGATCTTGGTATCGGAATATAAACTTTTTAAGAGATCGAATAAGGCGAATCTTTTTATAGCCCTGGTCCAGTAGCCTGTTTCTCAGATGAAGATGACGTTTCAGAAAATCAGAATAATTGCTACTGGCCCTTGCATAGCGAATCAATTGCGAGATGTAAACACCATATGCAGGAGAAGCTGGTATATTGCTGCACATGTTTAGAAAATTTATGATTTTAAAATTGAAGTCGTCCCGCTTATCATAAATTTTAGTACTGAGTTGACCACTGTCGTCAAATTCGAGGTATAAGTCCAAAAATGATGCGGACGAAGCTGTATCGGTGGTCTCTTTAACTTCCAGCTCTGGAGGATATATCAATGGAAGAAATTCTGCAAATCTAGAATTATTGATTGATAAAACGTCATCAATATACCTGTATGTGAAATTAAAGGCTCTAGCCTCATGAATCTTCTTATCTTTTACAAGCTTTTGAAGAAACTCCGACTCATATGAGTATAAAAATAAATCGGCTAGAAGAGGGGCACAATTCGTACCCATTGGTATGCCGACGACCTGCTGAAACAGTGTCCCTCCAAAGGAGACAAATATGTTATCGATGAGGAACTCCAGCATTCTGATCACTTGTTCCTCGGAGTAGCATGTTTTACCTTTGTGAATTTTGTTTGAAAAATATGTGGAATTGTAGCCTAACACAACAAATTTTGAGCCATAGTTTCTATGACTAAAAGCTTTATGAATTGTTTCTTTTAAGCGGGAGAGAGGGAAATGTATACGATAGGTATAATATAACTAACTCGAACATAGTCTAACATAGCGTGACAAGTAAACAGGAACAATATGGATAGACAATAATAAGTCACAATGTAAAACACTATGTACCATCAAAGGAAAAAGTGCATGCTCCACCTCTGGCGAATAAAACGCAGAAATTAATACACTCCAGTATTGTTTTAACACACGTCAACTATTTTATATTTCTCGTACAACAAATTAGCATAGCAACATTTAACATAATGTATGGGATATGTGTATGCATTAATATGTACAACAATCAGTTCATCCCCAGCGCATTGTGTGGTGAGTATACCTCATTTCATAATGTTATGATTTACCTCGTACTGTTCTCTCCAGTCGGTATAGGATCCACACATGCTAGGTTTATAGTGTGACCAGCTATGTTCTATCACTTGCTGTGGGTTTTAGAAATACATGTAGACAAGCGCTATCCATCACTTATTAAAGGAAAGATTAAACTGTGATGGTCAAACATTCCACCAATATCAACAAACCGAACAATCACCTCCTCAAATCATTGAATACATTAGTCAGCTCCTCAAACCATTGAATACATTAGTCAGCTTGCTTTTAAATATTAGTATGCTTCTTTTTAAAGTGTAATAACACAAGAACTGGATAGTGAAACCTGCGACCTTGCCTAGGTGTATGAATACTTTATCGTCATCCAGAACCTTTCCTATTATATTTATTTCTGTTATTTTCATTGAAAATGTCATTTTATTTTGCAGTGATCCAGCCTATCCTGCAGAGTCTATGGATCACGAGTCGGATAAATTCGAATCGGGCACAGTAAAACGGAAGCAACCTGATGATGATTTAAGTTCCAACGAATCATCCAATCATGGATCAACTATACCTACCTGCATTGTTACACCTACCTCAAATGATAAAAGTGACACAGATGATGGTCATAGATTCATTCCAAGCAGAAAGAGAAGAGAATTTATTCCGGAAACTAACAAAGACCAATCATACTGGGAAAAGAGACGGAAAAACAACGAAGCAGCAAGAAGATCGCGAGAAAAAAGACGCGTTCAAGATGTTGTATTGGAAAATCGCATCATTGAATTGAGTCGAGATAATCTTGGATTGAGGAATGAATTATTTGCTATTAAGAAGAAATTTGGGATACCTCTGAATGAAACGTTTCAGTATGATGATGACGAAAACGATGGCCAACCTGAGAAGGCAAGATTATATTCTATGAACTCAGCAATGGCAGGACCAGGCATGCCACCGGCATACATCAATTCACAGATGCCTAATAACCGTGGTCCAGCAGGTGTATCACAAGGTATGCCTATATCTAATCCTTTATCTATGAGACTGCCTCCGGTACAAGGAAATTATCCTCCTAAAACTCTACCATATTTATTTGTCCCTACCTCTGAGCAGCATCCGACCAATGCTTTATCACAGTCTACAAATTCACCTTTAAATTCCAGAATAGAAAAAGACATTTCTGAATATAGTCCCAAGCCAGCGCAGTACAATCAATCGGAACTAAGTGAAGACATTATTCGCAAACAAATGAAAATGAACTACGAACATATCATGACAAGCAGAAATTCAGATTACAATCAAGACGTTCGCAACACTGTTGATAATAATGAATCTATGTTCCGACATCATGACTCAGGAAATAGTTTGCCTTATCAGGAAAGCCCATCTCGTTCATTTTCAACAACTCCTACCTCATCACAGATGTCACTCACTATGGCAGCCTACTGTCAATCACGAGAGAGATCGCACAGTTTTACTTCTCGTACATCCGGGCCTCTACATGAAGACCTATCAGATGATTATTCTCAGGATCAACCACTATCACTAACTGTTAGACGTCGTACTAGCAGCTTCTCAGGAAACGATAGCTCAAATTCCATATCGTCATCTGAAAGTCCAGTTTCAAATAGTCCCCCAGCTATGGCATTACCTCATAAATTACGCCATAAACAGCCTTCTGAAAACAAGAATTCTTCATATTCTCAAGAATATGGCAATTATTTTCTTAGTGGACTGACCCAACTTTCTGAAATAGCACTAGCCCAGTCTAGTCCATTACCTCTTGTTAAAAGAACAACACCAGAAGACGACCGTAATGACACAAATTCTTCCGGAAGTGGACAATATATGAATCCGCGATCTTTAATTGATCCAAGGTACGCTGAACGTCGTAAGCGAAATAATGAGGCAGCACGAAAATGCAGGGAAAATCGGAAAACCTTAACACAACTGCGTGAGGTAAAATCTAATTATTTGGAAAGTGAGAATGGAAAATTGAGACAAGAATTAGATGTGTTATCTAGCGAAATGAAAAGACTCAGAGATCTTGTAGAAAAAAAGAAAGGCATAAGATCAACAAATGTAGAAGTGAACAGCAACCATTCTAGTCCCGACAGTGAGTCTCAGCAGTGACTCTAGTCTCGACAGTGAGTCTCAGCAGTGACTCCGATGCTGCACTTTTCCAATATACGGGTACTAGTCCATCATCTACAATGTTTTTGTTTGTTTTGGTTTAAAACACATTTCCGAGGACATGGCAGCCAAAATTCAGACATGTAGATATTTTTATACAAATGTTTTATATATTAATCGCATGCCCTCTTTGGCAGGCTTTTAATTGTGTAGATACTGACTTAAAAAGGAGTTTGGGTCATAATTAATGGAAGACAGAAACCATTAATTTCTTATTTGTAAATATTTATATGATATATGAAGACATCTTGTAAATTTTATTTCTATTGTCACCATGGCCATTCTTTCTCTAATGACATTGCATGATGCTTTAGAGAGCGGTTGGTTCTGTGTGTTGATCAGGTGTTAACTTTACGGGTGTAGAAGTTTAAGCATCTTCGCTAGCCAAGGGTTGCGATTCGGGTCCCCCTTCTCTCCACCCTTGGCGGATCTAGAATACATTTTGAAATTTGCGCGCAATGCCACCCGGTGGTTTATCGAAGTTGCGCCCCTTAGTTAGTCGTCATCGCCAACCAATCAGAATCGTTTTGTTATACGTATGTTGGAGAGTTGAAAATGGCAGCGCCCAGTGAAGAAAAACTTATTTGTGATAAATTTAATTTGGAAGCATTTACTGTCAACCAAGTGAAAGCTTCAAAGCTTTGGCAGACGGGAAAGATGTTTTCATTAGAACCAAAACGGGAAGTGGCAAATCGTTGTCATATGAGAGCATTCCGGTGCCATCTTTGTTTACATTTCGTCGATAACATGTGCTCCTTGTAAAACGTCTTCTGATTGGATACGTGTACTGGTAGCCGTAACCAATGAAATATTAAAGCGCGAATCCTCAAAATGTATTCTAGATCTGCCAAGGGTGGAGAGAATGGGGACTCGAATCGTAACCCTTGGCTAGCGAAGATGAAGTTTAAGATGATATATCAGTGTAACATGGTTTATGGTAGGCTTTGTTTACTTGATTTTTAATGTGGTAGTTTGTTAGATTTTTAAGTGATCGCGATTCAAAACCTATACATTTATGTATAAATATAAATTGAGTATTTTTACAAAATATTTGTTTATCATCTCCATGCTCTATTACGTAATATATACATGTTTACTAATTGTGTTGCCGGTAATTGAGTCTTTTATTAGAAATCAAACAATAATAAATAATTCAACATCACCTAATACATAAATAAAAAATGCACTTCATGCATAAAACTTGATCATTTGAAAGTCGAAATATTAGCATTTTTATTTAGTTAATATTTGTTTCCGGTCGTACAAATTTACATAATATAATAACAAAACTTGACAACAGAAATACTGGCCATTATCATTTATTTTGGCAGTAATCACGAACATACATATTTAGGTATATTGTGATTTTCATGAATTATGTCCGTTTTCGGGAGATACATGATCATTCATTGATGTATGTGGTATTTAAACTAAGTATAAAACGGCTGCGTTTATTTTTGCTTTTTTAAATATAAATCTGAGAAGGTTAATTACAACCCTCCATTAAGACTTTGTAACAAATATATTTCCTTAAGTAAGTTATATGTGTTAGGGGTTACGATTTTTATTATTTTTCTACGATTTTCCGATCGGATTTTGGAATTGTTCCGATGATATGATATTTTTTGTATTTAATTTGTTTTTATATGTGTATATTTTAAATATTTTTTTTTTACATATACACCAAGAGAATTAGAAAATGAATAACTTTAATTTGAGTTGGCATTATGTAAAAGCAGAGGCACAAGTATTAACTGTAGAGGCACAAGTATTAAAGCAGTTTTACAGAGTATAAGTGACATTAATAATATTTGCACTGGTTATAGTAACAGCATTGTTAATAACAAAACTGGCGAATTTACCAGTACTGAAGAGCTTATAATGTTAGTGATACAAACAATATTGGTGATATTAACAGTACTGGTGATATGAACAATACTGGAGATCTCAATATTGGTGATATGATCAGTACTGGAGATCTCAATATCGGTGATATTTACAGTACTGGTGATATGAACAATACTGGAGATCTCAATATCGGTGATATGATCAGTACTGGAGATCTCAATATTGGTGATATGAACAATACTGGAGATCTCAATATTGGTGATATGATCAGTACTGGAGATCTCAATATTGGTGATATGATCAGCACTGGAGATCTCAATATTGATGATATTAACAGTACTGGTGATATGAACAATACTGGAGATCTCAATATTGGTGATATGATCAGCACTGGAGATCTCAATATCGGTGATATTTACAGTACTGCTGATATTTACAGCACTGGAAATCTCAATATTGGTCATATTAACAGTACTGGTGATATGAACAATACTGGAGATCTCAATATTGGTGATATGATCAGAACTGGAGATCTCAATATTGGTGATATTAACAAATTGGCGAAATTACCAGTCCTCCAGATCTTATATTAGTGATATTAACAATATTAGTGATATTAACAGTATTGGTGATATTAACAGTATTGGTGATATTAACAGTATTGGTGATATTAACAATATTGGTGATATAAAGTATTGGTGATACTAACAATATTGGTGATATTAACAGTATTGGTGATATTAACAGTATTGGTGATATTAACAGTATTGGTGATATTAACAATATTGGTGATATTAACAGTATTGGTGATATTAACAGTATTGGTGACCAGCACTGATACTAATACAATATTGGTGATATTAACAGTATTGGTGATACTAACAATATTGGTGATATTAACAGTATTGGTGATATTAACAGTATTGGTGATATTAACAATATTGGTGATATTAACAGTATTGGTGATATTAACAGTATTGGTGACCAGCACTGATACTAATACAATATTGGTGATATTAACAGTATTAGTGATACTAACAATATTGGTGATATTAACAATATTAGTGATATTAACAGTATTGGTGATATTAACAATATTGGTGATATTAACAGTATTGGTGATATTAATAGTATTGGTGAAACTAACAGTATTGGTGATACTAACGGTATTGGTGATACTAACAATATTGGTGATATTAACAATATTAGTGATATTACAATATTGGTGATATTAACAGTATTGGTGATATTAACAGTATTGGTGATATTAACAATATTGGTGATATTAACAGTATTGGTGATATTAACAGTATTGGTGACCAGCACTGAAGATTTCAATAATATAAATGATACTAACAATAATTGTGCCACATCATTGGTGATATTAACAACGTTTATGGTGACGGTGATATTAAGAGTGCTGGTGATGGTTAATAGGGTTCAGCAAATTTTTATATTTCGCTAAGTGTATGTAATATTTAATTGGTTTATCGTAACATACATTCATTACTGACAAGATAACAGGTGGATTAAACAATAATATCGTGCAAAACTGGTGGCCAAAACCTTACACGTTTCACAGCATAACTATGATTTATGATTCATATTCAGGTTTCCTCGAAGTCTCTAAAACAAGGCTTCATTTCTTATTCCTTATTAAAGAATAATTTTACATTTGATTACAAATATTTCCATTTAATGTATTATTTATTGTGTACTGATAAAACATATGACCAATAAATACGTTTAATGGCAAGGCATAGGACTCTGCAAATCGATGGTACAAGTTTAATACGTAACCAGTGTTTTTGTTGATTTGTGGGGCATTTTCAATATATAAATATAAAGAAATTGAGGGACATGTATGTTTATTATCATAACATCAAACTGAAGTGTTACCTTGATGTATTTACTGTTTTATTTTGATGAAACATTGAAGAGAAATTCTGAAACAAGGTCTAAAAAATTGATGTTTCTCCAGACATTTTTTTCTTTTAAAAAAACAAATGCTGTTGTTGAATCATATAATTTATTTTATTTACTGTAACATAGAAAATTAGGAGAAATGATCGTAAAACTCAATTCAAAAGAATGTAAAATGGAATTATGAACATCCTTCTGTCCAATTATGATATTATTATGTAATGATCCATGCTAAATGGGTTTTTGTTCATTAACCATTGATGTTTATGTTAAAACAAAACAAAGAACAACACTGAAGTATGGGAACAAATCGTGATTACCTCTCCTGTGTAAATAGTAATGTGTAACGCCATGTTGTATGTTCTGTTGGTTTAGCAAGTTTATATTACAACTGGTTATTTATATCTTTAATGACACTTCAGAATATAACCTGATTTTATTTTACCAAATTGTATGGTGATGAATCTAATGTTGGTACCAAAATAATTTACGATATTGTTTCATTTTACCTCTTGATTGTATGGAATATTAGCACTGGCCATGAACATTTATTTTAAAAGAGTGTTAATGTTGGTACCAAAATAATTTACAAAATTGTTTCATTTTACCTCTTGATTGTATGGAATTAGCACTGGCCATGAACATTTACTTTAAAAGGGTGTTAATTAGCATTAAATACATGTATTGTGGTATGGATATTTTTTTTTATCTATACTGGATAAACATCTGTTAGTTCTGCTTGGAATGTATGTACAAAATATTTCCATGTTTTAATACTAAATCTTTAAATTTTTTCATTTAGTGAATTGTATAGACTTTTCTCGTGAAATACGTGCCATATTGAACTCTGAACTTGTAAGATATACAAATATTAAAGCTTAGAGCAGTAGATTGTACGGCTCATAAATAACCATAGAAAGGTGGTGGTTTTATATTTGGCCATTTGTTAAAATTATAACAAAACCACTGGTGGGAGTGCTAATTAAACAATGAAGTTAAAAGTCACTTGTCACTTAATTAAATATTAAGATCTGTTTATCTTACAATTACTATGTTAATATTGGATTGGTGGTTATGTTTTGTGTAGTGTGCATGTACAAATGTATTTAATTGAATGTATGTTTAATCACGTGGAACATGCATCACATGCCATTTAAAGAAATTCAAACAATGAAAATATTGTGCTAGTACAATATAGTGCAGAATTAGAAATATTACAATAGACATTCTTATTAATACTTTGGGTTTGCAAAAATGTTACATAATGTTTAATTTTAATACTTTAAAGAATTGGTGTCACCTGGTAGTAATTACTATATATAGATATGGTCCACTTAAAACAATTCACAGAGTACATCCTCACTAAATCACTCCTTTTTTTCTAAAATCCGTAAATTGCATAACTGTTTATGTAAGCTTTCGAAATATGTTACATGTACTAACAAATGTAAACTATTTCTCAGTTTGAGTACATAAAGATAACGATAACAATATCAACTGACGGTAAACCTCGGTGATAAAGGTGACCACAACACCAAATATGTGCTGTGTTATGTCACTGATATATTGGTTTGGTCAAGTCAGCATTTCCTTGTAGTTCTAAGTTCATAAAATATCTTTACAGTAATATTGGTTTCATTGTATTTTACCATTAAGATTCACTGCTATGGTTATGATTGTATAAATGCATTAAAACTGTAATGTATGTATTATGTGTTGTGTCTACAGTATGTATAACTTCAGCTTTAGAAGTGTTCTTGTAGGAAGTCTGGAGTCTTTACAGTATGTATAACTTCAGTTTTAGAAGTGTTCTTGTAGGAAGTCTGGAGTCTTTACAGTATGTATAACTTCAGCTTTAGAAGTGTTCTTGTAGGAAGTCTGGAGTCTTTACAGTATGTATAACTTCAGCTTTAGAAGTGTTCTTGTAGGAAGTCTGGAGTCTTTACAGTATGTATAACTCCAGCTTTAGAAGTGTTCTTGTAGGAAGTCTGGAGTCTTTACAGTATTTATAACTTCAGTTTTAGAAGTGTTCTTGTAGGAAGTCTGGAGTCTTTACAGTATGTATAACTTCAGTTTTAGAAGTGTTCTTGTAGGAAGTCTGGAGTCTTGTGGTAACAATTAACTAAGAGTTGTGAACTGTACTGGCAAAATGTAGTAATGTATATGAAATTTAAATGTTGATTGAAGGATTTTCACTGTACGGTTATTAATCTGTATAAATGATATTGCAGGTTCAATAGATTTGACTTGTCATTTATAGACTTGTGTGCCATATATATATTAACGTTGCCATACCCACACTGATACTCAACAGTGTATAAAACATTTGTCATTGCTAATTATAATTAAATAACAAATACTTTTCATATGTTAACTTTATATAATGTTATTTCTGATTTTATGCAAGATATGGTTAATTTTGTCCTTTCAGGTAAAGCTGAGGCATGAGCATATATATATATTTATAAATTATGGATTATTTTGTATTTGTTTCTGATTACCTCATGTTGTGTATTTTGTTTTTATATTAGAAGTTATCAAACTTATTTACGTGTAGTTCGTCACGGAATCGTGTGTAGGTCAACGTTTTCTTTAATGACTCTTTTTAACATAATATTTCAATATTTATAGGCAATAGTTGGTGCATACAGTGATGACATTTTATTTTGTCAAATGTTGCATAATTTGTTTCAGTTTAATATATATATATATACTTTGTTCAATTATTTACCAACACCATTTTAATGAGTAGTAATTGATTAAATTTGACGATCTTGATTCTGACGTTTTTCGTTAAGGAGTTATCAGACATATTTACATTTTGACTTTTTTCCTTCGACATATCTCGTTTGTTTAATTTCACTTGGACAACAGCTATCATCTCCCCTTTTTAATGATATCGTGTGAATTGACATAAGGATTTAGTTTTTAGGGAATGTGTTTTTTATATATTTATTGTATGTAAGTTAATCACTATCATTCTGATTCTAAAAGAATCGTACATTTAAACATTTACCATTTAAACAAAATGTATGAAACCTATTTTTGAATGATACTACATATTTGATATAGACCCTTGACCTCTTATAATTATTTCAGGTAGTTAACAATATAAAATTTTAATGCTACAAACATGTTATGTACATCAGGTAGAACCAGTCTGGTAAAATGTTGTAACTCATTTTCAATGGTTGAAATTATTGATTCAACCATAAAAGGTTTTTTTCTGTGTGGGTTTTATTTTGCTTACTAAATCAGACTTCCGTGTTTAAGATTTAGTAGCCACCCTATTAGGAAATTTTGAATTTGTTTTAACATTTGAGTAAATTGTAAACATTTTCAAAATAGGTGAAAGGAAACAAAATTGTATTTGTCTACATTTTATAATGAAAATATCAAAATTGAGAATTCAGCTATTTTCTTTAATTAAACAGGTCATTGAAAGTTACCAAGGTTTTTCCGTAATAAAGCGTTTAATAAACATATTTAATGTTGATTGGGGTTTTTATGAGTTAAACACATTATTGAAGTAACTTTTTTTTTCTCTTTAATTAAACATATCTTTATACATTACCTACGTTTTTCTTGAATTTAAAAAGGCGTGTAACGCTACCTGGGTTTTTTTTTCTTTAATTAAACGCCGATTAAAAATGTCATTGAACGTTACCTGCAGTACTACCTCTTTTTTGTATCTATATTAAGTTTAGATCAGGTTGTCTGAAATATTGTAGTTATGACTGTTTTCTTAATCTACCTCAACAAATGTAGACAAGTAAATCAGTGGTGTGCTTGCATATGTGTCATATTCAAAATAAAACAATTGTGAAAAAAAGATATATCTCTTATTTCTGTGTTTCCATCCAATCTTATTCGCATGATTAACATATTCTGCTTTCATTACATACACCATTGCTGTTTTTAGAGATGATATGAACGTTAGAGAAAAACGAAGGGCAAACGAAGAATGGACAATACAGAGACATTGACAACATTGGGTACACAAAACGAATACAAACAAAACAAAAAACAGGACACAGAAAACTAAAAAGGTGCGCAACACGGACCCATTCCACCAAAAACAGGGGGTGAACCCAGGTGCTCGCGAAGAGTAAGCAGTTACTGCCTCTTATAAGAGAGTAAACCTGTAGTCTGGGTCCAACCTGCGATTATTACTGTATTATTCTCCAGTTTAAACAAGTCATTGATTTTTATCTAACGCCAAGCGACAAATTTTCCAGCTATATTATGGCGAGAGCAAGTTGTATTTTGATGAGATGATAATGTCCGCTACTGACACGCCTATATGGATTTTAAAGTGCTAACTCAATAAAACAAGTCAGCGGATCGATATGTCGCTTCACTCGGACACATTATCCTGCTTCTGATCCAGATAGTATTTGTTCTTACTCCTTAATACTTAGCAGACAGGCGAGATTTGACTTGACTGCCTAGCCGTGTAGGAGACGAGACTTGACAGCTTAGCAGACATGCAGTTCTTATTTATTTAGGAATGACGACGGATGCTCCAGGTCGCACATAAATTTAACGGATTCTGTTAAAGGGAAACAAAATAAAAGTTCCGTCATTATTTAGTGAGTCGAGAATCCACTAGCATGACCAGAGGTTGAGTACAAATAAAAACTTGTTTATTTCCAATCAAGGGACCGAAAGGGGGCAAAATGAGCAATTAAAAGTACAGACCTGTCAAGTAGTAGAAACTCCTATAAGAAAAGCCAATGCCATTGATCCGATAACAAACATTCGCAGTCAGAATGGACGCATTTAGATTCTTCGAGGAATATTTGTTTATGATACCGTCGTTTTAGTTTTGTTTGTTTGCTTGATGGTGTTTAACGCTACTTTCAACAACATTTCAGTTATATCGTGGCGGTCACTTTTATTGGTGGAGGAAACCTGGGGACCCGGAGAAAACCATCGACCTGTCGCAAGTTACTGATAAACTTTATCACATAATGTTGTACACCTCGCCCTGATCGAGATTCGAACTCACAACATCAGTGGTGATAGGCACTGATTACATAGGTATTTGTAATATCCAACTACGCGTCGTTTTATAATTTAAAGTTACGCCTCAAATGCTGAAACAAAAGCCAAGAAAAGTACCTTTGAATAAGAAAGCGAACTGGGACAGCATTAAATACGAAATAAAAACGCTTAAAGACTAAATTTTTAACACAAATACACGATTTGCTTAAACACATATTGAACCAACAATTCATAGAGTATATCCCACATCAATTGTCAAGACCAAAAGATGGCCTACCCTGGATAACTCAAGAAATTAAAAAAAAACTAATAAGGAAAAACGACGGCGATATTAAAGCCAAGTATAAAAATACTTCATATACAGAAGCTCCTGTAACAATACATATTGGCAATACATCAAGGACATTGTCACTCCTAAAAACACTGATTACACCGGACCAAACATAGGAATCTAATCCATCAAACAAGAGCAAGTTTTTTTTTTCTAGCGGAGAAATTCCACCAGTAGTTATATTCCTGTATCACCAGCATATGGAGTTTACATTTCAAAACACAAACGTATTTCTTGAACTTGCGCCCAGTACAGTGATTTTATGGAAAGAGGTCAACTACTGACGCAATAGCTACTCAAACAAGACTACGTTGCTCCTAGGTTGAAATTATCGCTATAAAAATTCTACGGTCATCATCACGAACTGGTTGACATAGTCCATATCTCAAATGACAATGGATCTTTTACTTTTTACGTCGATGTTTTCTTTGCTTTATCACTGCCACGACTTTTACCGGACTTGACTGTATATATGAACATCACGATGGGTGTCTGATAAGAAGCAGGAACTGCTTACCCTTCGCGAGCACATGGATTCACTGCCGGTTTTTGATGGGATCCGTGTTGTTCATCTTTTCAGTTTTCTATGTTGTGTTTATTTTTTTGTTTGTCTTCGTCCTGTGTCTTGTGTACCGAATGTTGTCAGTTTCTCTGGATTGTCCAATCTTGGTTGTCCCTTTCGTTTATTGATAGAAATGTAATATACCAGGTATGATATTGTATTAATTTAATATGGCGGCTTATTCACACTAGAATGCTTAGATAGGACATGTCAACTGTGAATTTAACTTCAAACACTATCCAATGAAGGAAAACGTGAAACGCATTTATCCTTACAAAACAAACAATAACGAAAAATTACGGAAATTCACTTTTCCATCCCATGATCGAGTCTTCGATGATCGAATTAGGCATTTAAATCATCTGCGGTCATTAATTGTGCTGTCAACAAAAGTAAACAATTGGCCATTCTGTAAATTTGAATTTTCACAAGAACGTCGATGCCACGGCACCGTCAAAATGACCATGAGCGAGCGGTGGGCATGGTTCAGGCTGGAATGACTCACCAGGCTGTTGCAGATAACTTTAATGTGTCTAGAATAACCATTTCAAGGCTAATGATTCGTCTTTCGCAAACAGGTAGGACGAATGACAGACCCCGGCCGCGTGTGATGTCACAACGTCAAGAAAGACATTTACGCTTTATTCACCTCCGGAACCGTATGATAATGGATGAGGACATTGTGCGTAGAATATCTGGTCTAGTAAACGTCCAAATTGCGAGTCAGTCTGTTCGCAGAAGACTACGTGAATCTGGACTCCGAGCTAGGCGTCCGGTGGTAGGACCAATCCTTAAAACAGCGCCATAGGACCGCGAGACCAGCCTCGGCTCGTACACGCCATCATTAGAGGCTTCACACATGGCAACACATCCTTTTTAATGATGAATCCCGATTTTCACTTCGTTTTAGCGATAAACGTTATCGTGTATACCGCAGGCATGGGGAACGTTTTACGGACCAGTGTGTGTACGAGTCCTACCGTTTTGGAGGCGGAAGTGTTATGGTCTGGGCTGACATTTGTCATGATGGTCGCACTCAGCTCAAAATTGTTCAAGGAACATTGAATGCCGTAAAATACAGAGACGATATTCTTGATCCTATTGTTCTGCCCTTTCTGAAAACGCGAAACTTTGAACACGTCTTTCAACATGACAATGCAAGATGTCACGTGGCTCGTGTTTGTCAAGACTTTCTGAAGCAGGATCACATCCGTGTTCTTTCTTGGTCGGGATTATCACCAGATCTGTTACCAATTGAACATTTATGGGATGAACTCGGTAGACGTGTTCGCCACCGTCAAAATCCACCGGAAACACTACAGGAGCTGCGTGACGCACATCTGCACGAATGGAACAACATCCCACAAGCCTTTATCCAACGATTGATTGGTTTTATGCGTCAGAGATGCGAAGCTGTCGTTGCTGCAAGAGGTGGTCACACACGTTACTGAACTCCGCAAACCTCCATACTACATGACAATTTCTGTCTGTCCATGATTTGTTCTGATAATGATGTTGATATTGCCTTATTTGCTATGCCCATATGAATCTAAATTATACGATCTTTGTCGATGTTTTTTCTCTATGTAAAACATATTGAACATCAATCACTTGTATCGTTTCCTTTGTTGACTAGTATATAATAATTGTATTAGAAATTCTTGTTGTTTGTTATGGTTGGTGTCTCAAAGGAAAACGCCATGGTCTTAACAAGTTAGCGTGGAAATTTAAATGACAGTAAATAAAAGACATTTGTGTTAATAAATGTTGAAAATAGTATACCGTAAGGTAGAATTTGGTGATTGAAGTTGCCTGTAGCACCAAATAATGGGGATCGCCATTTTTCAGAACTCTTCAATGTGAGGAGACAAAAGGCATAATCCATTCTCGGATTATACCTGCAATTAAAGCTCTTCCGAAAGAGTCGTATATTATATCAGCATTGATCAGTTGCAATTCTATCATTAAAAATTATGTAAATCGTAAAATAACGTCGTATATTTATCTTCTGATGTTAACAAAATCATTATGACTTCATGTCAAGCATTTTATTACACTAACGAAAAGGGAAAATGTGAGAAGAATGTTTTTTTTTTTTTTGCAATTACCGATCAAGACTAACCTTGACAACACATCGACCAGTGACCACGAAAAACACGGGGAAGTACGACAGCATTGGCGACAAAAAAAGCATGTGTACGTATAAAACAAATTAAAACTAACAGTTATTTAACGTACGACCAATCATGTAAAACATGAAATTATACGTAGATATTCTTGGGTATATTAATGTTAATAAAGGTGTTTTTTTGTTTTATAATTAGTTATGTGCGAATAAAAAGTTACAATGTATTGAATTATAACAATTGTTCAACTGACTGGAGTTTCCCTTTAATGCCTATTTGCCTGTATACTACGTAAACTGGTCGATCTTTGGTTATCTTTATCAAATTTATCCACGAGAAGGATGGTTTTCACAATTATATATTAATATTTTACAAGGATTGCCTGTTAAAGCGTGAAAATATTATAATGCTACAACATTAGGTCAATGAAATGGATATTACACACAGGTAAACAGTTACAATATTTATGTCTCTTCACGAATTAGTTCATATGATGTATGACTACTAAATAATGTATATTTATTTTACTTTCGGTAAAACACATAGGCACTATGACAACATATCCTGTTTCAATAAATTATGCATGTTTTAATATATTATGCATGTTTCTTGCTTTCGCAAAGTCATGTCTTCTCTTGATGACTTGACTAAAATGATAGGAAGTCCTAATGTTGTACTTTCATAGCAAATTATCGGTCATGTACACGTGTGTTATCGGTAACGTTTTGTCTGATTCTACAATTTACTGACTAGATTTTAGAACTGCTCTAACGGTGTGGTATTTTTTTTATTTTCCAATCTATTACTGAAATACCTTTGCGATACAAAACGCAATCTACCTATCATCCTACAGTTTCAAACGATTGTTTAACTGTTCAACATATCGTACTTTGTTCTTTTCCTTATTTTGTCGTTTTTATTTATATATATGTACTCTGTGGTCACACGTTCCTATTATGTCCTCAACACTGAAAGCATATTACCAAATGAGTTCACATCCTGTTTTAGTGGGGTTCGTGTTACTTGATCTTTAGTTTTATGTGTATGTTTTGTATATCGTTGTTTGTCCTTTTGTCCTTTTTCTTTAGGCCATTGTGTTATCTGTTTTTCTTCGATTTACGTCATAGGAATAAATGTACGTGGACAATGTCATTAGTAAGTCATATTCACAATACATGTATATCTAATGTTTGTTGATGTCTTCGAGTGTTAATATAAAAAAATTTAAAAAATTTAAATACCACATTGTCGGAACAGTTCCAAAGTCTAATCGAATTAAATCGTAGAAACTAAGTTAACATTTGTACCCCAGCACGCATATACATGATCGCTCATCTTCTTTGCTTATTGTGGGTAGAAAAAAAGGGGGGCTTCAAACTAGTTTTATGGTTAAATCTCATCTCCTAGTGTAATAACAACCCTCACTCACACCTTGGTGAGCAGCGTTGTTGTAATGAACGAGTTCTATTCGTGACCTTTATACATAATATATTTAAAATCGTGACTCGAAAGTTGTCATATATATATATACACAAGTTTTATAGAAAAAAAAGTGCCGATGGCCTAAACAAATCATTTGAATATCAGATAGTGTGCAGGTTCATCGCAAAACATAATAGGACTTTGAACCAAAATGGAATTGATAATACCATCTTTCGTCAATTGTACGCTGATGGAATCCCATCGAGGACATTTTTCGGAGGTAAAACATGCTCTATTGCTACAGTATATTTATAATAGAATTGAAGTCCTCTATTTTGTCATAGTCTGGTAGAAAGTGGATCATTGTTGTCAAATTTAGGATGAATGTCAAGAAACGAGGAAGTTGTTTCTATTATTTCTACAATAAGTAATTGAGTACACCGAAATACCAATGAAATTGACACCTTTAATGGTCGATCGATATATTTGACAAACTTATATAGGTTTTGACATAACCTAAGAATTGTTTATGTTATGTAATAAGTTTCAGTGTATTAGTTTTGCCCGTGTATATTACTTCTTGATACTAATAACTTTGTATGTGGATTTTGGAACAAAAACAAAAGAACAACTTGGTAAGTTTTCGAATATTGTTCAAAGGAAGTATCTTAATTGTGCATAAACAAACACACACACACACACAAATTCATGTCAGCATACTATAATGTATAAACATCTATATACATCACTTATTTTCAGCTGGAAAATAAAGACATATATAAATTATTGACTTATATGTACGTTTGGGGAAGTGAAATGGCAGTAAATACATTTTTTTTTATCATATTGATTTTATTATCTATTATTAGTTAATATAGTTAGCTTCATACATTCACTTCTAAAAAAAGAACCAAAAAAATATAAATTAATACAATTCGGAGTTTTTATTGTTTTTTATTTGGTTCTATTATATAAGGTGTTTATGTGGCGTGAATGAATGAATACATTAAGTGTTTCATTCAAATAGGGATGATTCACTAATAGGAAAATGATCTTTTGCAAAGAAAAGTAAGCTCACTTTACTTAATCAGACATTTGTAAAATAAAACAAGATACGTCGTGCTAAGAATACCCCCACTCGTTCATTTGTGTCAAATTTGTATATATCTCAACACTCATTACCAGAAAATGGATCACAAACTAATCTGAAACATCGAGCTCTGCACAAATCATTATGAATCAGTACACAGGAAGTAGATATGCGGTAAACCTGGAAAGGGGAGACATGGTACAAGTCACCATGCAAAAGCCATATATCAAATATAAAATCATTTCTTCCAGTTGAAGCTGAGATATCTGTTACAAAAGTTTTCATTACGGCAAACATGACAAATTCTAAGTCGCACGGTAAACAGGAAGTAGATGTGCGGTAAGCCTGGAAAGGGGAGACACGGTACAAGTCACTATGCCAAAGTCATGTATCAAAAATAAAATCATTTCTTCCAGTAGCAGCTGATACATCTTTAACGAAAATGTGAACGGACGGACGGACTAACAAGGTGATTGCAACATAGTCCCCTCTCTACGAGTGGGGGTATAAAAACAAAACAAAAACAAAAACAGACAACAACAATTAAATAATAACAAAACACAATTTTTATATAATAGACAGCATAAACACTTTTTGAAGACACCTTAGAGATTGATTATTTCATCAATACTTTTTACCAATGGTGTTTGAGACGTCTCGGATTTCTTGACGTAAATACGTCCATCAAATGTCCAGAAAGAATGGATTTTCTTTGCTTTTCTACGCATATTAAGAGCCTTCACTAAGCTTTGTCTGGTCTTGGTAAGATCTTCTGTGATAAAGATTCTATCCTCATTGTCTTAGAGATGCTTTTTGGCACTGTTCACAAGATTTTTAACTTTCTAATTCCTGAATCGGCATATTATTTGAGCCTTCCCTTCTTTTATTGGACCTATTACTTGGGAACGGTTAATATCATCTAATGTAAGAGTGGAAACTTCCTTCATGCTAAGTTTATTGTTCACAATGTTAATTACTTTTTGATAAGTTTTTTGTAGGTCGCTATATTGCATCGGCACATTGTAAAATCGGAGGGATGTTCTCCTACCATATCGTTCCAGGTCTTCAATTTTATAATACAGTATATTAACGTCTTGTTCTAGTTCTTTGTTTTTGGACAATAGCTCATTTTGAATTTTTTCACAAGATTTCAGTTTGGATTCTTTCTCCTCCATTTTTTTTGGTAGTGTTTCGTTTTCAGTTTTTAAAGTATGAGTTCTGTCAAACAGTTTTATTATTTTTTGGTCTATGTATCTTTTCAGAGGTTTGGCAGCATTTTCAACAGCCTCTGAAACTGCATTTTTATAATAATCGATTTTAGGTCTGATTTTAGTTGTTGATTTGTTTCTTTGACTATAATTGGAATTATATTGTGTATAATATTTTGGTTCATCAGTGTAGGTTCTATCAAATTTGTCATGTTGAATGACTGACCTTGTGTCTTGAAAATAATTTCGTCACTCGTCGGTTTTTCTAGCTTGCGATTGTGAGCGTGGTCTTGAGGCCGGGGGTTTCATCTCCTCATCAGATGCTTTGGAGAGTTGCCTCTTCCTCGATGTGCTACAACCTCTGTTGTTACTTTGAGTTTCAGAAAGGCTAGGGTTTGAGGTTGGATTAGGTGTACTCGACTTGGCCGACATTTTGTTCGTTTACAATTTTTCAATATTAAATATTTGCATAAATATTCACTCAATTATAAATACAAATGTTTCATATATTGTAGTTATCAATTATTGTTGATTGTATAGCACTATATTGTACACACACAAGTATATATAAACTGGCACAAAACTACGGAGTGACTTTGCTATCTTGTTATGGTTGCCGCCATCTTTTTCCGATTTGATTGGTCAATTCGACCAAAAAGGAATAGGAATATCACAAATATATTTATTATGCTTCAAAGGTGTACCAACATTATAGCAAATCAGGCCAAGACACCAATGCAAAACTATTTTGAAAAAGTGTTGTATGAAAATTTGACGCTTGAGATTCCTCCCTTGTGGTTTTTTCGAGTAGTTGAAGGATAAAAAAAATCGTAACAAGCCCCTGTGATTAAGCTTGGAAACAGGAAACTCCAGCAGGTCATTTCAAAAGGCCCAATAGTAAAATCTTAAGAGATTTAAATCGATACTCCCTAATACACATATGTCTGATCACACTCCTGGCTTGGTACAGTCACTTTAATCCATGTTATGGGTCCAACCCGCGCCTGTTAAGTGAATGATTCAGTGTTTTTCCATGTGTTAATAAAGTGACCTTGACATGCATTGTTTTGTGTAGTATAGATCGCACAGTCCTAATCTTGTTCTTTATACATAATATATTTATTCTTCGTAAAGTTTGTAATACAGTTACAGATATTTTATTTACTAATCACAGTGCCCATTGCTGAGCAGAATAATCAAACAATAAATAAACATATATGATTGGGTTGATTGGTTACATATATAATATAAAGAAACAACAAAAGACACAATTACATCAGTTCAAGTACAGTTAAAGTATTAAAGTACAAAGAGACAAAACAAACATACTTAATAATATGCATTTATATATCATTTTGAAGAGAGGGAAGCAACCCCTCCATTTAATAAAGTGTATCTTTTTTTCAAATAATTTAACTAATAATTTTGCTACTGATGACATAATTAGCCTATCTTCAGAAATTAGTAACCAAATAAATTTTAGTTCATTACTTAAAAATTGGAAATTTGGGTATTTGTTAGTTATAAAATTAAGATAATCAACTCTGATGTGTTCAAGTTTTTTTTACATGAAATCATGAAATGTTCTTCGTCTTCAACATGATCATTACATAATTTGCAAATTCTATTCTCAAATTTCAAACCAAAATAGCGACCTCTTTCTACTTCAAGTTTATGTGAGCTTATTCTAAATGTTGTAAGTGTATGTCGCTCTTTTTTGTTTAGATATAAAAGATAAGGTTCTAAATGGAATATATTTTTGAATTTCCTAGAAGTACGTAATTTATTTGTATGTTCAATATTTTTTCTCTTAGCATTAAACAGTTTATTCTTCCAAATTGTCTGAAATTTCTCTTTTAAGTTTTGTTTTACTTTCTTTAAAACATAAGTTTCTTTCAAAGTACTAATCTTATTATAAATAAATTGTAGATTTAAACATTTAAAAATTTCATTAATACAACCTGCCCAGGATTCTGAGGTTTGATTTGTTGTTTGATTGTATAAACTAAAGGCATCAGCTAATATGGAAGATTGAGATCATTATTTTTCACTAGATGAAACCAAAATTTTATCATATTCAATAAAATATGGTAAAGTATTGGATAGTTTCCCAGCTCTCCTCTGACTACATCACCAGATGACTTGGCTCTAACACGCAGCTCTCCTCTGACTGCATCACCAGATGACTTGGCTCTAACACCCAGCTCTCCTCTGACTGCATCATTAGATGACTTGGCTCTAACACCCAGCTCTCCTCTGACTACATCACCAGATGACTTGGCTCTAACACCCAGCTCTCCTCTGACTACATCACCAGATGACTTGGCTCTAACACCCAGCTCTCCTCTGACTACATCATCAGATGACTTGCTCTAACACCCAGCTCTCCTCTGACTGCATCATCAGATGACTTGGCTCTAACACCCAGCTCTCCTCTGACTGCATCATCAGATGACCTGGCTCTAACACCCAGCTCTCCTCAGACTGCATCATCAGATGACTTGGCTCTAACACCGTTCTCAGCTATCATCTGACTGCATCACCAGATGACTTGGCTCTAACACCCTTCCCAGCTCTCCTCTGACTGCATCACCAGATGACTTGGCTCTAACACCCAGCTCTCCTCTGACTGCATCACCAGATGACTTGGCTCTAACACCCTTCCCAGCTATCCTCTGACTGCATCACCAGATGACTTGGCTCTAACACCCTTCCCAGCTCTCCTCTGACTGCATCACCAGATGACTTGGCTCTAACACCAAGAACAAATTTACAAAATTTGATATGAGTTTTTTCAATATGTATCTTGCTAATTTGATTACTTAAAAAATCTTCCTGGGTTTTAGCAAATTTAGATGGGGAGAAAAACAAATTTTCAGAGCCATATAAAAGTACAGGTCTCACTGTATGATTAAAGACATGTAATACAGTTTTAATTCCTGTCATGTCAAGAGCCTTCATGTCTTTATTAGAAATTTCCTTTCTAGCTAAATTTACACACTCAGAGGAAGAAAAGACCATTCCCAGATATGTATACTGTTTAACATTTTCTATTATTGTATTATTATATTTAATTTCAGGGTCTTTTAGCTTGCTATTCTTAGAAAAAAGCAATACCTTAGTCTTTTTTGTATTTATAGACATTTTCCAATCTGTAGCAAAATGATATAGTTTATTTACGCAATTCTGTAATCCCTTCTCAGTAAAAGATAACATAACCATCAGCATACATTAAACAATTAATGTCATAAGAATTCAGTGAAATTGGATCACAAGTTTTATCAAAGTAAGATGGGAGATCATTAATATACACTTAAAAAACAAATTAGGGCTAAGATTAACACCCTGACGGCCACCAATAGTAGATTAAAAAAATTCTGATCTTAAATTGTTAGATTTAACACAAGTTTCGGTATTGTTATACATGCTTTGGAAAATATTATAAAATTTGTCACCAACTCCTGCTTTCTTCAGTTTATATAGAAGGCCAACATGAAGCACTGAATCGAATGCACGTTCAAAATCTACAAAACAGGCATATAGGGGTTTTGAATTAATTTTAATATATTTTTGAATCAGAGTCTGTAGAGTAAACATGTGGTCAGTAGTGCGACAACCTTTCATAAAACCAATTTGTTCTTTTCTTATGGTATTGTTTTTATCTAGGAAATTGATCAATATGTTATTCAGAATTTTATTAAAACGTTTTCCTATAGTATCGCTTATAGTGATTCCCCTGTAATTTGATGCATCATAAACTGGTCCAGTTTTATGTATCGGGGTTATACACTCTTTGGACCATAGAGTGGGATATATACCATCAGTAAAAACTAAATTAAATAATTTACTTAATAAAGGTAATAGAGTGGATTATATTTCAACATTTCATTTAGAATTGGACTTAGTCCCCCAGATTTTGCATTCTTTAAAGATGATATTGCTTTTGATATTTCAGATTCATTGATAAAAAAGTCTAAATCATTAAATATGGTAGAATTGTTAAGCTCTTCTAATTTACTACTAATAATGTTGTCAGTTAAGTCTTCTTTGTTACTGTTTAGATCCTTAAAATAATCCTTCCATTCACCCAGTTTAATATTTGTATCTTTACTTGCTTTTTGGTCAATGTTTTTAAGTTGGTCTAATAGGTTCCAATATTCTTTGGGATTCTTGTTAAATAAATTATCTAATTTATTAATTATTTCTTGATTAAATTGACGTTTTTTACGCTTTCTTATTTTTCTAAATAACTTAAGTGTTCTGAAAAAAGAACTACGCTCTTGTGGGTTGAAGATATTTTTTTGAAAAAGAGTTGCTTTATTGTTTAGGTCTCTCTTCATTTGAACTAGATTTAAGTCATACCATTTAGGAAGTCTTTTTCTTTTGAGTTTCCCCTTGTTCTTATTTAATTTCTTTTTTTTAAGAGAAATATCTGCAGCATTAACAATTAAATTATTCAAGTTATTTGCAGCTTCATTTATATTATCTATGTTATATGATTTACTTTTAAATTCATCTATCAACGTTTGAATTTTATTGGAGTGTAGGGCAGTTATAAATAGATCGGGCGAGTTTTCATCCCATATACATTCATAGTGTTCACAATCCACTAGACTCCTTGTTTTACAGTTACAACTTAATAAACATGACACTTGACAATGATCTGATAATTCAGGACAATACTTATGTACTTGGAAATATGAAAAAAGGGGCAACATATCTACAGATACTTCTATATAGTCTACCACACTACTTCCTAATGGTTGGTGACAAGTAAAGCTACCTAATAAATCTCCAGTTGATCTGCCGTTTAATAAACGTAGACCAGATTCAGTACAAAGTGAAAGAAGTTGCTTCCCTCTATTATTGATGTTTCGGTCCTGACTTACTCTGTCAACAGGTGCAAAATCACTTACATAATTTTGAGAAACGGATGTGCTTACTTGTATCATGAACTATGTAATCATTTTCATTGGCTGTTCTTGCGTTCAAATCTCCTGCAATAATGATTTTACCTTGATGTAAATATTTAGTTATATCCTTCTCTACTAGTTCTAATATATCATAATCTATCATCTTACTATAAGTGGAGTTTTTAGGAGGAGCATATGAGAAACAAAGAAAAATATCATGTGTGTTATTGAAAAAATCCTTGCAAAGTTTAAACCAAATAAAATCATTTGTGTTATGGTTCAGAAATTTAATACCTGTTCTAATAGAGTTTCTAATATAAACTGATAAACCACCATGTCTTTTTCCTGTATCTTTAAGTCTAAGTGGATAATGTGTATGTATATCCTAGTTCAATGAAAGAAAGCTGGTGGTCTTAATCAGCTCTTTGATGCCAGACACACTGCCATAGGACGATATAAGGAAACAATTGCCAGCTTTGAACCAATATCAAAAATAGACAATGTTATTGCAGTGTCTTATACTATAAAGTTGATTTGTATGAGGCTTAAAAACTGGGACAAAAGCGAGTTTCACCGAGCTTTTCGCCAGTTTTGTACCGCATTCACATTAATTGTATTGTGACGAAATGTAGCGAGAAGGGGGGTGGTGGTGGTGATAAACAGCTGGTCAGTTATCTCCAGTAGGGTGACGACGGACACAGGTGACACTGATACCGACGACGTATGCAAATGACACACGTATTACGATGACAGACACTCAAGTGGTACCAGCTCACTCAACCAAACAGCCCTTCCTTTATATGAAACTTGGTAGCGTGTTCTATAGAAGTTCTTGTCACATAAATAAATAAAATGGGTCCTTGTGAAGTCTGAACTACTATAAATGATACAAGAAGTCGCTGATAAATTCACTATTTTGTATTATAAAATCCTTTGCATATAACAATACATACAGTATAATACAAATATACCAGATCTTACTCTTTACTTAACGAGATGGAAGAATGGACTGATTAACATAATAAAGGTGAGCTATTTATACTAAAATTATGCCCTATTAATCATATAACAAAAATAGGTTTGACTCAATGTTTCTGATGCAATTACTCCTTAAAATCTGATGAAATAGCACTAAGGTCGCTAGGGCACAAGGGCACCTGTGGTAGGGCACTAGGACACAAGGGCACCTGTGGTAGGGCACTAGGGCACCTGATCTAACACACTAGGGCACCAGAGGAAGGGCACTAGGGCGCCTGATGCAATACAATGACCTAGGTCACATCTGGTACAGTCTATTGACCTCATTCCCATGCAAGGAATGCAATAAAATACTGTCATGTTACTAATTATAGTCATACGAAAATAGAATTGATGTAACTAGGATGCACTCATACCAAAAGTTCAAGTACAGTTATATTAATGACAATTTCATGAAATCAATAAAGAACATAACAAAGGGAATTATCAAAATTCACTACACAGCCCCCCACTTAGCACTGAACCTCCACTGTTCAGTAACGATATACGAGACAACTTTATATATTGGTCCCTCAACTTAAGTATTACAAAACATCGACTATTATAAAAGCACAACCCCCCCCCCCCCCCCAAAAAAAAAAACATCTCTTACAAAATACTGACTAGAAAATACATATGGCAAATGTCAATAATAAAAAGAACGTGCATAATAATGTTCTTTAAACTAGAATTAACTATTCTTGGGATTATATAAAATAAAATTAAACTAGGAACCGATGAACACCAAATAATAGGGTTCATGGATGGACCTAGTTATACACCATTTAACTTGGGCTTTAGACACCATGCTTTTGGGCCTTATGCTCCACATTTACAAGCTGCCAAATATACATGTAAATACCAAAATATATTGCTCTTCTTGAGTTCTCTACTAAAATCATAAAGTTCTCTAGTAACTAATAACAAAAAAAAAAAAAAAAAAAAAAAAAAGTAATTAAATGTCATTTTCAAATTTACACTACAATTCTTGCACGTCGGCCTCCCTTTTCCGCAAGGCTTCAGCATGCCTACACAGCTCCACCATGTAACTAAGGAATTCTCTCCAGTTAAAGTTCCTGGGATCGTGATGCTTTGACGTGGAAAAATGATGTTCCCTTTTAACGGAGTTTATTCCATCACTTTCAGTTCTTATTGTTATTAGAGATAACGATATAATTTCTACTGTGCTTGTATCCGCTGGTGGTTCTTCATCCGACACGTATATCTCGTCGATCTCTTCTACTTCTACTTCCGCATCAAATTCAGAAGCATACTCCTGGATAACTATGTCCTCTTCCACCTCTTCCGTAATTATGGCCATGTCATCGTCACCCACCTGTTCCGAGGCATCATACTGACTTGGGCCCGGAACAGGTTCAACACCTGATTCATCATCATATTTCTCGCTGTTATTAGCTTTCAGGTCACAAGGCAGCACTACAGTTGTTTTCAACTTTTTTTCTGTAGGGCCACATGGTCAACGAACTGTCTATCTACATATTCCAAATTCACTCTATGTGACAAGTCTTTGGCTTCTTCACGGGGAAGCTTGTGCGTGGTTTCTAGGTGAACTAGTAAATATTCCCTGCGGAAAAATATCCTGTCACAATTGTGCATGCAACATGCTACATATTTTACATTTTCACTGTGGACGGCAAATTCCTCCGGTTCGCGTATTCCACTCCACAATGTTCGCATTTTACTCTCGTGTTGTTAAACTCAACGCTGTCAATAAACCTTGATGGAACAATTACCTTTCGTCCCGCTCTTGTGGTCGTGTACTCTCTTTTAAGCGCATGCGTCGGTGAGGAGTGACTAATCCCTTCACTTGGTCGGACACAGCCCAATTTACAGGTATTGCCCGAGTAATTAAGAATCGGGTCAGAATCGTTATTTTCATTTATAATAATTTCAGGGTCGTGACCCCAACATTCTTCAAAATTCGTAGGTCGTTGTGCTTCATTGCCACCGTCATTATCCAACGGGGAATTACAGCCAGTATTTTGATTATCATCAGTATCTGAACCAGCATTTGAGGCAAATCAGGATACGTCGGGAAACGTGATCGTGGTTTTTTCTGCCTCATTGCCTATAAACTATTTCATTATTTTATTTCCCTTGTACTTCTTCAAAATATCACCATGTACGGTGACTGGTGGGGAATGTTTGGATCATTTTATTTTAAACGTTATTTCACTTAGCTTTTCCACGATGACCCATGGTCCCGTCCAATGTCGGACAATTTTAGATTTAAGGCGGGAGCATTTCTCTTTTGATTTCGCCATACCAGGTCTCCAACTTTACACGTTACTGGCCTCACTTTGACATCATATGTCATTTTCTGTGTTTTCGCTGCAGCGCTTAAATTTTTGAGGGCTATCTCGTGTCCCTCGTTAAGATTATTTTCAAGAATTCTTACATACTCCGACGTTAGTTTTCTCTCATCTTATTCAATTCCAATGGGGTCTGTAATCATATCTAATGGGAAAGTCATCTCCCTTCCATATACCAGGCGATGAGGAGTTAGTCCTGTACTTTCATGAGGCGTCGCATTGTAGGCCATAATGATAAAATCCAGATGATCATCCCAATCTTTCTGATGTCGTTTTATGTACTTAGAAAGCATATCGTTTACAGTTCTATTAATTCGTTCGATCATGCCATCTGAACGGAGATGAAATGGTGTGGTCCTTGTTTTATTTATTTCTAGTAGTTGGCACATCTCCTTAAAAACGTCACTCTCGTACTGCCTGCCCTGGTCCGAGTGTATCTCAATCGGGCAACCGTATCTCTTTATCCAGACCCTAAATATGATATCAGCTACCGTTTCCGCTTTCATGTCGGGCATAGCATATAATTCAGTTAATTTTGTGAAGTTGTCACCCACTACTAGTATATATCTATTCCCTTTTTTGGTTGTTGGAAATGGCCCGCAATATCAGTCGCTATCCTTTCAAAAGGGGCACCTACGACATAAGATTTCAGTAGATGTCGTTTTTTTATCGTTGGGTTTTTGCGTTCCTCGCAGATTTCACATTGGTTTACATATAATTTAACGGTTCTTCGCATATCTTTCCAATAAAAGGGCGATAACTTAGCTTTGTCAAATGTTTTCTTAATTCCCGGGTGTCATGTAGATACCAAAGAATTGGATCTACCATGGACGCCGGAATGCAAATTTTCCATCTGGCATTGTTCATGTTTTCTTCCCAACGCATACACAAAACAGTATTTTTAATTTCTAATAAGTCCCACCTGGCAGTCCAAAATTTAATGTCTATACCATAACTGCTAATTCCTTCCCATAAAGGTTTTTCCGGACTTTCATTTTTTAATTTTAAAATTTTACTCAGGATATCATCTGTTTCCTGTTTTTCTCTAATAGATTCTAAATTTAGTTGAATTGGTGGTCTTGGTTTCTGTTTAGCTGGTAGGGGTCTGTTTCGCTTCCTGCCCCTTTTTAAGATTGGCGATTCTCCCGAATGATCGCTTTCAGGTTCGTTGAAATTACTTAGTTTGTCCTGGTCTCCATGCTCTTCGACGTCATCTCCCGATTCATCTGATATATATTCTACACTATCGCTACTGCGGCCTTCTTTCATAGATTTTATTTCAGTTTCTGCTGGTCCATCATACTTATATTCCCAGGGCATCGAACATTGCTTGCAAATCATCCCGTCGGGCGTTACCAGTCTGGACATAGCATCTGCGTTCCCGTGTCAGGCTCCTGGTCTGTGCTCTATTTTCATATGAAACTGGCTTAACTGCTGAATTCATCTATGTATTTGCCCATCGGGATCTCGGAAATTCTGAAGCCATGAGAGAGATCCATGATCTGTTCGCAACAAAAATCTACGCCCGAGTAAATAGTGCTTGAAGTATTTAGTAAAATATACCACAGCCAGCATTTCTCGTCTAGCTACGCAATAGTTGCGCTCAGGCTTATCCAGGCATCGGCTACCATATGCAATCACACGTTCTCTCCCCTCTTGGACTTGTGATAAAACTGCTCCAATGGCATAAGCGCTGGCGTCAGTGTCCAGTATAAACTCGGACCCGTCAACCTGCGGAAACGCCAAAATAGGGGCAGATATTAGCCTATTTTTTAGCTCTTGAAAGGCAGCTTCTGTACCTTCTTCCCATATAAACTTCTTTTCCTTTTGGGTTAAGTTAAACAATGGTTTGGCTATTTTAGAAAAATCTTTGACGAATTTCCTATAATAGGACGCTAATCCTAGGAAACTTTTGACCTGCGTAACTGTTTCAGGGCGTTTCATTTCCTTCACTGCTGCTACTTTCGCAGGGTCCGTTCTGATGCCAGATTTCGACACTATGTGTCCCAGAAACGATATTTCTTCTTGTAAAAACTGACATTTTTTAGGTTTTAACTTTAACCCAGCCTCGGATAACCTATCAAATACTTTTCTAAGGTTACAAAGGTGGTCCTCAAAAGATTTCCCGAATACAACTATGTCATCTAAATAAAGAACAGCAATCTGCCACTGCAATCCAGCCAATGTCTTTTCGATTATTCTCTCGAAGGTACTGGCCGCATTACAGAGACCAAACGGCATGGTTGTGAATTGGTATAAACCCCCTCTTGGTGTCGCAAATGCGGTCTTCTCTTTGTCCTCATCCATCATTGGCACCTGGTGGTAAGCCATATCGAGATCCAAAGATGTATACCATTCAGCTCCCTCTAGAGTGTGAAGGTTTTCATCGATCCGGGTGAGCGGATAGGCATCTTTTACTGTCTTCTCATTCAACTTCCGGTAGTCCACGCACATACGCCAACTACCGTCCTTCTTTTGCACCATGACTACCTGTGAGGACCAGGGGCTAGACGATTTTTCAATTAAACCACGATCTTGTAGCTTCTTTACTTCATCGTCCAGGGCCTGTCGCTTGTACATAGGGATCCGCCTAGGTGGTTCCCTAACAGGTTTATCATCCAGGAGCTTAATCTTATGGGTTCCCATATTTGTCCTGCCAACCTCGCCCGGTCGGGCAAAACACCCCTGATTCGCACTTAAAAAATGTTTAAACCTTTCTTTTTGCTTCTGATCTAAATTTGTGCAACCTCTCTCGAACATTGGACGCAAATGTTCGGGTATTGTATCTCCCTTCTTCTTCTCCTCAATTTTACAGACATTGGACAGTTCTTGGACGTCTACAACGGGTCCAATGCGACACACTGGTGTGAACAACGCTATGTGCGCGTGTTTGTATACCGTCACATCAGATGTTCCGGGATTAAATACTCGGGCATAAACGACTTCATTAGCTGCATCCACCAATGTCTTAGCTAACGCCAGCCCGTAACGCTCAATGAAAGGGCGTTCAGGCGTCAGAATACCTAAGGAACTAGAATTACTGTGAATTTTAGACTGGTTAGTTAACCCGGACTTTATCACAGCTTCATGTCCCGCTGGTACCATCACAGTTTCCAGAGCCACCACACGTCTAGCTCTTTCCCTCTCGCTGGATCCACCCAAAGGTATTCTACTACCTTTGATTATAAAACAGGACTCATCATGGTCCCATACACATCGATAGGCAGTAATAAAATCTTCTCCTATCAAATTATTTCGGACCCCTCCGACTAACCTCATGTTCAAATACTGTATTTCCAAACGTGAGCGACATTACAGCCTTACCAAGACACTTCACCTTTTGGCCATTAGCAGCAATGTAATTGCTATCTACTGGTCTCAAGATTGGTTTATCAATAATCAAATCGAACGTCTCGCTCGTTATAAACGTGCTCCTAGCACCCGTATCTATCTTCCAATCAACTGGAGTGCCTTCGACTTGTCCTTGAATCATCATACTAGCCATACTTTTCACCTTTACCTGGGGGACGGGGCTACTAGTAGTAACCACAGACCTGGTTCTACCTGCATCGCCACCATCACTCCTACTAGAATCCTCCCTGGGATTGTTCTTCTCCTTCCATTTTACTCTACTCCTTTTCTTCCTCCTACGCCTCTGGAACTTTGTTCCATTAAAATGTTTAGGCCCTACCTGGGTGACCGACACCTGGCCTCCGGTATCGGTCTCTCCTAGTTTAACGGTTTCGTCTCTGGTCCCGCGGAAGCCATCCTTTGCAGTCCTCCTGGGTTCCTTTGGCCTCTGTAAAACGTTGGGGCTCTCCCCCTTCCACGCATAAATCTACGGTTATAGGGCCGCGCTTGGGGTCCTATCCCGGTCTGTCGTGGGTAGTATCTATCCTGGTGCGTACCTTTATTATCATTTATATGCTCAGTAAAATCTGCCCTTGGAGATCCACTGGCATCTGTAATCGTACACATCGCTTCCTTACCATCCTCCACTCCATAAATGGCCCGATTAACAGGTTTCTCCCTTGCTAAGTCCTTCTCACCAACACGTAAGCATTCGTCTTGCATCGCGTTGACTACAGCTTCCTGTAGCGTCTTGGGCCTAGTCCTCTTTACTGCAAGGCGAAAGTCTTCAGACTGTCCACACTTATCAAGAAAAGCTTTAATAGCATTCTCCTCAACAATATCCGGGTTCTCAGGATACGCTCTACGATAGAAATCTTCGAGTGCCTGACCAAAGTCTCTCAACGACTCTCCAGCCTCTCTTTTCCTTAATTTTGCTTCGGCCATGTAGCGCTTCTTCATGGCCGTGTGCCCAAATCTCTCTTCCATCTTCTGCTTGAGTCTGCTATAATCGCGCTGAAACACGAACGGCAACCCATAAGCAAATGTCTCTGCTTGTCCACGTAGAGTACTGAGTAGCACTCTACTAGATTTTTCCTGACCCCATGCATTAAGCTCTGCCAAGTTCTCAAAATACTGCAAGAACTCGGTCCAGACGTCCGCATTACTACCCGAGAAGGTCCTCCGGACAGGATACTCTTTTATACGTGGCATAGCCATAAACCGATGTTCGTTCGTTGGTACCGAAGGGATAGGTGTAACTTCATGCGATGCCAAGGTAGTTGGATCACATGTTCCCTCAGAGTTCCTTACTTCCACCCCGATTCCATCAGCCTCAGATTGAATCCGTTCGGGCTCTGAGAATTGCCCTAATGTCTGCCCCCCCCCCCCCACACATCTTGAAAACGAATGTCCATTCGAATCAGGTCTCAAGCAAAATGTACCCGAGCGTTCGGGCACCTTTCCAAAGCCTTGTGGTTCCTGATAAGGACCACATTGTCCCTCACTTTCACCATAATCGTTACTCTCATTATCTCTTGAAGGACACTGATATCTTACGGCACGCCTACCGTGAGACATTTCCTTACTTTCCCTACGACAAGAATGCCATATAAGCTTCAGGAAAATCGTTATGATCATGACTCCCTTAATAGTGAGCAATCCTGCCATTACATATTCTTGAGAACGTTGAACAACTTTATTCTCAGGGAATTTGATCCATGCAAAAGCTACACACGCACTACATACAGCTAGGAGGCTCATCCAAATAAGCCAAAAGTTTCCCCACTGATTCGTAGTGTTTTCTTCCAGGTCGTCATCGCCTGCCTCATTAACTTCCATAGTTTGGTCTTTCATAGGTGAGAAGTACCTTCCTCTCCGATTACTCAGAGTATGTAGACTTCTCTCCATTTGAACGTCCAATGGAGTCGCAGGAAGCGGTGACCTACCAATTCCTGAGTCTGCTGAAGTAAAGAGTCTGGTTCTCGGGCTTTGTTTTCTTACCTCATAGGGCGTAAAAGCCTGAGTTATGTTCCTCCTTGTAATCCTTGATGTATCCATAATTTTATTCGTATTACGAATGCACACAAAAAGTAATTGAAGTCTCACAAAAGATCCCACCGCTGCCACCAATGTGACGAAATGTAGCGAGAAGGGGTGGTGGTGGTGATAAACAGCTGGTCAGTTATCTCCAGTAGGGTGACGACGGACACAGGTGACACTGATACCGACGACGTATGCAAATGACACACGTATTACGATGACAGACACTCAAGTGGTACCAGCTCACTCAACCAAACAGCCCTTCCTTTATATGAAACTTGGTAGCGTGTTCTATAGAAGTTCTTGTCACATAAATAAATAAAATGTAACAATACATACAGTATAATACAAATATACCAGATCTTACTCTTTACTTAACGAGATGGAAGAATGGACTGATTAACATAATAAAGGTGTGCTATTAATACTAAAATTATGCTCTATTAATCATATAACAAAAATAGGTTTGACTCAATGTTTCTGATGCAATTACTCCTTAAAATCTGATGAAATAGCACTAAGGTCGCTAGGGCACAAGGGCACCTGTGGTAGGGCACTAGGGCACCTGATCTAACACACTAGGGCACCAGAGGAAGGGCACTAGGGCGCCTGATGCAATACAATGACCTAGGTCACATCTGGTACAGTCTATTGACCTCATTCCCATGCAAGGAATGCAATAAAATACTGTCATGTTACTAATTATAGTCATACGAAAATAGAATTGATGAAACTAGGATGCACTCATACCAAAAGTTCAAGTACAGTTATATTAATGACAATTTCATGAAATCAATAAAGAACATAACAAAGGGAATTATCAAAATTCACTACAGTATATTTTAAGACCCTGCATTACTATTGTGTTTATCCTGCAGAAAAATCACATTAATATATCGAAGTTAATATTTAAATTTAAGCAGTTAATGCAATTTTCCTGCCCGAATAGAAAAAGTGTCAATATCCCGTCAAACGTTTTGACAGATAAGATGTGACGATTCATTAAAACCGTAGTACTCAGATGATGGTACAGCAGCGTTGTGAGAAATCCTGTCTGTGTTGTACATAAACCACCTTCATCGTGTCAGTCTTGGATAAGTTTAATTGCAACTGAATGTTTCGTGTCCAGACATTAAAGAGAATATGTTGATGACAAGAGTTTATTTTATTAGCCATTGCATTGTCGGTCCTACTTCGGTTTACTTCTCATTATATCTTTGGTATTTTCAAACCCATCAACTCGTAAGCAAATCGATTGTTGTTCAAATCTTCTCAGAAACTACAAGTCCAAATGACCTTTAACTTGATACAAAACATTATGTACAAACATACCTCATTATTCTTTATCAGGCAAAAAAAAAAAACCATGGCCGCCTTATGTAATTTTTGCTTTTGTGTATCTGAAATTTAAAATCTTCCCCTGTGAAAGTACAAGACCAAATGATTTGTAACTTAATTCAAATGTAATATGTGAAATAACCCACAACATTTCTCATTGTATGTTCATCTGACGAAATAAACGTTAGAGGGCAATCAAAAATGGACAATCCAGAGACACTGGCAAGATTGGGTACACAAGAAACAGGACGAAGACATGTCTGTAGCGGGAAATATTCGTCCGTTCACTAATTAATTGGTGATTCTGTGGATACGAAGTATGCGTTCTAGAACAAATAACGTATGGTACATTCATTGATAAAATATATTTTATATTCAAAACAACATTTAAGTATTTTATATATTGGTATTGGATCTGAAAAAAAAAATAATGTGACTATTTGTATTGATTTTGGAAGCTTTTTATTGTCAAGAACGTAAAAAAAATATATTGCTATAGGAATGTTCAGTAATCAATGCATTTGCGCAATATGTATCTACAATTGAGATACAAAATTCAATAAAACTTCATTAAATTTCGTCGAATCGAATACACATATTTTAATTTACTTAAAATTAATTTGATAGATTCAAATCATGGTCTAATGTATCTGTAATACATTTATAATTTTAAGCTATTTTGACTTTTCATTATTTTGATTTTGACCTTCTGAAGGTGATTGCAGAAACGTGTCATGCGCATTCAATTATATATCTACGTTTCTATAAGATAAACGTACTATTATAAATTAGTGAAGAAAAAAGATTTACTAGTGAGAAGATGATGTCCTATGTTTTTACAAATAAAGAATAGTGTAGCTCACATTCGTAGCAGCATATCGTCACTCTACTTTTATCGTCGGTACAATTCGCCATTTTTAACTGATTTCGTGAAATATTAATAGACAATTTTATCCAAATTTGACTCAGTCGTCAATGTTACCTGATGTTTGCTATTTTTGTTTAATTCACCTTTGATGTTAAGTAGAACTAATGTAAAATTTACTGTGAGGTGAAATTTGTTACTTCCCTTTTTCCTGGGATACACATTTAAACTTCCGGTCATGATTTTAGAGGAAACTACATGTACATACACATTAACTTGAGTATTTACGATCACTCGTGTTTTATAAACATTTGGTACATGTACATACACATTAACTTGAGTATTTACGATCACTTGTGTTTTATAAACATTTGGATAACAGCTTAATGGCATTTGATCTAATTTTAAACTATAACCAAATAAAAGACAGGACGAGTGGTTGGAGAGTGCCATACTGCATGTACGTAATATATAATTTGTAATAACTCATAATGAACAACATAAAAAGAGTTTGAAGATACTAAAGGGGTAATCAGAATCTGTATATCGAAGAAAAACAGACAACACAATGGCCAAATGAAAAAATGACAAAAGTACAAATAACGATGTACAAACCATACACATAGAACTAAAGATCGAGTTATACGATCCCCACTAATAACCGGGGATGAACTCAGGTGCTCCGGAAGGGTAAACAGTTCCTGTTCCACTAGTGACACCTGCAGTGTTAGAAGTTAGAAGTGGTCGTTGTTTGCTGGTTGCAAGGCAAAATGTTCAGACCTTCTACATTATTAAATCATGTTCCTATGGCTATTTAAGCTTCCACCTGTAGGTTTGTCTCTATCATTGTGAACTGTTTTACCTACATGTAAACCTGTTGTCATGAATATAGTCGAAATATTGTTTAACTGTTAACTGACGTTAAACAACAATCAATCATTTAAAGATCATACATGTTACCTAATCAGGAACGTTTAATATTCTCCTCTTTTCGCGGTTAGAAATATTGAGGATAAAGAGTTCATGAAATGTGTGTGAACTTTTTTCAATAAATTTTATTGCATCATAAAATATAATTATCATTCTTCTTTTCTTTTATAAAAAAAGTACCATTAATAAAATGTCGTTAATTGTTTTCAAAAGAGATACTTTATTAAGGTGAATAAACTATAGCTTTTTATCAAAGTAAAAATATCGTCGTACTTTGTAAATGTCTAAATAATAGTGTTATTCTTGATGAAATATACTTTAATTGATTCTCTAATTATTCTTTGTACTTTGTCATCCTTTGTCACACCTACATAAAATCGTCTTTATTCCACAGCAATGTAAATACACATTTGAGATCCATTGACTATAAGTTTTTGAAGTCCTGTCATCAAAATGTGTACTTTCCGCGAGAGAGAAGAAACAAGTAACGACATCCTTTATATTAATAAAAACAATTATTGAAGAAAAGAACTATAAATTTGACAATCGTCGTGTTAATCAACACAATTTAGTTAACTATATCAGTAATGATCGATAATATATCACAACAACAAAACATGTTCTTCTAGCTAACGTCAATCTGAAACAATATTACAGACTGTTGCCTTCTGAATAGCCAAAAACTGATATATTATTGTTATAATGAGAAGGATAGGGGATGCCCTATGGGGGTCACATTATTCAGAAAGACTGGCAGTGAACGTAGCGGGACAGTGTTAGAAATGCCAAACAGTAAAATAAAGTTGCCCCGGTTGTCCAATTCTTCCTTCTATACATTTTGAATAATGTTTTTAAAATTGCTGAATATGCATGATCAAATATTTGCTGCTGGAGGTTTTAGCAACCGACAATCAATCAATCAATCAATATATTCCGAGTGAACCGTGTGATATACACATATGTCCTAATTTTCCCCTGCGGGATACAGCCCCTCTCATATATATAACACCTCTACAGACCAATTTCGGGATGTAAGTGAATGCCTCATGTTTGAAGAACATCACACTCGATGCAAATAAAAGACAACTTGCAGCAGCTCATTATAATCAACAACATTTTAAGAGTGGTCTTTGGTGGACCGTTGCTAGGGAAACATTTCCCGACCATTCACATGTAATCTTCCGTTTCCCGTGGTAAGCTAAACCCCCACTTTTGCCCATAAACACACCCCAGTTTCATCTTTGTACCTATCTGATTATATGTTTGTAAGCTCATCATGAATATAGTTGCAATATTTCTGACTTGACGTCAAATAACCTATCACTCTGTGTTTCAGAATCAACATTCTGTGATCATTGTATATTTAAGAAATAATTCGTGGAATCCATACTGTGTTGTGAGTTTAAACATGGTTTGGCGAATACAATTTACTAATATCCTGCCAACTCATGATAAAACTCACAACACAGTATGGCTTCCATGTCTTATTTTGATTCTGATATGTCTAACTTTGGTGGTAATTTATATTTACGTGTGCGTGCAAGGTCACACACAATGTATAGGGCGCATGTTGGCTGTTCTATCTTTCAACCTGCCAAATTCCAGCAGACCATAACTCATCACATTGTGCTCTTTGCAACGGGAACAGCGGTACAATAATATGGGTTTATCATCTGTCTTAAATGTGTGCCCTGCGCATGTGCTAATGAGATAATGCCATCTAAGTTAATCGCTCGTTTGCTTACAAAGCAAAAGAATGACGTCACATTAGTATTACTTATCATTTTTTTTCGGATAAATATTGTTTAAGCTCTGTATTTAGATCATGCAATAATGTTTATTTTAAAAGCATTAGTCCATTTACCTCATCTGTATTCAACGCTAATACACCACCCCTTTGACGTTTACCTCATCTGTATTCAACGTTAATACACCACCCCTTTGACGTTTATCTCATCTGTATTCAACGTTAATACACCACCCCTTTGACGTTTACCTCATCTGTATTCAACGTTAATACACCACTCCTTTGACGTTTACCTCATCTGTAATCAACGTTAATACACCACCCCTTTGACGTTTATCTCATCTGTATTCAACGTTAATACACCACTCCTTTGACGTTTACCTCATCTGTATTCAACGTTAATACACCACTCCTTTGACGTTTACCTCATCTGTATTCAACGTTAATACACCACCCCTTTGACGTTTATCTCATCTGTATTCAACGTTAATACACCACCCCTTTGACGTTTACCTCATCTGTATTCAACGTTAATACACCACTCCTTTGACGTTTACCTCATCTGTATTCAACGTTAATACACCACCCCTTTGACGTTTATCTCATCTGTATTCAACGTTAATACACCACTCCTTTGACGTTTACCTCATCTGTATTCAACGTTAATACACCACTCCTTTGACGTTTATCTCATCTGTATTCAACGTTAATACACCACCCCTTTGACGTTTACCTCATCTGTATTCAAGGTTAATACACCACTCCTTTGACGTTTACCTCATCTGTATTCAACGTTAATACACCACCCCTTTGACATTTATCTCATCTGTATTCAACGTTAATACACCACCCCTTTGACGTTTACCTCATCTGTATTCAACGTTAATACACCACCCCTTTGACGTTTACCTCATCTGTATTCAACGTTAATACACCACTCCTTTGACGTTTACCTCATCTATGTTCAACGTTAATACACCACCCCTTTGACGTTTATCTCATCTGTATTCAACGTTAATACACCACCCCTTTGACGTTTACCTCATCTGTATTCAACGTTAATACACCACTCCTTTGACGTTTATCTCATCTGTATTCAACGTTAATACACCACCCCTTTAACGTTTATCTCATCTGTATTCAACGTTAATACACCACCCCTTTGACGTTTATCTCATCTGTATTCAACGTTAATACACCACTCCTTTGACGTTTACCTCATCTGTATTCAACGTTAATACACCACCCCTTTGACGTTTATCTCATCTGTATTCAACGTTAATACACCACCCCTTTGACGTTTACCTCGTCTGTATTCAACGTTAATACACCACCCCTTTGACGTTTATCTCATCTGTATTCAACGTTAATACACCACCCCTTTGACGTTTACCTCATCTGTATTCAACGTTAATACACCACTCCTTTGACGTTTATCTCATCTGTATTCAACGTTAATACACCACCCCTTTAACGTTTATCTCATCTGTATTCAACGTTAATACACCACCCCTTTGACGTTTATCTCATCTGTATTCAACGTTAATACACCACTCCTTTGACGTTTACCTCATCTGTATTCAACGTTAATACACCACCCCTTTGACGTTTATCTCATCTGTATTCAACGTTAATACACCACCCCTTTGACGTTTACCTCGTCTGTATTCAACGTTAATACACCACCCCTTTGACGTTTATCTCATCTGTATTCAACGTTAATACACCACCCCTTTGACGTTTACCTCATCTGTATTCAACATTAATACACCACCCCTTTGACGTTTATCTCATCTGTATTCAACGTTAATACACCACTCCTTTGACGTTTACCTCATCTGTATTCAACGTTAATACACCACCCCTTTGACGTTTATCTCATCTGTATTCAACGTTAATACACCACCCCTTTGACGTTTACCTCATCTGTATTCAACGTTAATACACCACTCCTTTGACGTTTACCTCATCTGTATTCAACGTTAATACACCACCCCTTTGACGTTTATCTCATCTGTATTCAACGTTAATACACCACTCCTTTGACGTTTACCTCATCTGTATTCAACGTTAATACACCACTCCTTTGACGTTTATCTCATCTGTATTCAACGTTAATACACCACCCCTTTGACGTTTACCTCATCTGTATTCAAGGTTAATACACCACTCCTTTGACGTTTACCTCATCTGTATTCAACGTTAATACACCACCCCTTTGACATTTATCTCATCTGTATTCAACGTTAATACACCACCCCTTTGACGTTTACCTCATCTGTATTCAACGTTAATACACCACCCCTTTGACGTTTACCTCATCTGTATTCAACGTTAATACACCACTCCTTTGACGTTTACCTCATCTATGTTCAACGTTAATACACCACCCCTTTGACGTTTATCTCATCTGTATTCAACGTTAATACACCACCCCTTTGACGTTTACCTCATCTGTATTCAACGTTAATACACCACTCCTTTGACGTTTATCTCATCTGTATTCAACGTTAATACACCACCCCTTTAACGTTTATCTCATCTGTATTCAACGTTAATACACCACCCCTTTGACGTTTATCTCATCTGTATTCAACGTTAATACACCACTCCTTTGACGTTTACCTCATCTGTATTCAACGTTAATACACCACCCCTTTGACGTTTATCTCATCTGTATTCAACGTTAATACACCACCCCTTTGACGTTTACCTCGTCTGTATTCAACGTTAATACACCACCCCTTTGACGTTTATCTCATCTGTATTCAACGTTAATACACCACCCCTTTGACGTTTACCTCATCTGTATTCAACATTAATACACCACCCCTTTGACGTTTATCTCATCTGTATTCAACGTTAATACACCACCCCTTTGACGTTTATCTCATCTGTATTCAACGTTAATACACCACCCCTTTGACGTTTACCTCATCTGTATTCAACGTTAATACACCACCCCTTTGACGTTTATCTCATCTGTATTCAACGTTAATACACCACCCCTTTGACGTTTATCTCATCTGTATTCAACGTTAATACACCACCCCTTTGACGTTTACCTCATCTGTTTTCAACGTTAATACACCACCCCTTTGACGTTTATCTCATCTGTATTCAACGTTAATACACCACCCCTTTGACGTTTACCTCATCTGTATTCAACGTTAATACACCACCCCTTTGACGTTTATCTCATCTGTATTCAACGTTAATACACCACCCCTTTGACGTTTACCTCATCTGTATTCAACGTTAATATACCACCCCTTTGACGTTTATCTCATCTGTATTCAACGATAGTACACCACCCCTTTGACGTTTATCTCATCTGTATTCAACGTTAATACACCACACCTTTGACGTTTATCTCATCTGTATTCAACGCTAATACACCACCCCTTTGACGTTTATCTCATCTGTATTCAACGTTAATACACCACCCCTTTGACGTTTATCTCATCTGTATTCAACGTTAATACACCACCCCTTTGACGTTTATCTCATCTGTATTCAACGTTAATACACCACCCCTTTGACGTTTATCTCATCTGTATTCAACGTTAATACACAACCCCTTTGACGTTTACCTCATCTGTATTCAACGTTAATATACCACCCCTTTGACGTTTATCTCATCTGTATTCAACGTTAGTACACCACCCCTTTGACGTTTATCTCATCTGTATTCAACGTTAATACACCACCCCTTTGACGTTTACCTCATCTGTATTCAAAGTTAATACACCACCCCTTTGACGTTTATCTCATCTGTAATCAACGTTAATACACCACCCCTTTGACGTTTATCTCATCTGTATTCAACGTTAATACACCACCCCTTTGACGTTTATCTCATCTGTATTCAACGTTAATACACCACCCCTTTGACGTTTATCTCATCTGTATTCAACGTTAATACACCACCCCTTTGACGTTTACCTCATCTGTATTCAACGTTAATACACCACCCCTTTGACGTTTACCTCATCTGTATTCAACGTTAATACACCATCCCTTTGACGTTAATCGCATCTGTATTCAACGTTAATACACCACCCCTTTGACGTTTACCTCATCTGTATTCAACGTTAATACACCACTCCTTTGACGTTTACCTCATCTATGTTCAACGTTAATACACCACCCCTTTGACGTTTATCTCATCTGTATTCAACGTTAATACACCACCCCTTTGACGTTTACCTCATCTGTATTCAACGTTAATACACCACTCCTTTGACGTTTATCTCATCTGTATTCAACGTTAATACACCACCCCTTTAACGTTTATCTCATCTGTATTCAACGTTAATACACCACCCCTTTGACGTTTATCTCATCTGTATTCAACGTTAATACACCACTCCTTTGACGTTTACCTCATCTGTATTCAACGTTAATACACCACCCCTTTGACGTTTATCTCATCTGTATTCAACGTTAATACACCACCCCTTTGACGTTTACCTCGTCTGTATTCAACGTTAATACACCACCCCTTTGACGTTTATCTCATCTGTATTCAACGTTAATACACCACCCCTTTGACGTTTACCTCATCTGTATTCAACATTAATACACCACCCCTTTGACGTTTATCTCATCTGTATTCAACGTTAATACACCACCCCTTTGACGTTTATCTCATCTGTATTCAACGTTAATACACCACCCCTTTGACGTTTACCTCATCTGTATTCAACGTTAATACACCACCCCTTTGACGTTTATCTCATCTGTATTCAACGTTAATACACCACCCCTTTGACGTTTATCTCATCTGTATTCAACGTTAATACACCACCCCTTTGACGTTTACCTCATCTGTTTTCAACGTTAATACACCACCCCTTTGACGTTTATCTCATCTGTATTCAACGTTAATACACCACCCCTTTGACGTTTACCTCATCTGTATTCAACGTTAATACACCACCCCTTTGACGTTTATCTCATCTGTATTCAACGTTAATACACCACCCCTTTGACGTTTACCTCATCTGTATTCAACGTTAATATACCACCCCTTTGACGTTTATCTCATCTGTATTCAACGATAGTACACCACCCCTTTGACGTTTATCTCATCTGTATTCAACGTTAATACACCACACCTTTGACGTTTATCTCATCTGTATTCAACGCTAATACACCACCCCTTTGACGTTTATCTCATCTGTATTCAACGTTAATACACCACCCCTTTGACGTTTATCTCATCTGTATTCAACGTTAATACACCACCCCTTTGACGTTTATCTCATCTGTATTCAACGTTAATACACCACCCCTTTGACGTTTATCTCATCTGTATTCAACGTTAATACACAACCCCTTTGACGTTTACCTCATCTGTATTCAACGTTAATATACCACCCCTTTGACGTTTATCTCATCTGTATTCAACGTTAGTACACCACCCCTTTGACGTTTATCTCATCTGTATTCAACGTTAATACACCACCCCTTTGACGTTTACCTCATCTGTATTCAAAGTTAATACACCACCCCTTTGACGTTTATCTCATCTGTAATCAACGTTAATACACCACCCCTTTGACGTTTATCTCATCTGTATTCAACGTTAATACACCACCCCTTTGACGTTTATCTCATCTGTATTCAACGTTAATACACCACCCCTTTGACGTTTATCTCATCTGTATTCAACGTTAATACACCACCCCTTTGACGTTTACCTCATCTGTATTCAACGTTAATACACCACCCCTTTGACGTTTACCTCATCTGTATTCAACGTTAATACACCATCCCTTTGACGTTTATCGCATCTGTATTCAACGTTAATACACCACCCCTTTGACGTTTATCTCATCTATATTCAACGATAGTACACCACCCCTTTGACGTTTATCTCATCTGTATTCAACGTTAATACACCACCCCTTTGACGTTTATCTCATCTGTAATCAACGTTAATACAGCACCCCTTTGACGTTTACCTCATCTGTATTCATCGTTAATACACCACCCCTTTGACGTTTATCTCATCTATGTTCAACGTTAATACACCACCCCTTTGACGTTTACCTCATCTGTATTCAACGTTAATACACCACCCCTTTGACGTTTATCTCATCTGTATTCAACGTTAGTACACCACCCCTTTGACGTTTATCTCATCTGTATTCAACGTTAATACACCACCCCTTTGACGTTTACCTCATCTGTATTCAACGTTAATACACCACCCCTTTGACGTTTATCTCATCTGTATTCAACGTTAATACACCACCCCTTTGACGTTTATCTCATCTGTATTCAACGTTAATACACCACCCCTTTGACGTTTACCTCATCTGTTTTCAACGTTAATACACCACCCCTTTGACGTTTATCTCATCTGTATTCAACGTTAATACACCACCCCTTTGACGTTTACCTCATCTGTATTCAACGTTAATACACCACCCCTTTGACGTTTATCTCATCTGTATTCAACGTTAATACACCACCCCTTTGACGTTTACCTCATCTGTATTCAACGTTAATATACCACCCCTTTGACGTTTATCTCATCTGTATTCAACGATAGTACACCACCCCTTTGACGTTTATCTCATCTGTATTCAACGTTAATACACCACACCTTTGACCTTTATCTCATCTGTATTCAACGCTAATACACCACCCCTTTGACGTTTATCTCATCTGTATTCAACGTTAATACACCACCCCTTTGACGTTTATCTCATCTGTATTCAACGTTAATACACCACCCCTTTGACGTTTATCTCATCTGTATTCAACGTTAATACACCACCCCTTTGACGTTTATCTCATCTGTATTCAACGTTAATACACAACCCCTTTGACGTTTACCTCATCTGTATTCAACGTTAATATACCACCCCTTTGACGTTTATCTCATCTGTATTCAACGTTAGTACACCACCCCTTTGACGTTTATCTCATCTGTATTCAACGTTAATACACCACCCCTTTGACGTTTACCTCATCTGTATTCAAAGTTAATACACCACCCCTTTGACGTTTATCTCATCTGTATTCAACGTTAATACACCACCCCTTTGACGTTTATCTCATCTGTATTCAACGTTAATACACCACCCCTTTGACGTTTACCTCATCTGTATTCAACGTTAATACACCACCCCTTTGACGTTTATCTCATCTGTATTCAACGTTAATACACCACCCCTTTGACGTTTACCTCATCTGTTTTCAACGTTAATACACCACCCCTTTGACGTTTATCTCATCTGTATTCAACGTTAATACACCACCCCTTTGACGTTTATCTCATCTGTATTCAACGTTAATACACCACCCCTTTGACGTTTACCTCATCTGTATTCAACGTTAATACACCACCCCTTTGACGTTTACCTCATCTGTATTCAACGTTAATACACCATCCCTTTGACGTTTATCGCATCTGTATTCAACGTTAATACACCACCCCTTTGACGTTTATCTCATCTATATTCAACGATAGTACACCACCCCTTTGACGTTTATCTCATCTGTATTCAACGTTAATACACCACCCCTTTGACGTTTATCTCATCTGTAATCAACGTTAATACAGCACCCCTTTGACGTTTACCTCATCTGTATTCATCGTTAATACACCACCCCTTTGACGTTTATCTCATCTATGTTCAACGTTAATACACCACCCCTTTGACGTTTACCTCATCTGTATTCAACGTTAATACACCACCCCTTTGACGTTTATCTCATCTGTATTCAACGTTAGTACACCACCCCTTTGACGTTTATCTCATCTGTATTCAACGTTAATACACCACCCCTTTGACGTTTACCTCATCTGTATTCAACGTTAATACACCACCCCTTTGACGTTTATCTCATCTGTATTCAACGTTAATACACCACCCCTTTGACGTTTATCTCATCTGTATTCAACGTTAATACACCACCCCTTTGACGTTTACCTCATCTGTTTTCAACGTTAATACACCACCCCTTTGACGTTTATCTCATCTGTATTCAACGTTAATACACCACCCCTTTGACGTTTACCTCATCTGTATTCAACGTTAATACACCACCCCTTTGACGTTTATCTCATCTGTATTCAACGTTAATACACCACCCCTTTGACGTTTACCTCATCTGTATTCAACGTTAATATACCACCCCTTTGACGTTTATCTCATCTGTATTCAACGATAGTACACCACCCCTTTGACGTTTATCTCATCTGTATTCAACGTTAATACACCACACCTTTGACGTTTATCTCATCTGTATTCAACGCTAATACACCACCCCTTTGACGTTTATCTCATCTGTATTCAACGTTAATACACCACCCCTTTGACGTTTATCTCATCTGTATTCAACGTTAATACACCACCCCTTTGACGTTTATCTCATCTGTATTCAACGTTAATACACCACCCCTTTTACGTTTATCTCATCTGTATTCAACGTTAATACACAACCCCTTTGACGTTTACCTCATCTGTATTCAACGTTAATATACCACCCCTTTGACGTTTATCTCATCTGTATTCAACGTTAGTACACCACCCCTTTGACGTTTATCTCATCTGTATTCAACGTTAATACACCACCCCTTTGACGTTTACCTCATCTGTATTCAAAGTTAATACACCACCCCTTTGACGTTTATCTCATCTGTATTCAACGTTAATACACCACCCCTTTGACGTTTATCTCATCTGTATTCAACGTTAATACACCACCCCTTTTACGTTTATCTCATCTGTATTCAACGTTAATACACCACCCCTTTGACGTTTATCTCATCTGTATTCAACGTTAATACACCACCCCTTTGACGCTTACCTCATCTGTATTCAACGTTAATACACCACCCCTTTGACGTTTACCTCATCTGTATTCAACGTTAATACACCATCCCTTTGACGTTTATCTCATCTGTATTCAACGTTAATACACCACCCCTTTGACGTTTATCTCATCTGTATTCAACGTTAATACACCACCCCTTTGACGTTTATCTCATCTATATTCAACGTTAATACACCACCCCTTTGACGTTTATCTCATCTATATTCAACGTTAATACACCACCCCTTTGACGTTTATCTCATCTATGTTCAACGTTAATACACCACCCCTTTGACGTTTATCTCATCTGTATTCAACGTTAATACACCACCCCTTTGACGTTTATCTCATCTGTAATCAACGTTAATACACCACCACTTTGACGTTTACCTCATCTGTATTCAACGTTAATACACCACCCCTTTGACGTTTATCTCATCTATGTTCAACGTTAATACACCACCCCTTTGACGTTTATCTCATCTGTATTCAACGTTAATACACCACCCCTTTGACGTTTATCTCATCTGTATTCAACGTTAATACACCACCCCTTTGACGTTGATCTCATCTGTATTCAACGTTAATACACCACCCCTTTGATGTTTATCTCATCTATATTCAACGTTAATACACCACCCCTTTGCCGTTTACCTCATCTGTATTCAACGTTAATACACCACCCCTTTGACGTTTATCTCATCTGTATTCAACGTTAGTACACCACCCCTTTGACGTTTATCTCATCTGTATTCAACGTTAATACACCACCCCTTTGACGTTTATCTCATCTGTATTCAACGTTAATACACCACCCCTTTGACGTTTATCTCATCTGTATTCAACGTTAATACACCACCCCTTTGACGTTTATCTCATCTGTATTCAACGTTAATACACCACCCCTTTGACGTTTATCTCATCTGTATTCAACGTTAATACACCACCTCTTTGACGTTTACCTCATCTGTATTCAACGTTAATACACCAACCCTTTGACGTTTACCTCATCTGTATTCAACGTTAATACAACACCCCTTTGACGTTTATCTCATCTGTATTCAACGTTAATACACCACCCCTTTGACGTTTATCTCATCTGTATTCAACGTTAATACACCACCCCTTTGACGTTTATCTCATCTATATTCAACGTTAATACACCACCCCTTGGACGTTTATCTCATCTGTGTTGAACGTTAATACACCACCCCTTTGACGTTTATCTCATCTATAATCAACGTTAATACACCACCCCTTTGACGTTTATCTCATCTATATTCAACGTTAATACAGCACCCCTTTGACGTTTATCTCATCTGTATTCAACGTTAATACACCACCCCTTTGACGTTTATCTCATCTGTATTCAACGTTAATACACCACCCCTTTGACGTTTATCTCATCTGTAATCAACGTTAATACACCACCCCTTTGACGTTTACCTCATCTGTATTCAACGTTAATACACCACCCCTTTGACGTTTATCTCATCTATGTTCAACGTTAATACACCACCCCTTTGACGTTTATCTCATCTGTATTCAACGTTAATACACCACCCCTTTGACGTTTATCTCATCTGTATTCAACGTTAATACACCACCCCTTTGACGTTTACCTCATCTGTTTTCAACGTTAATACACCACCCCTTTGACGTTTATCTCATCTGTATTCAACGTTAATACACCACCCCTTTGACGTTTACCTCATCTGTATTCAACGTTAATACACCACCCCTTTGACGTTTATCTCATCTGTATTCAACGTTAATACACCACCCCTTTGACGTTTACCTCATCTGTATTCAACGTTAATATACCACCCCTTTGACGTTTATCTCATCTGTATTCAACGATAGTACACCACCCCTTTGACGTTTATCTCATCTGTATTCAACGTTAATACACCACACCTTTGACGTTTATCTCATCTGTATTCAACGCTAATACACCACCCCTTTGACGTTTATCTCATCTGTATTCAACGTTAATACACCACCCCTTTGACGTTTATCTCATCTGTATTCAACGTTAATACACCACCCCTTTGACGTTTATCTCATCTGTATTCAACGTTAATACACCACCCCTTTGACGTTTATCTCATCTGTATTCAACGTTAATACACAACCCCTTTGACGTTTACCTCATCTGTATTCAACGTTAATATACCACCCCTTTGACGTTTATCTCATCTGTATTCAACGTTAGTACACCACCCCTTTGACGTTTATCTCATCTGTATTCAACGTTAATACACCACCCCTTTGACGTTTACCTCATCTGTATTCAAAGTTAATACACCACCCCTTTGACGTTTATCTCATCTGTAATCAACGTTAATACACCACCCCTTTGACGTTTATCTCATCTGTATTCAACGTTAATACACCACCCCTTTGACGTTTATCTCATCTGTATTCAACGTTAATACACCACCCCTTTGACGTTTATCTCATCTGTATTCAACGTTAATACACCACCCCTTTGACGTTTACCTCATCTGTATTCAACGTTAATACACCACCCCTTTGACGTTTACCTCATCTGTATTCAACGTTAATACACCATCCCTTTGACGTTTATCGCATCTGTATTCAACGTTAATACACCACCCCTTTGACGTTTATCTCATCTGTATTCAACGTTAATACACCACCCCTTTGACGTTTATCTCATCTATATTCAACGTTAATACACCACCCCTTTGACGTTTATCTCATCTATATTCAACGTTAATACACCACCCCTTTGACTTTTATCTCATCTGTATTCAACGTTAATACACCACCCCTTTGACGTTTATCTCATCTGTAATCAACGTTAATACACCACCCCTTTGACGTTTACCTCATCTGTATTCATCGTTAATACACCACCCCTTTGACGTTTATCTCATCTATGTTCAACGTTAATACACCACCCCTTTGACGTTTACCTCATCTGTATTCAACGTTAATACACCACCCCTTTGACGTTTATCTCATCTGTATTCAACGTTAGTACACCACCCCTTTGACGTTTATCTCATCTGTATTCAACGTTAATACACCACCCCTTTGACGTTTACCTCATCTGTATTCAACGTTAATACACCACCCCTTTGACGTTTATCTCATCTGTATTCAACGTTAATACACCACCCCTTTGACGTTTATCTCATCTGTATTCAACGTTAATACACCACCCCTTTGACGTTTACCTCATCTGTTTGCAACGTTAATACACCACCCCTTTGACGTTTATCTCATCTGTATTCAACGTTAATACACCACCCCTTTGACGTTTACCTCATCTGTATTCAACGTTAATACACCACCCCTTTGACGTTTATCTCATCTGTATTCAACGTTAATACACCACCCCTTTGACGTTTACCTCATCTGTATTCAACGTTAATATACCACCCCTTTGACGTTTATCTCATCTGTATTCAACGATAGTACACCACCCCTTTGACGTTTATCTCATCTGTATTCAACGTTAATACACCACACCTTTGACGTTTATCTCATCTGTATTCAACGCTAATACACCACCCCTTTGACGTTTATCTCATCTGTATTCAACGTTAATACACCACCCCTTTGACGTTTATCTCATCTGTATTCAACGTTAATACACCACCCCTTTGACGTTTATCTCATCTGTATTCAACGTTAATACACCACCCCTTTGACGTTTATCTCATCTGTATTCAACGTTAATACACAACCCCTTTGACGTTTACCTCATCTGTATTCAACGTTAGTACACCACCCCTTTGACGTTTATCTCATCTGTATTCAACGTTAATACACCACCCCTTTGACGTTTACCTCATCTGTATTCAACGTTAATACACCACCCCTTTTACGTTTATCTCATCTGTATTCAACGTTAATACACCACCCCTTTGACGTTTATCTCATCTGTATTCAACGTTAATACACCACCCCTTTGACGCTTACCTCATCTGTATTCAACGTTAATACACCACCCCTTTGACGTTTACCTCATCTGTATTCAACGTTAATACACCATCCCTTTGACGTTTATCTCATCTGTATTCAACGTTAATACACCACCCCTTTGACGTTTATCTCATCTGTATTCAACGTTAATACACCACCCCTTTGACGTTTATCTCATCTATATTCAACGTTAATACACCACCCCTTTGACGTTTATCTCATCTGTGTTCAACGTTAATACACCACCCCTTTGACGTTTATCTCATCTATATTCAACGTTAATACACCACCCCTTTGACGTTTATCTCATCTATATTCAACGTTAATACACCACCCCTTTGACGTTTATCTCATCTGTATTCAACGTTAATACACCACCCCTTTGACGTTTATCTCATCTGTAATCAACGTTAATACACCACCCCTTTGACGTTTACCTCATCTGTATTCAACGTTAATACACCACCCCTTTGACGTTTATCTCATCTATGTTCAACGTTAATACACCACCCCTTTGACGTTTATCTCATCTGTATTCAACGTTAATACACCACCCCTTTGACGTTTATCTCATCTGTATTCAACGTTAATACACCACCCCTTTGACGTTTATCTCATCTGTATTCAACGTTAATACACCACCCCTTTGATGTTTATCTCATCTATATTCAACGTTAATACACCACCCCTTTGCCGTTTACCTCATCTGTATTCAACGTTAATACACCACCCCTTTGACGTTTATCTCATCTGTATTCAACGTTAGTACACCACCCCTTTGACGTTTATCTCATCTGTATTCAACGTTAATACACCACCCCTTTGACGTTTATCTCATCTGTATTCAACGTTAATACACCACCCCTTTGACGTTTATCTCATCTGTATTCAACGTTAATACACCACCCCTTTGACGTTTATCTCATCTGTATTCAACGTTAATACACCACCCCTTTGACGTTTATCTCATCTGTATTCAACGTTAATACACCACCCCTTTGACGTTTACCTCATCTGTATTCAACGTTAATACACCAACCCTTTGACGTTTACCTCATCTGTATTCAACGTTAATACACCACCCCTTTGACGTTTATCTCATCTGTATTCAACGTTAATACACTACCCCTTTGACGTTTATCTCATCTGTATTCAACGTTAATACACCACCCCTTTGACGTTTATATCATCTATATTCAACGTTAATACACCACCCCTTGGACGTTTATCTCATCTGTGTTGAACGTTAATACACCACCCCTTTGACGTTTATCTCATCTATAATCAACGTTAATACACCACCCCTTTGACGTTTATCTCATCTATATTCAACGTTAATACACCACCCCTTTGACGTTTATCTCATCTGTATTCAACGTTAATACACCACCCCTTTGACGTTTATCTCATCTGTAATCAACGTTAATACACCACCCCTTTGACGTTTACCTCATCTGTATTCAACGTTAATACACCACCCCTTCGACGTTTATCTCATCTATGTTCAACGTTAATACACCACCCCTTTGACGTTTATCTCATCTGTATTCAACGTTAATACACCACCCCATTGACGTTTATCTCATCTGTATTCAACGTTAATACACCACCCCTTTGACGTTTATCTCATCTGTATTCAACGTTAATACACCACCCCTTTGACGTTTATCTCATCTATATTCAACGTTAATACACCACCCCTTTGACGTTTACCTCATCAGTATTCAACATTATTTCACCACCCCTTTGACGTTTATCTCATCTGTATTCAACGTTAATACACCACCCCTTTGACGTTTATCTCATTTATATTCAACGTTAATACACCACCCCTTTGACGTTTATCTCATCTGTATTCAACGTTAATACACCACCCCTTTGACGTTTATCTCATCTGTATTCAACGTTAATACACCACCTCTTTGACGTTTACCTCATCTGTATTCAACGTTAATACACCACCCCTTTGACGTTTATCTCATCTGTATTCAACGTTAATACACCACCCCTTTGACGTTTATCTCATCTGTATTCAACGTTAATACACCACCCCTTTGACGTTTACCTCATCTGTTTTCAACTTTAATACACCACCCCTTTGACGTTTATCTCATCTGTATTCAACGTTAATACACCACCCCTTTGACGTTTACCTCACCTGTATTCAACGTTAATACACCACCCCTTTGACGTTTATCTCATCTGTATTCAACGTTAATACACCACCCCTTTGACGTTTACCTCATCTGTATTCAACGTTAATATACCACCCCTTTGACGTTTATCTCATCTGTATTCAACGATAGTACACCACCCCTTTGACGTTTATCTCATCTGTATTCAACGTTAATACACCACACCTTTGACGTTTATCTCATCTGTATTCAACGCTAATACACCACCCCTTTGACGTTTATCTCATCTGTATTCAACGTTAATACACCACCCCTTTGACGTTTATCTCATCTGTATTCAACGTTAATACACCACCCCTTTGACGTTTATCTCATCTGTATTCAACGTTAATACACCACCCCTTTGACGTTTACCTCATCTGTATTCAACGTTAATACAGAACCCCTTTGACGTTTACCTCATCTGTATTCAACGTTAATATACCACCCCTTTGACGTTTATCTCATCTGTATTCAACGTTAGTACACCACCCCTTTGACGTTTATCTCATATGTATTCAACGTTAATACACCACCCCTTTGACGTTTACCTCATCTGTATTCAAAGTTAATACACCACCCCTTTGACGTTTATCTCATCTGTATTCAACGTTAATACACCACCCCTTTGACGTTTATCTCATCTGTATTCAACGTTAATACACCACCCCGTTTACGTTTATCTCATCTGTATTCAACGTTAATACACCACCCCTTTGACGTTTATCTCATCTGTATTCAACGTTAATACACCACCCCTTTGACGTTTACCTCATCTGTATTCAACGTTAATACACCACCCCTTTGACGTTTACCTCATCTGTATTCAACGTTAATACACCATCCCTTTGACGTTTATCTCATCTGTATTCAACGTTAATACACCACCCCTTTGACGTTTATCTCATCTGTATTCAACCTTAATACACCACCCCTTTGACGTTTATCTCATCTATATTCAACGTTAATACACCACCCCTTTGACGTTTATCTCATCTGTGTTCAACGTTAATACACCACCCCTTTGAGGTTTATCTCATCTATATTCAACGTTAATACACCACCCCTTTGACGTTTATTTCATCTATATTCAACGTTAATACACCACCCCTTTGACGTTTATCTCATCTGTATTCAACGTTAATACACCACCCCTTTGACGTTTATCTCATCTGTAATCAACGTTAATACACCACCCCTTTGACGTTTACCTCATCTGTATTCAACGTTAATACACCACCCCTTTGACGTTTATCTCATCTATGTTCAACGTTAATACACCACCCCTTTGACGTTTATCTCATCTGTATTCAACGTTAATACACCACCCCTTTGACGTTTATCTCATCTGTATTCAACGTTAATACACCACCCCTTTGATGTTTATCTCATCTATATTCAACGTTAATACACCACCCCTTTGACGTTTACCTCATCTGTTTTCAACTTTAATACACCACCCCTTTGACGTTTATCTCATCTGTATTCAACGTTAATACACCACCCCTTTGACGTTTACCTCACCTGTATTCAACGTTAATACACCACCCCTTTGACGTTTATCTCATCTGTATTCAACGTTAATACACCACCCCTTTGACGTTTACCTCATCTGTATTCAACGTTAATATACCACCCCTTTGACGTTTATCTCATCTGTATTCAACGATAGTACACCACCCCTTTGACGTTTATCTCATCTGTATTCAACGTTAATACACCACACCTTTGACGTTTATCTCATCTGTATTCAACGCTAATACACCACCCCTTTGACGTTTATCTCATCTGTATTCAACGTTAATACACCACCCCTTTGACGTTTATCTCATCTGTATTCAACGTTAATACACCACCCCTTTGACGTTTATCTCATCTGTATTCAACGTTAATACACCACCCCTTTGACGTTTACCTCATCTGTATTCAACGTTAATACAGAACCCCTTTGACGTTTACCTCATCTGTATTCAACGTTAATATACCACCCCTTTGACGTTTATCTCATCTGTATTCAACGTTAGTACACCACCCCTTTGACGTTTATCTCATATGTATTCAACGTTAATACACCACCCCTTTGACGTTTACCTCATCTGTATTCAAAGTTAATACACCACCCCTTTGACGTTTATCTCATCTGTATTCAACGTTAATACACCACCCCTTTGACGTTTATCTCATCTGTATTCAACGTTAATACACCACCCCTTTGACGTTTACCTCATCTGTATTCAACGTTAATACACCACCCCTTTGACGTTTACCTCATCTGTATTCAACGTTAATACACCATCCCTTTGACGTTTATCTCATCTGTATTCAACGTTAATACACCACCCCTTTGACGTTTATCTCATCTGTATTCAACCTTAATACACCACCCCTTTGACGTTTATCTCATCTATATTCAACGTTAATACACCACCCCTTTGACGTTTATCTCATCTGTGTTCAACGTTAATACACCACCCCTTTGACGTTTATCTCATCTATATTCAACGTTAATACACCACCCCTTTGACGTTTATTTCATCTATATTCAACGTTAATACACCACCCCTTTGACGTTTATCTCATCTGTATTCAACGTTAATACACCACCCCTTTGACGTTTATCTCATCTGTAATCAACGTTAATACACCATCCCTTTGACGTTTACCTCATCTGTATTCAACGTTAATACACCACCCCTTTGACGTTTATCTCATCTATGTTCAACGTTAATACACCACCCCTTTGACGTTTATCTCATCTGTATTCAACGTTAATACACCACCCCTTTGACGTTTATCTCATCTGTATTCAACGTTAATACACCACCCCTTTGACGTTTATCTCATCTGTATTCAACGTTAATACACCACCCCTTTGATGTTTATCTCATCTATATTCAACGTTAATACACCACCCCTTTGCCGTTTACCTCAAAAGTATTCAACGTTAATACACCACCCCTTTGACGTTTATCTCATCTGTATTCAACGTTAATACACCACCCCTTTGACGTTTATCTCATCTGTATTCAACGTTAATACACCACCCCTTTGATGTTTATCTCATCTGTATTCAACGTTAATACACCACCCCTTTGACGTTTACCTCGTCTGTATTCAACGTTAATACACCACCCCTTTGACGTTTATCTCATCTGTATTCAACGTTAATACACCACCCCTTTGACGTTTATCTCATCTGTATTCAACGTTAATACACCACCCCTTTTACGTTTATCTCATCTGTATTCAACGTTAATACACCACCCTTTGACGTTTATCTCATCTGTATTCAACGTTAATACACCACCCCTTTGACGTTTACCTCATCTGTATTCAACGTTAATACACCACGTCTTTGACGTTTACCTCATCTGTATTCAACGTTAATACACCACCCCTTTGACGTTTATCTCATCTGTAATCAACGTTAATACACCACCCCTTTGACGTTTACCTCATCTGTATTCAACGTTAATACACCACCCCTTTGACGTTTATCTCATCTATATTCAACGTTAATACACCACCCCTTTGACGTTTACCTCATCAGTATTCAACATTAATTCACCACCCCTTTGACGTTTATCTCATCTGTATTCAACGTTAATACACCACCCCTTTGACGTTTATCTCATTTATATTCAACGTTAATACACCACCCCTTTGACGTTTATCTCATCTGTATTCAACGTTAATACACCACCCCTTTGACGTTTATCTCATCTGTATTCAACGTTAATACACCACCTCTTTGACGTTTACCTCATCTGTATTCAACGTTAATACACCACCCCTTTGACGTTTATCTCATCTGTATTCAACGTTAATACACCACCCCTTTGACGTTTATCTCATCTGTATTCAACGTTAATACACCACCCTTTTGACGTTTACCTCATCTGTTTTCAACGTTAATACACCACCCCTTTGACGTTTATCTCATCTGTATTCAACGTTAATACACCACCCCTTTGACGTTTACCTCATCTGTATTCAACGTTAATACACCACCCCTTTGACGTTTATCTCATCTGTATTCAACGTTAATACACCACCCCTTTGACGTTTACCTCATCTGTATTCAACGTTAATATACCACCCCTTTGACGTTTATCTCATCTGTATTCAACGATAGTACACCACCCCTTTGACGTTTATCTCATCTGTATTCAACGTTAATACACCACACCTTTGACGTTTATCTCATCTGTTTTCAACGCTAATACACCACCCCTTTGACGTTTATCTCATCTGTATTCAACGTTAATACACCACCCCTTTGACGTTTATCTCATCTGTATTCAACGTTAATACACCACCCCTTTGACGTTTATCTCATCTGTATTCAACGTTAATACACCACCCCTTTGACGTTTACCTTATCTGTATTCAACGTTAATACAGAACCCCTTTGACGTTTACCTCATCTGTATTCAACGTTAATATACCACCCCTTTGACGTTTATCTCATCTGTATTCAACGTTAGTACACCACCCCTTTGACGTTTATCTCATATGTATTCAACGTTAATACACCACCCCTTTGACGTTTACCTCATCTGTATTCAACGTTAATACACCACCCCTTTGACGTTTATCTCATCTGTATTCAACGTTAATACACCACCCCTTTGACGTTTATCTCATCTGTATTCAACGTTAATACACCACCCCGTTTACGTTTATCTCATCTGTATTCAACGTTAATACACCACCCCTTTGACGTTTATCTCATCTGTATTCAACGTTAATACACCACCCCTTTGACGTTTACCTCATCTGTATTCAACGTTAATACACCACCCCTTTGACGTTTACCTCATCTGTATTCAACGTTAATACACCATCCCTTTGACGTTTATCTCATCTGTATTCAACGTTAATACACCACCCCTTTGACGTTTATCTCATCTGTATTCAACTTTAATACACCACCCCTTTGACGTTTATCTCATCTATATTCAACGTTAATACACCACCCCTTTGACGTTTATCTCATCTGTGTTCAACGTTAATACACCACCCCTTTGACGTTTATCTCATCTATATTCAACGTTAATACACCACTCCTTTGACGTTTATTTCATCTATATTCAACGTTAATACACCACCCCTTTGACGTTTATCTCATCTGTATTCAACGTTAATACACCACCCCTTTGACGTTTATCTCATCTGTAATCAACGTTAATACACCACCCCTTTGACGTTTACCTCATCTGTATTCAACGTTAATACACCACCCCTTTGACGTTTATCTCATCTATGTTCAACGTTAATACACCACCCCTTTGACGTTTATCTCATCTGTATTCAACGTTAATACACCACCCCTTTGACGTTTATCTCATCTGTATTCAACGTTAATACACCACCCCTTTGACGTTTATCTCATCTGTATTCAACGTTAATACACCACCCCTTTGACGTTTATCTCATCTATATTCAACGTTAATACACCACCCCTTTGACGTTTACCTCATCAGTATTCAACATTAATTCACCACCCCTTTGACGTTTATCTCATCTGTATTCAACGTTAATACACCACCCCTTTGACGTTTATCTCATTTATATTCAACGTTAATACACCACCCCTTTGACGTTTATCTCATCTGTATTCAACGTTAATACACCACCCCTTTGACGTTTATCTCATCTGTATTCAACGTTAATACACCACCTCTTTGACGTTTACCTCATCTGTATTCAACGTTAATACACCACCCCTTTGACGTTTATCTCATCTGTATTCAACGTTAATACACCACCCCTTTGACGTTTATCTCATCTGTATTCAACGTTAATACACCACCCCTTTGACGTTTACCTCATCTGTTTTCAACGTTAATACACCACCCCTTTGACGTTTATCTCATCTGTATTCAACGTTAATACACCACCCCTTTGACGTTTACCTCATCTGTATTCAACGTTAATACACCACCCCTTTGACGTTTATCTCATCTGTATTCAACGTTAATACACCACCCCTTTGACGTTTACCTCATCTGTATTCAACGTTAATATACCACCCCTTTGACGTTTATCTCATCTGTATTCAACGATAGTACACCACCCCTTTGACGTTTATCTCATCTGTATTCAACGTTAATACACCACACCTTTGACGTTTATCTCATCTGTATTCAACGCTAATACACCACCCCTTTGACGTTTATCTCATCTGTATTCAACGTTAATACACCACCCCTTTGACGTTTATCTCATCTGTATTCAACGTTAATACACCACCCCTTTGACGTTTATCTCATCTGTATTCAACGTTAATACACCACCCCTTTGACGTTTACCTCATCTGTATTCAACGTTAATACAGAACCCCTTTGACGTTTACCTCATCTGTATTCAACGTTAATATACCACCCCTTTGACGTTTATCTCATCTGTATTCAACGTTAGTACACCACCCCTTTGACGTTTATCTCATATGTATTCAACGTTAATACACCACCCCTTTGACGTTTACCTCATCTGTATTCAACGTTAATACACCACCCCTTTGACGTTTATCTCATCTGTATTCAACGTTAATACACCACCCCTTTGACGTTTATCTCATCTGTATTCAACGTTAATACACCACCCCGTTGACGTTTATCTCATCTGTATTCAACGTTAATACACCACCCCTTTGACGTTTATCTCATCTGTATTCAACGTTAATACACCACCCCTTTGACGTTTACCTCATCTGTATTCAACGTTAATACACCACCCCTTTGACGTTTACCTCATCTGTATTCAACGTTAATACACCATCCCTTTGACGTTTATCTCATCTGTATTCAACGTTAATACACCACCCCTTTGACGTTTATCTCATCTGTATTCAACCTTAATACACCACCCCTTTGACGTTTATCTCATCTATATTCAACGTTAATACACCACCCCTTTGACGTTTATCTCATCTGTGTTCAACGTTAATACACCACCCCTTTGACGTTTATCTCATCTATATTCAACGTTAATACACCACCCCTTTGACGTTTATTTCATCTATATTCAACGTTAATACACCACCCCTTTGACGTTTATCTCATCTGTATTCAACGTTAATACACCACCCCTTTGACGTTTATCTCATCTGTAATCAACGTTAATACACCACCCCTTTGACGTTTACCTCATCTGTATTCAACGTTAATACACCACCCCTTTGACGTTTATCTCATCTATGTTCAACGTTAATACACCACCCCTTTGACGTTTATCTCATCTGTATTCAACGTTAATACACCACACCTTTGACGTTTATCTCATCTGTATTCAACGTTAATACACCACCCCTTTGACGTTTATCTCATCTGTATTCAACGTTAATACACCACACCTTTGATGTTTATCTCATCTATATTCAACGTTAATACACCACCCCTTTGCCGTTTACCTCAAAAGTATTCAACGTTAATACACCACCCCTTTGACGTTTATCTCATCTGTATTCAACGTTAATACACCACCCCTTTGATGTTTATCTCATCTGTATTCAACGTTAGTACACCACCCCTTTGACGTTTATCTCATCTGTATTCAACGTTAATACACCACCCCTTTGACGTTTATCTCATCTGTATTCAACGTTAATACACCACCCCTTTGACGTTTATCTCATCTGTATTCAACGTTAATACACCACCCCTTTGACGTTTATCTCATCTGTATTCAACGTTAATACACCACCCCTTTGACGTTTATCTCATCTGTAATCAACGTTAATACACCACCCCTTTGACGTTTACCTCATCTGTATTCAACGTTAATACACCACCCCTTTGACGTTTATCTCATCTATGTTCAACGTTAATACACCACCCCTTTGACGTTTATCTCATCTGTATTCAACGTTAATACACCACCCCATTGACGTTTATCTCATATGTATTCAACGTAAATACACCACCCCTTTGACGTTTATCTCATCTGTATTCAACGTTAATACACCACCCCTTTGACGTTTATCTCATCTATATTCAACGTTAATACACCACCCCTTTGACGTTTACCTCATCAGTATTCAACATTAATTCACCACCCCTTTGACGTTTATCTCATCTGTATTCAACGTTAATACACCACCCCTTTGACGTTTATCTCATTTATATTCAACGTTAATACACCACCCCTTTGACGTTTATCTCATCTGTATTCAACGTTAATACACCACCCCTTTGACGTTTATCTCATCTGTATTCAACGTTAATACACCACCTCTTTGACGTTTACCTCATCTGTATTCAACGTTAATACACCACCCCTTTGACGTTTATCTCATCTGTATTCAACGTTAATACACCACCCCTTTGACGTTTATCTCATCTGTATTCAACGTTAATACACCACCCCTTTGACGTTTACCTCATCTGTTTTCAACGTTAATACACCACCCCTTTGACGTTTATCTCATCTGTATTCAACGTTAATACACCACCCCTTTGACGTTTACCTCATCTGTATTCAACGTTAATACACCACCCCTTTGACGTTTATCTCATCTGTATTCAACGTTAATACACCACCCCTTTGACGTTTACCTCATCTGTATTCAACGTTAATACACCACACCTTTGACGTTTATCTCATCTGTATTCAACGCTAATACACCACCCCTTTGACGTTTATCTCATCTGTATTCAACGTTAATACACCACCCCTTTGACGTTTATCTCATCTGTAATCAACGTTAATACACCACCCCTTTGACGTTTATCTCATCTGTATTCAACGTTAATACACCACCCCTTTGACGTTTACCTCATCTGTATTCAACGTTAATACAGAACCCCTTTGACGTTTACCTCATCTGTATTCAACGTTAATATACCACCCCTTTGACGTTTATCTCATCTGTATTCAACGTTAGTACACCACCCCTTTGACGTTTATCTCATATGTATTCAACGTTAATACACCACCCCTTTGACGTTTACCTCATCTGTATTCAAAGTTAATACACCACCCCTTTGACGTTTATCTCATCTGTATTCAACGTTAATACACCACCCCTTTGACGTTTATCTCATCTGTATTCAACGTTAATACACCACCCCGTTTACGTTTATCTCATCTGTATTCAACGTTAATACACCACCCCTTTGACGTTTATCTCATCTGTATTCAACGTTAATACACCACCCCTTTGACGTTTACCTCATCTGTATTCAACGTTAATACACCACCCCTTTGACGTTTACCTCATCTGTATTCAACGTTAATACACCATCCCTTTGACGTTTATCTCATCTGTATTCAACGTTAATACACCACCCCTTTGACGTTTATCTCATCTGTATTCAACCTTAATACACCACCCCTTTGACGTTTATCTCATCTATATTCAACGTTAATACACCACCCCTTTGACGTTTATCTCATCTGTGTTCAACGTTAATACACCACCCCTTTGACGTTTATCTCATCTATATTCAACGTTAATACACCACCCCTTTGACGTTTATTTCATCTATATTCAACGTTAATACACCACCCCTTTGACGTTTATCTCATCTGTATTCAACGTTAATACACCACCCCTTTGACGTTTATCTCATCTGTAATCAACGTTAATACACCACCCCTTTGACGTTTACCTCATCTGTATTCAACGTTAATACACCACCCCTTTGATGTTTATCTCATCTATGTTCAACGTTAATACACCACCCCTTTGACGTTTATCTCATCTGTATTCAACGTTAATACACCACCCCTTTGACGTTTATCTCATCTGTATTCAACGTTAATACACCACCCCTTTGACGTGTATCTCATCTGTATTCAACGTTAATACACCACCCCTTTGATGTTTATCTCATCTATATTCAACGTTAATACACCACCCCTTTGCCGTTTACCTCAAAAGTATTCAACGTTAATACACCACCCCTTTGACGTTTACCTCATCTGTATTCAAAGTTAATACACCACCCCTTTGACGTTTATCTCATCTGTATTCAACGTTAATACACCACCCCTTTGACGTTTATCTCATCTGTATTCAACGTTAATACACCACCCCGTTTACGTTTATCTCATCTGTATTCAACGTTAATACACCACCCCTTTGACGTTTATCTCATCTGTATTCAACGTTAATACACCACCCCTTTGACGTTTACCTCATCTGTATTCAACGTTAATACACCACCCCTTTGACGTTTACCTCATCTGTATTCAACGTTAATACACCATCCCTTTGACGTTTATCTCATCTGTATTCAACGTTAATACACCACCCCTTTGACGTTTATCTCATCTGTATTCAACCTTAATACACCACCCCTTTGACGTTTATCTCATCTATATTCAACGTTAATACACCACCCCTTTGACGTTTATCTCATCTGTGTTCAACGTTAATACACCACCCCTTTGACGTTTATCTCATCTATATTCAACGTTAATACACCACCCCTTTGACGTTTATTTCATCTATATTCAACGTTAATACACCACCCCTTTGACGTTTATCTCATCTGTATTCAACGTTAATACACCACCCCTTTGACGTTTATCTCATCTGTAATCAACGTTAATACACCACCCCTTTGACGTTTACCTCATCTGTATTCAACGTTAATACACCACCCCTTTGATGTTTATCTCATCTATGTTCAACGTTAATACACCACCCCTTTGACGTTTATCTCATCTGTATTCAACGTTAATACACCACCCCTTTGACGTTTATCTCATCTGTATTCAACGTTAATACACCACCCCTTTGACGTTTATCTCATCTGTATTCAACGTTAATACACCACCCCTTTGATGTTTATCTCATCTATATTCAACGTTAATACACCACCCCTTTGCCGTTTACCTCAAAAGTATTCAACGTTAATACACCACCCCTTTGACGTTTATCTCATCTGTATTCAACGTTAATACACCACCCCTTTGACGTTTATCTCATCTGTATTCAACGTTAATACACCACCCCTTTGATGTTTATCTCATCTGTATTCAACGTTAATACACCACCCCTTTGACGTTTACCTCATCTGTATTCAACGTTAATACACCACCCCTTTGACGTTTATCTCATCTGTATTCAACGTTAATACACCACCCCTTTGACGTTTATCTCATCTGTATTCAACGTTAATACACCACCCCTTTTACGTTTATCTCATCTGTATTCAACGTTAATACACCACCCCTTTGACGTTTATCTCATGTGTATTCAACGTTAATACACCACCCCTTTGACGTTTACCTCATCTGTATTCAACGTTAATACACCACGCCTTTGACGTTTACCTCATCTGTATTCAACGTTAATACACCACCCCTTTGACGTTTATCTCATCTGTAATCAACGTTAATTCACCACCCCTTTGACGTTTACCTCATCTGTATTCAACGTTAATACACCACCCCTTTGACGTTTATCTCATCTATATTCAACGTTAATACACCACCCCTTTGACGTTTACCTCATCAGTATTCAACATTAATTCACCACCCCTTTGACGTTTATCTCATCTGTATTCAACGTTAATACACCACCCCTTTGACGTTTATCTCATTTATATTCAACGTTAATACACCACCCCTTTGACGTTTATCTCATCTGTATTCAACGTTAATACACCACCCCTTTGACGTTTATCTCATCTGTATTCAACGTTAATACACCACCTCTTTGACGTTTACCTCATCTGTATTCAACGTTAATACACCACCCCTTTGATGTTTATCTCATCTATATTCAACGTTAATACACCACCCCTTTGCCGTTTACCTCAAAAGTATTCAACGTTAATACACCACCCCTTTGACGTTTACCTCATCTGTATTCAAAGTTAATACACCACCCCTTTGACGTTTATCTCATCTGTATTCAACGTTAATACACCACCCCTTTGACGTTTATCTCATCTGTATTCAACGTTAATACACCACCCCGTTTACGTTTATCTCATCTGTATTCAACGTTAATACACCACCCCTTTGACGTTTATCTCATCTGTATTCAACGTTAATACACCACCCCTTTGACGTTTACCTCATCTGTATTCAACGTTAATACACCACCCCTTTGACGTTTACCTCATCTGTATTCAACGTTAATACACCATCCCTTTGACGTTTATCTCATCTGTATTCAACGTTAATACACCACCCCTTTGACGTTTATCTCATCTGTATTCAACCTTAATACACCACCCCTTTGACGTTTATCTCATCTATATTCAACGTTAATACACCACCCCTTTGACGTTTATCTCATCTGTGTTCAACGTTAATACACCACCCCTTTGACGTTTATCTCATCTATATTCAACGTTAATACACCACCCCTTTGACGTTTATTTCATCTATATTCAACGTTAATACACCACCCCTTTGACGTTTATCTCATCTGTATTCAACGTTAATACACCACCCCTTTGACGTTTATCTCATCTGTAATCAACGTTAATACACCACCCCTTTGACGTTTACCTCATCTGTATTCAACGTTAATACACCACCCCTTTGATGTTTATCTCATCTATGTTCAACGTTAATACACCACCCCTTTGACGTTTATCTCATCTGTATTCAACGTTAATACACCACCCCTTTGACGTTTATCTCATCTGTATTCAACGTTAATACACCACCCCTTTGACGTTTATCTCATCTGTATTCAACGTTAATACACCACCCCTTTGATGTTTATCTCATCTATATTCAACGTTAATACACCACCCCTTTGCCGTTTACCTCAAAAGTATTCAACGTTAATACACCACCCCTTTGACGTTTATCTCATCTGTATTCAACGTTAATACACCACCCCTTTGACGTTTATCTCATCTGTATTCAACGTTAATACACCACCCCTTTGATGTTTATCTCATCTGTATTCAACGTTAATACACCACCCCTTTGACGTTTACCTCATCTGTATTCAACGTTAATACACCACCCCTTTGACGTTTATCTCATCTGTATTCAACGTTAATACACCACCCCTTTGACGTTTATCTCATCTGTATTCAACGTTAATACACCACCCCTTTTACGTTTATCTCATCTGTATTCAACGTTAATACACCACCCCTTTGACGTTTATCTCATGTGTATTCAACGTTAATACACCACCCCTTTGACGTTTACCTCATCTGTATTCAACGTTAATACACCACGCCTTTGACGTTTACCTCATCTGTATTCAACGTTAATACACCACCCCTTTGACGTTTATCTCATCTGTAATCAACGTTAATTCACCACCCCTTTGACGTTTACCTCATCTGTATTCAACGTTAATACACCACCCCTTTGACGTTTATCTCATCTATATTCAACGTTAATACACCACCCCTTTGACGTTTACCTCATCAGTATTCAACATTAATTCACCACCCCTTTGACGTTTATCTCATCTGTATTCAACGTTAATACACCACCCCTTTGACGTTTATCTCATTTATATTCAACGTTAATACACCACCCCTTTGACGTTTATCTCATCTGTATTCAACGTTAATACACCACCCCTTTGACGTTTATCTCATCTGTATTCAACGTTAATACACCACCTCTTTGACGTTTACCTCATCTGTATTCAACGTTAATACACCACCCCTTTGACGTTTATCTCATCTGTATTCAACGTTAATACACCACCCCTTTGACGTTTATCTCATCTGTATTCAACGTTAATACACCACCCTTTTGACGTTTACCTCATCTGTTTTCAACGTTAATACACCACCCCTTTGACGTTTATCTCATCTGTATTCAACGTTAATACACCACCCCTTTGACGTTTACCTCATCTGTATTCAACGTTAATACGCCACCCCTTTGACGTTTACCTCATCTGTATTCAACGTTAATATACCACCCCTTTGACGTTTATCTCATCTGTATTCAACGATAGTACACCACCCCTTTGACGTTTATCTCATCTGTATTCAACGTTAATACACCACACCTTTGACGTTTATCTCATCTGTATTCAACGCTAATACACCACCCCTTTGACGTTTATCTCATCTGTATTCAACGTTAATACACCACCCCTTTGACGTTTATCTCATCTGTATTCAACGTTAATACACCACCCCTTTGACGTTTATCTCATCTGTATTCAACGTTAATACACCACCCCTTTGACGTTTACCTCATCTGTATTCAACGTTAATACAGAACCCCTTTGACGTTTACCTCATCTGTATTCAACGTTAATATACCACCCCTTTGACGTTGATCTCATCTGTATTCAACGTTAGTACACCACCCCTTTGACGTTTATCTCATATGTATTCAACGTTAATACACCACCCCTTTGACGTTTACCTCATCTGTATTCAAAGTTAATACACCACCCCTTTGACGTTTATCTCATCTGTATTCAACGTTAATACACCACCCCTTTGACGTTTATCTCATCTGTATTCAACGTTAATACACCACCCCGTTTACGTTTATCTCATCTGTATTCAACGTTAATACACCACCCCTTTGACGTTTATCTCATCTGTATTCAACGTTAATACACCACCCCTTTGACGTTTACCTCATCTGTATTCAACGTTAATACACCACCCCTTTGACGTTTACCTCATCTGTATTCAACGTTAATACACCATCCCTTTGACGTTTATCTCATCTGTATTCAACGTTAATACACCACCCCTTTGACGTTTATCTCATCTGTATTCAACTTTAATACACCACCCCTTTGACGTTTATCTCATCTATATTCAACGTTAATACACCACCCCTTTGACGTTTATCTCATCTGTGTTCAACGTTAATACACCACCCCTTTGACGTTTATCTCATCTATATTCAACGTTAATACACCACCCCTTTGACGTTTACCTCATCAGTATTCAACATTAATTCACCACCCCTTTGACGTTTATCTCATCTGTATTCAACGTTAATACACCACCCCTTTGACGTTTATCTCATCTATGTTCAACGTTAATACACCACCCCTTAGACGTTTATCTCATCTGTATTCAACGTTAATACACCACCCCTTTGACGTTTATCTCATCTGTATTCAACGTTAATACACCACCCCTTTGACGTTTATCTCATCTGTATTCAACGTTAATACACCACCCCTTTGACGTTTATCTCATCTATATTCAACGTTAATACACCACCCCTTTGACGTTTACCTCATCAGTATTCAACATTAATTCACCACCCCTTTGACGTTTATCTCATCTGTATTCAACGTTAATACACCACCCCTTTGACGTTTATCTCATTTATATTCAACGTTAATACACCACCCCTTTGACGTTTATCTCATCTGTATTCAACGTTAATACACCACCCCTTTGACGTTTATCTCATCTGTATTCAACGTTAATACACCACCTCTTTGACGTTTACCTCATCTGTATTCAACGTTAATACACCACCCCTTTGACGTTGATCTCATCTGTATTCAACGTTAATACACCACCCGTTTGACGTTTATCTCATCTGTATTCAACGTTAATACACCACCCCTTTGACACTTACCTCATCTGTTTTCAACGTTAATACACCACCCCTTTGACGTTTATCTCATCTGTATTCAACGTTAATACACCACCCCTTTGACGTTTACCTCATCTGTATTCAACGTTAATATACCACCCCTTTGACGTTTATCTCATCTGTATTCAACGATAGTACACCACCCCTTTGACGTTTATCTCATCTGTATTCAACGTTAATACCCCTCACCTTTGACGTTTATCTCATCTGTATTCAACGCTAATACACCACCCCTTTGACGTTTATCTCATCTGTATTCAACGTTAATACACCACCCCTTTGACGTTTATCTCATCTGTATTCAACGTTAATACACCACCCCTTTGACGTTTATCTCATCTGTATTCAACGTTAATACACCACCCCTTTGACGTTTACCTCATCTGTATTCAACGTTAATACAGAACCCCTTTGACGTTTACCTCATCTGTATTCAACGTTAATATACCACCCCTTTGACGTTTATCTCATCTGTATTCAACGTTAGTACACCACCCCTTTGACGTTTATCTCATATGTATTCAACGTTAATACACCACCCCTTTGACGTTTACCTCATCTGTATTCAAAGTTAATACACCACCCCTTTGACGTTTATCTCATCTGTATTCAACGTTAATACACCACCCCTTTGACGTTTATCTCATCTGTATTCAACGTTAATACACCACCCCGTTTACGTTTATCTCATCTGTATTCAACGTTAATACACCACCCCTTTGACGTTTATCTCATCTGTATTCAACGTTAATACACCACCCCTTTGATGTTTACCTCATCTGTATTCAACGTTAATACACCACCCCTTTGACGTTTACCTCATCTGTATTCAACGTTAATACACCATCCCTTTGACGTTTATCTCATCTGTATTCAACGTTAATACACCACCCCTTTGACGTTTATCTCATCTGTATTCAACGTTAATACACCACCCCTTTGACGTTTATCTCATCTATATTCAACGTTAATACACCACCCCTTTGACGTTTATCTCATCTGTGTTCAACGTTAATACACCACCCCTTTGACGTTTATCTCATCTATATTCAACGTTAATACACCACCCCTTTGACGTTTATTTCATCTATATTCAACGTTAATACACCACCCCTTTGACGTTTATCTCATCTGTATTCAACGTTAATACACCACCCCTTTGACGTTTATCTCATCTGTAATCAACGTTAATACACCACCCCTTTGACGTTTACCTCATCTGTATTCAACGTTAATACACCACCCCTTTGACGTTTATCTCATCTATGTTCAACGTTAATACACCACCCCTTTGACGTTTATCTCATCTGTATTCAACGTTAATACACCACCCCTTTGACGTTTATCTCATCTGTATTCAACGTTAATACATCACCCCTTTGACGTTTATCTCATCTGTATTCGACGTTAATACACCAACCCTTTGACGTTTATCTCATCTGTATTCAACGTTAATACACCACCCCTTTGATGTTTATCTCATCTATATTCAACGTTAATACACCACCCCTTTGCCGTTTACCTCAAAAGTATTCAACGTTAATACACCACCCCTTTGACGTTTATCTCATCTGTATTCAACGTTAATACACCACCCCTTTGACGTTTATCTCATCTGTATTCAACGTTAATACACCACCCCTTTGATGTTTATCTCATCTGTATTCAACGTTAATACACCACCCCTTTGACGTTTACCTCATCTGTATTCAACGTTAATACACCACCCCTTTGACGTTTATCTCATCTGTATTCAACGTTAATACACCACCCCTTTGACGTTTATCTCATCTGTATTCAACGTTAATACACCACCCCTTTGACGTTTATCTCATCTGTATTCAACGTTAATACACCACCCCTTTGACGTTTATCTCATCTGTATTCAACGTTAATACACCACCCCTTTGACGTTTACCTCATCTGTATTCAACGTTAATACACCACGCCTTTGACGTTTACCTCATCTGTATTCAACGTTAATACACCACCCCTTTGACGTTTATCTCATCTGTATTCAACGTTAATACACCACCCCTTTGACGTTTATCTCATCTGTATTCAACGTTAATACACCACCCCTTTGACATTTATCTCATCTATATTCAACGTTAATACACCACCCCTTTGACGTTGATCTCATCTGTGTTGAACGTTAATACACCACCCCTTTGACGTTTATCTCATCTATATTCAACGTTAATACACCACCCCTTTGACGTTTATCTCATCTATATTCAACGTTAATACACCACCCCTTTGACGTTTATCTCATCGGTATTCAACGTTAATACACCACCCCTTTGACGTTTATCTCATCTGTATTCAACGTTAATACACCACCCCTTTGACGTTTATCTCATCTGTAATCAACGTTAATACACCACCCCTTTGACGTTTACCTCATCTGTATTCAACGTTAATACACCACCCCTTTGACGTTTATCTCATCTATGTTCAACGTTAATACACCACCCCTTTGACGTTTATCTCATCTGTATTCAACGTTAATACACCACCCCTTTGACGTTTATCTCATCTGTATTCAACGTTAATACACCACCCCTTTGACGTTTATCTCATCTGTATTCAACGTTAATACACCACCCCTTTGACGTTTATCTCATCTATATTGAACGTTAATACACCACCCCTTTGACGTTTACCTCATCTGTATTCAACGTTAATACACCACCCCTTTGACGTTTACCTCATCTGTATTCAACGTTAATACACCACCCCTTTGACGTTTATCTCATCTGTATTCAACGTTAATACACCACCCCTTTGACGTTTATCTCATCTGTATTCAACGTTAATACACCACCCCTTTGACGTTTATCTCATCTGTATTCAACGTTAATACACCACCCCTTTGACGTTTATCTCATCTGTATTCAACGTTAATACACCACCCCTTTGACGTTTATCTCATCTGTATTCAACGTTAATACACCACCCCTTTGACGTTTATCTCATCTGTATTCAACGTTAATACACCACCCCTTTGACGTTTATCTCATCTGTATTCAACGTTAATACATCACCCCTTTGACGTTTATCTCATCTGTATTCGACGTTAATACACCAACCCTTTGACGTTTATCTCATCTGTATTCAACGTTAATACACCACCCCTTTGACGTTTACCTCATCTGTATTCAACGTTAATACACCATCCCTTTGACGTTTACCACATCTGTATTCAACGTTAATACACCACCCCTTTGACGTTTATCTCATCTGTATTCAACGTTAATACACCACCCCTTTGACGTTTATCTCATCTATATTCAACGTTAATACACCACCCCTTTGACGTTTATCTCATCTGTATTCAACGTTAATACACCACCCCTTTGACGTTTATCTCATCTGTATTCAACGTTAATACACCACCCCTTTGACGTTTATCTCATCTGTGTTCAACGTTAATACACCACCCCTTTGACGTTTATCTCATCTATATTCAACGTTAATACACCACCCCTTTGACGTTTATCTCATCTGTATTCAACGTTAATACACCACCCCTTTGACGTTTATCTCATCTGTATTCAACGTTAATACACCACCCCTTTGACGTTTATCTCATCTGTAATCAACGTTAATACACCACCCCTTTGACGTTTACCTCATCTGTATTCAACGTTAATACACCACCCCTTTGACGTTTATCTCATCTATGTTCAACGTTAATACACCACCCCTTTGACGTTTATCTCATCTGTATTCAACGTTAATACACCACCCCATTGACGTTTATCTCATCTGTATTCAACGTTAATACACCACCCCTTTGACGTTTATCTCATCTGTATTCAACGTTAATACACCACCCCTTTGACGTTTATCTCATCTATATTCAACGTTAATACACCACCCCTTTGACGTTTACCTCATCAGTATTCAACATTAATTCACCACCCCTTTGACGTTTATCTCATCTGTATTCAACGTTAATACACCACCCCTTTGACGTTTATCTCATTTATATTCAACGTTAATACACCACCCCTTTGACGTTTATCTCATCTGTATTCAACGTTAATACACCACCCCTTTGACGTTTATCTCATCGGTATTCAACGTTAATACACCACCCCTTTGACGTTTATCTCATCTGTATTCAACGTTAATACACCACCCCTTTGACGTTTATCTCATCTGTAATCAACGTTAATACACCACCCCTTTGACGTTTACCTCATCTGTATTCAACGTTAATACACCACCCCTTTGACGTTTATCTCATCTATGTTCAACGTTAATACACCACCCCTTTGACGTTTATCTCATCTGTATTCAACGTTAATACACCACCCCTTTGACGTTTATCTCATCTGTATTCAACGTTAATACACCACCCCTTTGACGTTTATCTCATCTGTATTCAACGTTAATACACCACCCCTTTGACGTTTATCTCATCTATATTGAACGTTAATACACCACCCCTTTGACGTTTACCTCATCTGTATTCAACGTTAATACACCACCCCTTTGACGTTTACCTCATCTGTATTCAACGTTAATACACCACCCCTTTGACGTTTATCTCATCTGTATTCAACGTTAATACACCACCCCTTTGACGTTTATCTCATCTGTATTCAACGTTAATACACCACCCCTTTGACGTTTATCTCATCTGTATTCAACGTTAATACACCACCCCTTTGACGTTTATCTCATCTGTATTCAACGTTAATACACCACCCCTTTGACGTTTATCTCATCTGTATTCAACGTTAATACACCACCCCTTTGACGTTTATCTCATCTGTATTCAACGTTAATACACCACCCCTTTGACGTTTATCTCATCTGTATTCAACGTTAATACATCACCCCTTTGACGTTTATCTCATCTGTATTCGACGTTAATACACCAACCCTTTGACGTTTATCTCATCTGTATTCAACGTTAATACACCACCCCTTTGACGTTTACCTCATCTGTATTCAACGTTAATACACCATCCCTTTGACGTTTACCACATCTGTATTCAACGTTAATACACCACCCCTTTGACGTTTATCTCATCTGTATTCAACGTTAATACACCACCCCTTTGACGTTTATCTCATCTATATTCAACGTTAATACACCACCCCTTTGACGTTTATCTCATCTGTATTCAACGTTAATACACCACCCCTTTGACGTTTATCTCATCTGTATTCAACGTTAATACACCACCCCTTTGACGTTTATCTCATCTGTGTTCAACGTTAATACACCACCCCTTTGACGTTTATCTCATCTATATTCAACGTTAATACACCACCCCTTTGACGTTTATCTCATCTGTATTCAACGTTAATACACCACCCCTTTGACGTTTATCTCATCTGTATTCAACGTTAATACACCACCCCTTTGACGTTTATCTCATCTGTAATCAACGTTAATACACCACCCCTTTGACGTTTACCTCATCTGTATTCAACGTTAATACACCACCCCTTTGACGTTTATCTCATCTATGTTCAACGTTAATACACCACCCCTTTGACGTTTATCTCATCTGTATTCAACGTTAATACACCACCCCATTGACGTTTATCTCATCTGTATTCAACGTTAATACACCACCCCTTTGACGTTTATCTCATCTGTATTCAACGTTAATACACCACCCCTTTGACGTTTATCTCATCTATATTCAACGTTAATACACCACCCCTTTGACGTTTACCTCATCAGTATTCAACATTAATTCACCACCCCTTTGACGTTTATCTCATCTGTATTCAACGTTAATACACCACCCCTTTGACGTTTATCTCATTTATATTCAACGTTAATACACCACCCCTTTGACGTTTATCTCATCTGTATTCAACGTTAATACACCACCCCTTTGACGTTTATCTCATCTGTATTCAACGTTAATACACCACCTCTTTGACGTTTACCTCATCTGTATTCAACGTTAATACACCACCCCTTTGACGTTTATCTCATCTGTATTTAACGTTAATACACCACCCATTTGACGTTTATCTCATCTGTATTCAACGTTAATACACCACCCCTTTGACGTTTATCTCATCTGTATTCAACGTTAATACAACACCCCTTTGACGTTTATCTCATCTGTATTCAACGTTAATATACCACCCCTTTGACGTTTATCTCATCTGTATTCAACGTTAATACACCACCCCTTTGACGTTTACCTCATCTGTATTCAACGTTAATACACCACCCCTTTGACGTTTACCTCATCTGTATTCAACGTTAATATACCACCCCTTTGACGTTTATCTCATCTGTATTCAACGATAGTACACCACCCCTTTGACGTTTATCTCATCTGTATTCAACGTTAATACACCACACCTTTGACGTTTATCTCATCTGTATTCAACGCTAATACACCACCCCTTTGACGTTTATCTCATCTGTATTCAACGTTAATACACCACCCCTTTGACGTTTATCTCATCTGTATTCAACGTTAATACACCACCCCTTTGACGTTTATCTCATCTGTATTCAACGTTAATACACCACCCCTTTGACGTTTACCTCATCTGTATTCAACGTTAATACACAACCCCTTTGACGTTTACCTCATCTGTATTCAACGTTAATATACCACCCCTTTGACGTTTATCTCATCTGTATTCAACGTTAGTACACCACCCCTTTGACGTTTATCTCATATGTATTCAACGTTAATACACCACCCCTTTGACGTTTACCTCATCTGTATTCAAAGTTAATACACCACCCCTTTGACGTTTATCTCATCTGTATTCAACATTAATACACCACCCTTTTGACGTTTATCTCATCTGTATTCAACGTTAATACACCACCCCATTTACGTTTATCTCATCTGTATTCAACGTTAATACACCACCCCTTTGACGTTTATCTCATCTGTATTCAACGTTAATACACCACCCCTTTGACGTTTACCTCATCTGTATTCAACGTTAATACACCACCCCTTTGACGTTTACCTCATCTGTATTCAACGTTAATACACCATCCCTTTGACGTTTATCTCATCTGTATTCAACGTTAATACACCACCCCTTTGACGTTTATCTCATCTGTATTCAACCTTAATACACCACCCCTTTGACGTTTATCTCATCTCTGTTCAACGTTAATACATCACCCCTTTGACGTTTATCTCATCTGTATTCGACGTTAATACACCAACCCTTTGACGTTTATCTCATCTGTATTCAACGTTAATACACCACCCCTTTGACGTTTACCTCATCTGTATTCAACGTTAATACACCATCCCTTTGACGTTTACCACATCTGTATTCAACGTTAATACACCACCCCTTTGACGTTTATCTCATCTGTATTCAACGTTAATACACCACCCCTTTGACGTTTATCTCATCTATATTCAACGTTAATACACCACCCCTTTGACGTTTATCTCATCTGTATTCAACGTTAATACACCACCCCTTTGACGTTTATCTCATCTGTATTCAACGTTAATACACCACCCCTTTGACGTTTATCTCATCTGTGTTCAACGTTAATACACCACCCCTTTGACGTTTATCTCATCTATATTCAACGTTAATACACCACCCCTTTGACGTTTATCTCATCTGTATTCAACGTTAATACACCACCCCTTTGACGTTTATCTCATCTGTATTCAACGTTAATACACCACCCCTTTGACGTTTATCTCATCTGTAATCAACGTTAATACACCACCCCTTTGACGTTTACCTCATCTGTATTCAACGTTAATACACCACCCCTTTGACGTTTATCTCATCTATGTTCAACGTTAATACACCACCCCTTTGACGTTTATCTCATCTGTATTCAACGTTAATACACCACCCCTTTGACGTTTATCTCATCTATATTCAACGTTAATACACCACCCCTTTGACGTTTACCTCATCAGTATTCAACATTAATTCACCACCCCTTTGACGTTTATCTCATCTGTATTCAACGTTAATACACCACCCCTTTGACGTTTACCTCATCTGTATTCAACGTTAATACACCATCCCTTTGACGTTTACCACATCTGTATTCAACGTTAATACACCACCCCTTTGACGTTTATCTCATCTGTATTCAACGTTAATACACCACCCCTTTGACGTTTATCTCATCTATATTCAACGTTAATACACCACCCCTTTGACGTTTATCTCATCTGTATTCAACGTTAATACACCACCCCTTTGACGTTTATCTCATCTGTATTCAACGTTAATACACCACCCCTTTGACGTTTATCTCATCTGTGTTCAACGTTAATACACCACCCCTTTGACGTTTATCTCATCTATATTCAACGTTAATACACCACCCCTTTGACGTTTATCTCATCTGTATTCAACGTTAATACACCACCACTTTGACGTTTATCTCATCTGTATTCAACGTTAATACACCACCCCTTTGACGTTTATCTCATCTGTAATCAACGTTAATACACCACCCCTTTGACGTTTACCTCATCTGTATTCAACGTTAATACACCACCCCTTTGACGTTTATCTCATCTATGTTCAACGTTAATACACCACCCCTTTGACGTTTATCTCATCTGTATTCAACGTTAATACACCACCCCTTTGACGTTTATCTCATCTATATTCAACGTTAATACACCACCCCTTTGACGTTTACCTCATCAGTATTCAACATTAATTCACCACCCCTTTGACGTTTATCTCATCTGTATTCATCGTTAATACACCACCCCTTTGACGTTTATCTCATTTATATTCAACGTTAATACACCACCCCTTTGACGTTTATCTCATCTGTATTCAACGTTAATACACCACCCCTTTGACGTTTATCTCATCTGTATTCAACGTTAATACACCACCTCTTTGACGTTTACCTCATCTGTATTCAACGTTAATACACCACCCCTTTGACGTTTATCTCATCTGTATTTAACGTTAATACACCACCCCTTTGACGTTTATCTCATCTGTATTCAACGTTAATACACCACCCCTTTGACGTTTATCTCATCTGTATTCAACGTTAATACACCACCCCTTTGACGTTTATCTCATCTGTATTCAACGTTAATATACCACCCCTTTGACGTTTATCTCATCTGTATTCAACGTTAATACACCACCCCTTTGACGTTTACCTCATCTGTATTCAACGTTAATACACCACCCCTTTGACGTTTACCTCATCTGTATTCAACGTTAATATACCACCCCTTTGACGTTTATCTCATCTGTATTCAACGATAGTACACCACCCCTTTGACGTTTATCTCATCTGTATTCAACGTTAATACACCACACCTTTGACGTTTATCTCATCTGTATTCAACGCTAATACACCACCCCTTTGACGTTTATCTCATCTGTATTCAACGTTAATACACCACCCCTTTGACGTTTATCTCATCTGCATTCAACGTTAATACACCACCCCTTTGACGTTTATCTCATCTGTATTCAACGTTAATACACCACCCCTTTGACGTTTACCTCATCTGTATTCAACGTTAATACACAACCCCTTTGACGTTTACCTCATCTGTATTCAACGTTAATATACCACCCTTTTGACGTTTATCTCATCTGTATTCAACGTTAGTACACCACCCCTTTGACGTTTATCTCATCTGTATTCAACGTTAATACACCACCCCTTTGACGTTTACCTCATCTGTGTTCAAAGTTAATACACCACCCCTTTGACGTTTATCTCATCTGTATTCAACGTTAATACACCACCCCATTTACGTTTATCTCATCTGTATTCAACGTTAATACACCACCCCTTTGACGTTTATCTCATCTGTATTCAACGTTAATACACCACCCCTTTGACGTTTACCTCATCTGTATTCAACGTTAATACACCACCCCTTTGACGTTTACCTCATCTGTATTCAACGTTAATACACCATCCCTTTGACGTTTATCTCATCTGTATTCAACGTTAATACACCACCCCTTTGACGTTTATCTCATCTGTATTCAACCTTAATACACCACCCCTTTGACGTTTATCTCATCTCTGTTCAACGTTAATACACCACCCCTTTGACGTTTATCTCATCTGTATTCAACGTTAATACACCACCCCTTTGACGTTTATCTCATCTGTATTCAACGTTAATACACCACCCCTTTGACGTTTATCTCATCTGTATTCAACGTTAATACATCACCCCTTTGACGTTTATCTCATCTGTATTCGACGTTAATACACCAACCCTTTGACGTTTATCTCATCTGTATTCAACGTTAATACACCACCCCTTTGACGTTTACCTCATCTGTATTCAACGTTAATACACCATCCCTTTGACGTTTACCACATCTGTATTCAACGTTAATACACCACCCCTTTGACGTTTATCTCATCTGTATTCAACGTTAATACACCACCCCTTTGACGTTTATCTCATCTATATTCAACGTTAATACACCACCCCTTTGACGTTTATCTCATCTGTATTCAACGTTAATACACCACCCCTTTGACGTTTATCTCATCTGTATTCAACGTTAATACACCACCCCTTTGACGTTTATCTCATCTGTGTTCAACGTTAATACACCACCCCTTTGACGTTTATCTCATCTATATTCAACGTTAATACACCACCCCTTTGACGTTTATCTCATCTGTATTCAACGTTAATACACCACCCCTTTGACGTTTATCTCATCTGTATTCAACGTTAATACACCACCCCTTTGACGTTTATCTCATCTGTAATCAACGTTAATACACCACCCCTTTGACGTTTACCTCATCTGTATTCAACGTTAATACACCACCCCTTTGACGTTTATCTCATCTATGTTCAACGTTAATACACCACCCCTTTGACGTTTATCTCATCTGTATTCAACGTTAATACACCACCCCTTTGACGTTTATCTCATCTATATTCAACGTTAATACACCACCCCTTTGACGTTTACCTCATCAGTATTCAACATTAATTCACCACCCCTTTGACGTTTATCTCATCTGTATTCATCGTTAATACACCACCCCTTTGACGTTTATCTCATTTATATTCAACGTTAATACACCACCCCTTTGACGTTTATCTCATCTGTATTCAACGTTAATACACCACCCCTTTGACGTTTATCTCATCTGTATTCAACGTTAATACACCACCTCTTTGACGTTTACCTCATCTGTATTCAACGTTAATACACCACCCCTTTGACGTTTATCTCATCTGTATTTAACGTTAATACACCACCCCTTTGACGTTTATCTCATCTGTATTCAACGTTAATACACCACCCCTTTGACGTTTATCTCATCTGTATTCAACGTTAATACACCACCCCTTTGACGTTTATCTCATCTGTATTCAACGTTAATATACCACCCCTTTGACGTTTATCTCATCTGTATTCAACGTTAATACACCACCCCTTTGACGTTTACCTCATCTGTATTCAACGTTAATACACCACCCCTTTGACGTTTACCTCATCTGTATTCAACGTTAATATACCACCCCTTTGACGTTTATCTCATCTGTATTCAACGATAGTACACCACCCCTTTGACGTTTATCTCATCTGTATTCAACGTTAATACACCACACCTTTGACGTTTATCTCATCTGTATTCAACGTTAATACACCACCCCTTTGACGTTTATCTCATCTGTATTCAACGTTAATACACCACCCCTTTGACGTTTACCTCATCTGTATTCAACGTTAATACACAACCCCTTTGACGTTTACCTCATCTGTATTCAACGTTAATATACCACCCTTTTGACGTTTATCTCATCTGTATTCAACGTTAGTACACCACCCCTTTGACGTTTATCTCATCTGTATTCAACGTTAATACACCACCCCTTTGACGTTTACCTCATCTGTGTTCAAAGTTAATACACCACCCCTTTGACGTTTATCTCATCTGTATTCAACATTAATACACCACCCCTTTGACGTTTATCTCATCTGTATTCAACGTTAATACACCACCCCATTTACGTTTATCTCATCTGTATTCAACGTTAATACACCACCCCTTTGACGTTTATCTCATCTGTATTCAACGTTAATACACCACCCCTTTGACGTTTACCTCATCTGTATTCAACGTTAATACACCACCCCTTTGACGTTTACCTCATCTGTATTCAACGTTAATACACCATCCCTTTGACGTTTATCTCATCTGTATTCAACGTTAATACACCACCCCTTTGACGTTTATCTCATCTGTATTCAGCCTTAATACACCACCCCTTTGACGTTTATCTCATCTCTGTTCAACGTTAATACACCACCCCTTTGACGTTTATCTCATCTATATTCAACGTTAATACACCACCTCTTTGACGTTTATTTCATCTATATTCAACGTTAATACACCACTCCTTTGACGTTTATCTCATCTGTATTCAACGTTAATACACCACCCCTTTGACGTTTATCTCATCTGTAATCAACGTTAATACACCACCCCTTTGACGTTTACCTCATCTGTATTAAACGTTAATACACCACCCCTTTGACGTTTATCTCATCTATGTTCAACGTTAATACACCACCCCTTTGACGTTTATCTCATCTGTATTCAACGTTAATACACCACCCCTTTGACGTTTATCTCATCTGTATTCAACGTTAATACACCACCCCTTTGACGTTTATCTCATCTGTATTCAACGTTAATACACCACCCCTTTGATGTTTATCTCATCTATATTCAACGTTAATACACCACCCCTTTGCCGTTTACCTCAAAAGTATTCAACGTTAATACACCACCCCTTTGACGTTTATCTCATCTGTATTCAACGTTAATACACCACCCCTTTGACGTTTATCTCATCTGTATTCAACGTTAATACACCACCCCTTTGATGTTTATCTCATCTGTATTCAACGTTAATACATCACCCCTTTGACGTTTACCTCATCTGTATTCAACGTTAATACACCACCCCTTTGACGTTTATCTCATCTGTATTCAACGTTAATACACCACCCCTTTGACGTTTATCTCATCTGTATTCAACGTTAATACACCACCCCTTTGACGTTTATCTCATCTGTATTCAACGTTAATACACCACCCCTTTGACGTTTATCTCATCTGTATTCAACGTTAATACACCACCTCTTTGACGTTTACCTCATCTGTATTCAACGTTAATACACCACGCCTTTGACGTTTACCTCATCTGTATTCAACGTTAATACACCACCCCTTTGACGTTTATCTCATCTGTATTCAACGTTAATACACCACCCCTTTGACGTTTATCTCATCTGTATTCAACGTTAATACACCACCCCTTTGACGTTTATCTCATCTATATTCAACGTTAATGCACCACCCCTTTGACGTTGATCTCATCTGTGTTGAACGTTAATACACCACCCCTTTGACGTTTATCTCATCTGTATTCAACGTTAATACACCACCCCTTTGACGTTTATCTCATCTGTATTCAACGTTAATACACCACCCCTTTGACGTTTATCTCATCTGTAATCAACGTTAATACACCACCCTTTGACGTTTACCTCATCTGTATTCAACGTTAATACACCACCCCTTTGACGGTTATCTCATCTATGTTCAACGTTAGTACACCACCCCTTTGACGTTTATCTCATCTGTATTCAACGTTAATACACCACCCCTTTGACGTTTATCTCATCTGTATTCAACGTTAATACACCACCCCTTTGACGTTTATCTCATCTGTATTCAACGTTAATACACCACCCCTTTGACGTTTATCTCATCTATATTCAACGTTAATACACCACCCCTTTGACGTTTACCTCATCAGTATTCAACATTAATTCACCACCCCTTTGACGTTTATCTCATCTGTATTCAACGTTAATACACCACCCCTTTGACGTTTATCTCATTTATATTCAACGTTAATACACCACCCCTTTGACGTTTATCTCATCTGTATTCAAAGTTAATACACCACTCCTTTGACGTTTACCTCATCTGTATTCAACGTTAATACACCACCCCTTTGACGTTTACCTCATCTGTATTCAACGTTAATACACCACCCCTTTGACGTTTATCTCATCTGTATTCAACGTTAATATACCACCCTTTTGACGTTTATCTCATCTGTATTCAACGTTAATACACCACCCCTTTGACGTTTATCTCATCTGTATTCAACGTTAATACACCACCCCTTTGACGTTTATCTCATCTGTATTCAACGTTAATGCACCACCCCTTTGACGTTTATCTCATCTGTATTCAACGTTAATACACCACCCCTTTGACGTTTATCTCATCTGTATTCAACGTTAATACACCACCCCTTTGACGTTTATCTCATCTGTATTCAACGTTAATACACCACCCCTTTGACGTTTATCTCATCTGTATTCGACGTTAATACACCACCCCTTTGACGTTTATCTCATCTGTATTCAACGTTAATACACCACCCCTTTGACGTTTACCTCATCTGTATTCAACGTTAATACACCATCCCTTTGACGTTTACCTCATCTGTATTCAACGTTAATACACCACCCCTTTGACGTTTATCTCATCTGTATTCAACGTTAATACACCACCCCTTTGACGTTTATCTCATCTATATTCAACGTTAATACACCACCCCTTTGACGTTTATCTCATCTGTATTCAACGTTAATACACCACCCCTTTGACGTTTATCTCATCTGTATTCAACGTTAATACACCACCCCTTTGACGTTTATCTCATCTGTGTTCAACGTTAATACACCACCCCTTTGACGTTTATCTCATCTATATTCAACGTTAATACACCACCCCTTTGACGTTTATCTCATCTATATTCAACGTTAATACACCACCCCTTTGACGTTTATCTCATCTGTATTCAACGTTAATACACCACCCCTTTGACGTTTATCTCATCTGTATTCAACGTTAATACACCACCCCTTTGACGTTTATCTCATCTGTAATCAACGTTAATACACCACCCCTTTGACGTTTACCTCATTTGTATTCAACGTTAATACACCACCCCTTTGACGTTTATCTCATCTATGTTCAACGTTAATACACCACCCCTTTGACGTTTATCTCATCTGTATTCAACGTTAATACACCACCCCTTTGACGTTTATCTCATCTGTATTCAACGTTAATACACCACCCCTTTGACGTTTATCTCATCTGTATTCAACGTTAATACACCACCCCTTTGACGTTTATCTCATCTATATTCAACGTTAATACACCACCCCTTTGACGTTTACCTCATCAGTATTCAACATTAATACACCACCCCTTTGACGTTTATCTCATCTGTATTCAACGTTAATACACCACCCCTTTGACGTTTATCTCATTTATATTCAACGTTAATACACCACCCCTTTGACGTTTATCTCATCTGTATTCAACGTTAATACACCACTCCTTTGACGTTTACCTCATCTGTATTCAACGTTAATACACCACCCCTTTGACGTTTACCTCATCTGTATTCAACGTTAATACACCACCCCTTTGACGTTTATCTCATCTATATTCAACGTTAATACACCACCCCTTTGACGTTTATCTCATCTGTATTCAACGTTAATACACCACCCCTTTGACGTTTATCTCATCTGTATTCAACGTTAATACACCACCCCTTTGACGTTTATCTCATCTGTGTTCAACGTTAATACACCACCCCTTTGACGTTGATCTCATCTATATTCAACGTTAATACACCACCCCTTTGACGTTTATCTCATCTATATTCAACGTTAATACACCACCCCTTTGACGTTTATCTCATCTGTATTCAACGTTAATACACCACCCCTTTGACGTTTATCTCATCTGTATTCAACGTTAATACACCACCCCTTTGACGTTTATCTCATCTATATTCAACGTTAATACACCACCCCTTTGACGTTTATCTCATCTATATTCAACGTTAATACACCACCCCTTTGACGTTTATCTCATCTGTATTCAACGTTAATACACCACCCCTTTGACGTTTATCTCATCTGTAATCAACGTTAATACACCACCCTTTTGACGTTTACCTCATCTGTATTCAACGTTAATACACCACCCCTTTGACGTTTATCTCATCTATGTTCAACGTTAATACACCACCCCTTTGACGTTTACCTCATCTGTATTCAACGTTAATACACCACCCCTTTGACGTTTATCTCATCTGTATTCAACGTTAGTACACCACCCCTTTGACGTTTATCTCATCTGTATTCAACGTTAATACACCACCCCTTTGACGTTTACCTCATCTGTATTCAACGTTAATATACCACCCCTTTGACGTTTATCTCATCTGTATTCAACGTTAGTACACCACCCCTTTGACGTTTATCTCATCTGTATTGAACGTTAATACACCACCCCTTTGACGTTTACCTCATCTGTATTCAAAGTTAATACACCACCCCTTTGACGTTTATCTCATCTGTATTCAACGTTAATACACCACCCCTTTGACGTTTATCTCATCTATATTCAACGTTAATACACCACCCCTTTGACGTTTATCTCATCTGTATTCAACGTTAATACACCACCCCTTTGACGTTTATCTCATCTGTATTCAACGTTAATACACCACCCCTTTGACGTTTACCTCATCTGTATTCAACGTTAATACACCACCCCTTTGACGTTTACCTCATCTGTATTCAACGTTAATACACCATCCCTTTGACGTTTATCTCATCTGTATTCAACGTTAATACACCACCCCTTTGACGTTTATCTCATCTGTATTCAACGTTAATACACCACCCTTTGACGTTGATCTCATCTATATTCAACGTTAATACACCACCCCTTTGACGTTTATCTCATCTGTGTTCAACGTTAATACACCACCCCTTTGACGTTTATCTCATCTATATTCAACGTTAATACACCACCCCTTTGACGTTTATCTCATCTATATTCAACGTTAATACACCACCCCTTTGACGTTTATCTCATCTGTATTCAACGTTAATACACCACACCTTTGACGTTTATCTCATCTGTATTCAACGTTAATACACCACCCCTTTGACGTTTATCTCATCTATGTTCAACGTTAATACACCACCCCTTTGACGTTTATCTCATCTGTATTCAACGTTAATACACCACCCCTTTGACGTTTATCTCATCTGTATTCAACGTTAATACACCACCCCTTTGACGTTTATCTCTTCTGTATTCAACGTTAATACACCACCCCTTTGATGTTTATCTCATCTATATTCAACGTTAATACACCACCCCTTTGCCGTTTACCTCATCTGTATTCAACGTTAATACACCACCCCTTTGACGTTTATCTCATCTGTATTCAACGTTAGTACACCACCCCTTTGACGTTTATCTCATCTGTGTTCAACGTTAATACACCACCCCTTTGATGTTTATCTCATCTGTATTCAACGTTAATACACCACCCCTTTGACGTTTATCTCATCTGTATTCAACGTTAATACACCACCCCTTTGACGTTTATCTCATCTGTATTCAACGTTAATACACCACCCCTTTGACGTTTATCTCATCTGTATTCAACGTTAATACACCACCCCTTTGACGTTTATCTCATCTGTATTCAACGTTAATACACCACCCCTTTGACGTTTACCTCATCCGTATTCAACGTTAATACACCAACCCTTTGACGTTTACCTCATCTGTATTCAACGTTAATACACCACCCCTTTGACGTTTATCTCATCTGTATTCAACGTTAATACACCCACCCCTTTGACGTTTATCTCATCTGTATTCAACGTTAATACACCACCCCTTTGACGTTTATCTCATCTATATTCAACGTTAATACACCACCCCTTGGACGTTTATCTCATCTGTGTTGAACGTTAATACACCACCCCTTTGACGTTTATCTCATCTATATTCAACGTTAATACACCACCCCTTTGACGTTTATCTCATCTATATTCAACGTTAATACACCACCCCTTTGACGTTTACCTCATCTGTATTCAACGTTAATACACCAACCCTTTGACGTTTATCTCATCTGTATTCAACGTTAATACACCACCCCTTTGACGTTTATCTCATCTGTATTCAACGTTAATACACCACCCCTTTGATGTTTATCTCATCTGTATTCAACGTTAATACATCACCCCTTTGACGTTTACCTCATCTGTATTCAACGTTAATACACCACCCCTTTGACGTTTATCTCATCTGTATTCAACGTTAATACACCACCCCTTTGACGTTTATCTCATCTGTATTCAACGTTAATACACCACCCCTTTTACGTTTATCTCATGTGTATTCAACGTTAATACACCACCCCTTTGACGTTTATCTCATCTGTATTCAACGTTAATACACCACCTCTTTGACGTTTACCTCATCTGTATTCAACGTTAATACACCACGCCTTTGACGTTTACCTCATCTGTATTCAACGTTAATACACCACCCCTTTGACGTTTATCTCATCTGTATTCAACGTTAATACACCACCCCTTTGACGTTTATCTCATCTGTATTCAACGTTAATACACCACCCCTTTGACGTTTATCTCATCTATATTCAACGTTAATACACCACCCCTTTGACGTTGATCTCATCTGTGTTGAACGTTAATACACCACCCCTTTGACGTTTATCTCATCTGTATTCAACGTTAATACACCACCCCTTTGACGTTTATCTCATCTGTATTCAACGTTAATACACCACCCCTTTGACGTTTATCTCATCTGTAATCAACGTTAATACACCACCCCTTTGACGTTTACCTCATCTGTATTCAACGTTAATACACCACCCCTTTGACGGTTATCTCATCTATGTTCAACGTTAGTACACCACCCCTTTGACGTTTATCTCATCTGTATTCAACGTTAATACACCACCCCTTTGACGTTTATCTCATCTGTATTCAACGTTAATACACCACCCCTTTGACGTTTATCTCATCTGTATTCAACGTTAATACACCACCCCTTTGACGTTTATCTCATCTATATTCAACGTTAATACACCACCCCTTTGACGTTTACCTCATCAGTATTCAACATTAATTCACCACCCCTTTGACGTTTATCTCATCTGTATTCAACGTTAATACACCACCCCTTTGACGTTTATCTCATTTATATTCAACGTTAATACACCACCCCTTTGACGTTTATCTCATCTGTATTCAAAGTTAATACACCACTCCTTTGACGTTTACCTCATCTGTATTCAACGTTAATACACCACCCCTTTGACGTTTACCTCATCTGTATTCAACGTTAATACACCACCCCTTTGACGTTTATCTCATCTGTATTCAACGTTAATATACCACCCTTTTGACGTTTATCTCATCTGTATTCAACGTTAATACACCACCCCTTTGACGTTTATCTCATCTGTATTCAACGTTAATACACCACCCCTTTGACCTTTATCTCATCTGTATTCAACCTTAATGCACCACCCCTTTGACGTTTATCTCATCTGTATTCAACGTTAATACACCACCCCTTTGACGTTTATCTCATCTGTATTCAACGTTAATACACCACCCCTTTGACGTTTATCTCATCTGTATTCAACGTTAATACACCACCCCTTTGACGTTTATCTCATCTGTATTCGACGTTAATACACCACCCCTTTGACGTTTATCTCATCTGTATTCAACGTTAATACACCACCCCTTTGACGTTTACCTCATCTGTATTCAACGTTAATACACCATCCCTTTGACGTTTACCTCATCTGTATTCAACGTTAATACACCACCCCTTTGACGTTTATCTCATCTGTATTCAACGTTAATACACCACCCCTTTGACGTTTATCTCATCTATATTCAACGTTAATACACCACCCCTTTGACGTTTATCTCATCTGTATTCAACGTTAATACACCACCCCTTTGACGTTTATCTCATCTGTATTCAACGTTAATACACCACCCCTTTGACGTTTATCTCATCTGTGTTCAACGTTAATACACCACCCCTTTGACGTTTATCTCATCTATATTCAACGTTAATACACCACCCCTTTGACGTTTATCTCATCTGTATTCAACGTTAATACACCACCCCTTTGACGTTTATCTCATCTGTATTCAACGTTAATACACCACCCCTTTGACGTTTATCTCATCTGTAATCAACGTTAATACACCACCCCTTTGACGTTTACCTCATTTGTATTCAACGTTAATACACCACCCCTTTGACGTTTATCTCATCTATGTTCAACGTTAATACACCACCCCTTTGACGTTTATCTCATCTGTATTCAACGTTAATACACCACCCCTTTGACGTTTATCTCATCTATGTTCAACGTTAATACACCACCCCTTTGACGTTTATCTCATCTGTATTCAACGTTAATACACCACCCCTTTGACGTTTATCTCATCTATATTCAACGTTAATACACCACCCCTTTGACGTTTATCTCATCTGTATTCAACGTTAATACACCACCCCTTTGACGTTTATCTCATCTGTATTCAACGTTAATACACCACCCCTTTGACGTTTATCTCATCTGTAATCAACGTTAATACACCACCCCTTTGACGTTTACCTCATTTGTATTCAACGTTAATACACCACCCCTTTGACGTTTATCTCATCTATGTTCAACGTTAATACACCACCCCTTTGACGTTTATCTCATCTGTATTCAACGTTAATACACCACCCCTTTGACGTTTATCTCATCTATGTTCAACGTTAATACACCACCCCTTTGACGTTTATCTCATCTGTATTCAACGTTAATACACCACCCCTTTGACGTTTATCTCATCTATATTCAACGTTAATACACCACCCCTTTGACGTTTACCTCATCAGTATTCAACATTAATACACCACCCCTTTGACGTTTATCTCATCTGTATTCAACGTTAATACACCACCCCTTTGACGTTTATCTCATTTATATTCAACGTTAATACACCACCCCTTTGACGTTTATCTCATCTGTATTCAACGTTAATACACCACTCCTTTGACGTTTACCTCATCTGTATTCAACGTTAATACACCACCCCTTTGACGTTTACCTCATCTGTATTCAACGTTAATACACCACCCCTTTGACGTTTATCTCATCTGTATTCAACGTTAATACACCACCCCTTTGACGTTTATCTCATCTATATTCAACGTTAATACACCACCCCTTTGACGTTTATCTCATCTGTATTCAACGTTAATACACCACCCCTTTGACGTTTATCTCATCTGTATTCAACGTTAATACACCACCCCTTTGACGTTTATCTCATCTGTGTTCAACGTTAATACACCACCCCTTTGACGTTTATCTCATCTATATTCAACGTTAATACACCACCCCTTTGACGTTTATCTCATCTATATTCAACGTTAATACACCACCCCTTTGACGTTTATCTCATCTGTATTCAACGTTAATACACCACCCCTTTGACGTTTATCTCATCTGTATTCAACGTTAATACACCACCCCTTTGACGTTTATCTCATCTATATTCAACGTTAATACACCACCCCTTTGACGTTTATCTCATCTATATTCAACGTTAATACACCACCCCTTTGACGTTTATCTCATCTGTATTCAACGTTAATACACCACCCCTTTGACGTTTATCTCATCTGTAATCAACGTTAATACACCACCCTTTTGACGTTTACCTCATCTGTATTCAACGTTAATACACCACCCCTTTGACGTTTATCTCATCTATGTTCAACGTTAATACACCACCCCTTTGACGTTTACCTCATCTGTATTCAACGTTAATACACCACCCCTTTGACGTTTATCTCATCTGTATTCAACGTTAGTACACCACCCCTTTGACGTTTATCTCATCTGTATTCAACGTTAATACACCACCCCTTTGACGTTTACCTCATCTGTATTCAACGTTAATACACCACCCCTTTGACGTTTATCTCATCTGTATTCAACGTTAATACACCACCCCTTTGACGTTTATCTCATCTGTATTCAACGTTAATACACCACCCCTTTGACGTTTACCTCATCTGTTTTCAACGTTAATACACCACCCCTTTGACGTTTATCTCATCTGTATTCAACGTTAATACACCACCCCTTTGACGTTTACCTCATCTGTATTCAACGTTAATACACCACCCCTTTGACGTTTATCTCATATGTATTCAACGTTAATACACCACCCCTTTGACGTTTACCTCATCTGTATTCAACGTTAATATACTACCCCTTTGACGTTTATCTCATCTGTATTCAACGATAGTACACCACCCCTTTGTCGTTTATCTCATCTGTATTCAACGTTAATACACCACACCTTTGACGTTTATCTCATCTGTATTCAACGCTAATACACCACCCCTTTGACGTTTATCTCATCTGTATTCAACGTTAATACACCACCCCTTTGACGTTTATCTCATCTGTATTCAACGTTAATACACCACCCCTTTGACGTTTATCTCATCTGTATTCAACGTTAATATACCACCCCTTTGACGTTTACCTCATCTGTATTCAACGTTAATACACCACCCCTTTGACGTTTATCTCATCTGTATTCAACGTTAATACACCACCCCTTTGACGTTTATCTCATCTGTGTTCAACGTTAATACACCACCCCTTTGACGTTTATCTCATCTATATTCAACGTTAATACACCACCCCTTTGACGTTTATCTCATCTATATTCAACGTTAATACACCACCCCTTTGACGTTTATCTCATCTGTATTCAACGTTAATACACCACCCCTTTGACGTTTATCTCATCTGTATTCAACGTTAATACACCACCCCTTTGACGTTTATCTCATCTATATTCAACGTTAATACACCACCCCTTTGACGTTTATCTCATCTATATTCAACGTTAATACACCACCCCTTTGACGTTTATCTCATCTGTATTCAACGTTAATACACCACCCCTTTGACGTTTATCTCATCTGTAATCAACGTTAATACACCACCCTTTTGACGTTTACCTCATCTGTATTCAACGTTAATACACCACCCCTTTGACGTTTATCTCATCTATGTTCAACGTTAATACACCACCCCTTTGACGTTTACCTCATCTGTATTCAACGTTAATACACCACCCCTTTGACGTTTATCTCATCTGTATTCAACGTTAGTACACCACCCCTTTGACGTTTATCTCATCTGTATTCAACGTTAATACACCACCCCTTTGACGTTTACCTCATCTGTATTCAACGTTAATACACCACCCCTTTGACGTTTATCTCATCTGTATTCAACGTTAATACACCACCCCTTTGACGTTTATCTCATCTGTATTCAACGTTAATACACCACCCCTTTGACGTTTACCTCATCTGTTTTCAACGTTAATACACCACCCCTTTGACGTTTATCTCATCTGTATTCAACGTTAATACACCACCCCTTTGACGTTTACCTCATCTGTATTCAACGTTAATACACCACCCCTTTGACGTTTATCTCATATGTATTCAACGTTAATACACCACCCCTTTGACGTTTACCTCATCTGTATTCAACGTTAATATACTACCCCTTTGACGTTTATCTCATCTGTATTCAACGATAGTACACCACCCCTTTGTCGTTTATCTCATCTGTATTCAACGTTAATACACCACACCTTTGACGTTTATCTCATCTGTATTCAACGCTAATACACCACCCCTTTGACGTTTATCTCATCTGTATTCAACGTTAATACACCACCCCTTTGACGTTTATCTCATCTGTATTCAACGTTAATACACCACCCCTTTGACGTTTATCTCATCTGTATTCAACGTTAATATACCACCCCTTTGACGTTTACCTCATCTGTATTCAACGTTAATACACAACCCCTTTGACGTTTACCTCATCTGTATTCAACGTTAATATACCACCCCTTTGACGTTTATCTCATCTGTATTCAACGTTAGTACACCACCCCTTTGACGTTTATCTCATCTGTATTGAACGTTAATACACCACCCCTTTGACGTTTACCTCATCTGTATTCAAAGTTAATACACCACCCCTTTGACGTTTATCTCATCTGTATTCAACGTTAATACACCACCCCTTTGACGTTTATCTCATCTATATTCAACGTTAATACACCACCCCTTTGACGTTTATCTCATCTGTATTCAACGTTAATACACCACCCCTTTGACGTTTATCTCATCTGTATTCAACGTTAATACACCACCCCTTTGACGTTTACCTCATCTGTATTCAACGTTAATACACCACCCCTTTGACGTTTACCTCATCTGTATTCAACGTTAATACACCATCCCTTTGACGTTTATCTCATCTGTATTCAACGTTAATACACCACCCCTTTGACGTTTATCTCATCTGTATTCAACGTTAATACACCACCCTTTGACGTTGATCTCATCTATATTCAACGTTAATACACCACCCCTTTGACGTTTATCTCATCTGTGTTCAACGTTAATACACCACCCCTTTGACGTTTATCTCATCTATATTCAACGTTAATACACCACCCCTTTGACGTTTATCTCATCTATATTCAACGTTAATACACCACCCCTTTGACGTTTATCTCATCTGTATTCAACGTTAATACACCACACCTTTGACGTTTATCTCATCTGTATTCAACGTTAATACACCACCCCTTTGACGTTTATCTCATCTATGTTCAACGTTAATACACCACCCCTTTGACGTTTATCTCATCTGTATTCAACGTTAATACACCACCCCTTTGACGTTTATCTCATCTGTATTCAACGTTAATACACCACCCCTTTGACGTTTATCTCTTCTGTATTCAACGTTAATACACCACCCCTTTGATGTTTATCTCATCTATATTCAACGTTAATACACCACCCGTTTGCCGTTTACCTCATCTGTATTCAACGTTAATACACCTCCCCTTTGACGTTTATCTCATCTGTATTCAACGTTAGTACACCACCCCTTTGACGTTTATCTCATCTGTGTTCAACGTTAATACACCACCCCTTTGATGTTTATCTCATCTGTATTCAACGTTAATACACCACCCCTTTGACGTTTATCTCATCTGTATTCAACGTTAATACACCACCCCTTTGACGTTTATCTCATCTGTATTCAACGTTAATACACCACCCCTTTGACGTTTATCTCATCTGTATTCAACGTTATTACACCACCCCTTTGACGTTTATCTCATCTGTATTCAACGTTAATACACCACCCCTTTGACGTTTACCTCATCTGTATTCAACGTTAATACACCAACCCTTTGACGTTTACCTCATCTGTATTCAACGTTAATACACCACCCCTTTGACGTTTATCTCATCTGTATTCAACGTTAATACACCCACCCCTTTGACGTTTATCCCATCTGTATTCAACGTTAATACACCACCCCTTTGACGTTTATCTCATCTATATTCAACGTTAATACATCACCCCTTGGACGTTTATCTCATCTGTGTTGAACGTTAATACACCACCCCTTTGACGTTTATCTCATCTATATTCAACGTTAATACACCACCCCTTTGACGTTTATCTCATCTATATTCAACGTTAATACACCACCCCTTTGACGTTTATCTCATCTGTATTCAACGTTAATACACCACCCCTTTGACGTTTATCTCATCTGTATTCAACGTTAATACACCACCCCTTTGACGTTTACCTCATCTGTATTCAACGTTAATGCAACAACCCTTTGACGTTTACCTCATCTGTATTCAACGTTAATACACCACCCCTTTGACGTTTATCTCATTTGTATTCAACGTTAATACACCACCCCTTTGACGTTTATCTCATCTGTATTCAACGTTAATACACCACCCCTTTGACGTTTATCTCATCTATATTCAACGTTAATACACCACCCCTTGGACGTTTATCTCATCTGTGTTGAACGTTAATACACCACCCCTTTGACGTTTATCTCATCTATATTCAACGTTAATACACCACCCCTTTGACGTTTATCTCATCTATATTCAACGTTAATACACCACACCTTTGACGTTTATCTCATCTGTATTCAACTTTAATACACCACCCCTTTGACGTTTATCTCATCTGTAATCAACGTTAATACACCACCCCTTTGACGTTTACCTCATCTGTATTCAACGTTAATACACCACCCCTTTGACGTTTATCTCATCTATATTCAACGTTAATACACCACCCCTTTGACGTTTATCTCATCTGTATTCAACGTTAATACACCACGCCTTTGACGTTTTTCTCATCTGTATTCAACGTTAATACACCACCCCTTTGACGTTTATCTCATCTGTATTCAACGTTAATACACCACCCCTTTGACGTTTATCTCATCTATATTCAACGTTAATACACCACCCCTTTGACGTTTACCTCATCAGTATTCAACATTAATTCACCACCCCTTTGACGTTTATCTCATCTGTATTCAACGTTAATACACCACCCCTTTGACGTTTATCTCATTTATATTCAACGTTAATACACCACTCCTTTGACGTTTATCTCATCTGTATTCAACGTTAATACACCACCCCTTTGACGTTTATCTCATCTGTATTCAACGTTAATACACGACCTCTTTGACGTTTACCTCATCTGTATTCAACGTTAATACACCACCCCTTTGACGTTTATCTCATCTGTATTCAACGTTAATACACCACCCCTTTGACGTTTATCTCATCTGTATTCAACGTTAATACACCACCCCTTTGACGTTTACCTCATCTGTTTTCAACGTTAATACACCACCCCTTTGACGTTTATCTCATCTGTATTCAACGTTAATACACCACCCCTTTGACGTTTACCTCATCTGTATTCAACGTTAATACACCACCCCTTTGACGTTTATCCCATCTGTGTTCAACGTTAATACACCACCCCTTTGATGTTTATCTCATCTGTATTCAACGTTAATACACCACCCCTTTGACGTTTATCTCATCTGTATTCAACGTTAATACACCACCCCTTTGACGTTTATCTCATCTGTATTCAACGTTAATACACCACCCCTTTGACGTTTATCTCATCTGTATTCAACGTTATTACACCACCCCTTTGACGTTTATCTCATCTGTATTCAACGTTAATACACCACCCCTTTGACGTTTACCTCATCTGTATTCAACGTTAATACACCAACCCTTTGACGTTTACCTCATCTGTATTCAACGTTAATACACCACCCCTTTGACGTTTATCTCATCTGTATTCAACGTTAATACACCCACCCCTTTGACGTTTATCTCATCTGTATTCAACGTTAATACACCACCCCTTTGACGTTTATCTCATCTATATTCAACGTTAATACACCACCCCTTGGACGTTTATCTCATCTGTGTTGAACGTTAATACACCACCCCTTTGACGTTTATCTCATCTATATTCAACGTTAATACACCACCCCTTTGACGTTTATCTCATCTATATTCAACGTTAGTACACCACCCCTTTGACGTTTATCTCATCTGTATTCAACGTTAATACACCACCCCTTTGACGTTTATCTCATCTGTATTCAACGTTAATACACCACCCCTTTGACGTTTACCTCATCTGTATTCAACGTTAATGCAACAACCCTTTGACGTTTACCTCATCTGTATTCAACGTTAATACACCACCCCTTTGACGTTTATCTCATCTGTATTCAACGTTAATACACCACCCCTTTGACGTTTATCTCATCTGTATTCAACGTTAATACACCACCCCTTTGACGTTTATCTCATCTATATTCAACGTTAATACACCACCCCTTGGACGTTTATCTCATCTGTGTTGAACGTTAATACACCACCCCTTTGACGTTTATCTCATCTATATTCAACGTTAATACACCACCCCTTTGACGTTTATCTCATCTATATTCAACGTTAATACACCACACCTTTGACGTTTATCTCATCTGTATTCAACTTTAATATACCACCCCTTTGACGTTTATCTCATCTGTAATCAACGTTAATACACCACCCCTTTGACGTTTACCTCATCTGTATTCAACGTTAATACACCACCCCTTTGACGTTTATCTCATCTATATTCAACGTTAATACACCACCCCTTTGACGTTTATCTCATCTATATTCAACGTTAATACACCACACCTTTGACGTTTATCTCATCTGTATTCAACTTTAATACACCACCCCTTTGACGTTTATCTCATCTGTAATCAACGTTAATACACCACCCCTTTGACGTTTACCTCATCTGTATTCAACGTTAATACACCACCCCTTTGACGTTTATCTCATCTATGTTCAACGTTAATACACCACCCCTTTGACGTTTATCTCATCTGTATTCAACGTTAATACACCACGCCTTTGACGTTTTTCTCATCTGTATTCAACGTTAATACACCACCCCTTTGACGTTTATCTCATCTGTATTCAACGTTAATACACCACCCCTTTGACGTTTATCTCATCTATATTCAACGTTAATACACCACCCCTTTGACGTTTACCTCATCAGTATTCAACATTAATTCACCACCCCTTTGACGTTTATCTCATCTGTATTCAACGTTAATACACCACCCCTTTGACGTTTATCTCATTTATATTCAACGTTAATACACCACTCCTTTGACGTTTATCTCATCTGTATTCAACGTTAATACACCACCCCTTTGACGTTTATCTCATCTGTATTCAACGTTAATACACGACCTCTTTGACGTTTACCTCATCTGTATTCAACGTTAATACACCACCCCTTTGACGTTTATCTCATCTGTATTCAACGTTAATACACCACCCCTTTGACGTTTATCTCATCTGTATTCAACGTTAATACACCACCCCTTTGACGTTTACCTCATCTGTTTTCAACGTTAATACACCACCCCTTTGACGTTTATCTCATCTGTATTCAACGTTAATACACCACCCCTTTGACGTTTACCTCATCTGTATTCAACGTTAATACACCACCCCTTTGACGTTTATCCCATCTGTGTTCAACGTTAATACACCACCCCTTTGATGTTTATCTCATCTGTATTCAACGTTAATACACCACCCCTTTGACGTTTATCTCATCTGTATTCAACGTTAATACACCACCCCTTTGACGTTTATCTCATCTGTATTCAACGTTAATACACCACCCCTTTGACGTTTATCTCATCTGTATTCAACGTTATTACACCACCCCTTTGACGTTTATCTCATCTGTATTCAACGTTAATACACCACCCCTTTGACGTTTACCTCATCTGTATTCAACGTTAATACACCAACCCTTTGACGTTTACCTCATCTGTATTCAACGTTAATACACCACCCCTTTGACGTTTATCTCATCTGTATTCAACGTTAATACACCCACCCCTTTGACGTTTATCTCATCTGTATTCAACGTTAATACACCACCCCTTTGACGTTTATCTCATCTATATTCAACGTTAATACACCACCCCTTGGACGTTTATCTCATCTGTGTTGAACGTTAATACACCACCCCTTTGACGTTTATCTCATCTATATTCAACGTTAATACACCACCCCTTTGACGTTTATCTCATCTATATTCAACGTTAATACACCACCCCTTTGACGTTTATCTCATCTGTATTCAACGTTAATACACCACCCCTTTGACGTTTATCTCATCTGTATTCAACGTTAATACACCACCCCTTTGACGTTTACCTCATCTGTATTCAACGTTAATGCAACAACCCTTTGACGTTTACCTCATCTGTATTCAACGTTAATACACCACCCCTTTGACGTTTATCTCATCTGTATTCAACGTTAATACACCACCCCTTTGACGTTTATCTCATCTGTATTCAACGTTAATACACCACCCCTTTGACGTTTATCTCATCTATATTCAACGTTAATACACCACCCCTTGGACGTTTATCTCATCTGTGTTGAACGTTAATACACCACCCCTTTGACGTTTATCTCATCTATATTCAACGTTAATACACCACCCCTTTGACGTTTATCTCATCTATATTCAACGTTAATACACCACACCTTTGACGTTTATCTCATCTGTATTCAACTTTAATATACCACCCCTTTGACGTTTATCTCATCTGTAATCAACGTTAATACACCACCCCTTTGACGTTTACCTCATCTGTATTCAACGTTAATACACCACCCCTTTGACGTTTATCTCATCTATATTCAACGTTAATACACCACCCCTTTGACGTTTATCTCATCTATATTCAACGTTAATACACCACACCTTTGACGTTTATCTCATCTGTATTCAACTTTAATACACCACCCCTTTGACGTTTATCTCATCTGTAATCAACGTTAATACACCACCCCTTTGACGTTTACCTCATCTGTATTCAACGTTAATACACCACCCCTTTGACGTTTATCTCATCTATGTTCAACGTTAATACACCACCCCTTTGACGTTTATCTCATCTGTATTCAACGTTAATACACCACGCCTTTGACGTTTATCTCATCTGTATTCAACGTTAATACGCCACCCCTTTGACGTTTATCTCATCTGTATTCAACGTTAATACACCACCCCTTTGACGTTTATCTCATCTATATTCAACGTTAATACACCACCCCTTTGACGTTTACCTCATCAGTATTCAACATTAATTCACCACCCCTTTGACGTTTATCTCATCTGTATTCAACGTTAATACACCACCCCTTTGACGTTTATCTCATTTATATTCAACGTTAATACACCACTCCTTTGACGTTTATCTCATCTGTATTCAACGTTAATACACCACCCCTTTGACGTTTATCTCATCTGTATTCAACGTTAATACACGACCTCTTTGACGTTTACCTCATCTGTATTCAACGTTAATACACCACCCCTTTGACGTTTATCTCATCTGTATTCAACGTTAATACACCACCCCTTTGACGTTTATCTCATCTGTATTCAACGTTAATACACCACCCCTTTGACGTTTACCTCATCTGTTTTCAACGTTAATACACCACCCCTTTGACGTTTATCTCATCTGTATTCAACGTTAATACACCACCCCTTTGACGTTTACCTCATCTGTATTCAACGTTAATACACCACCCATTTGACGTTTATCTCATCTGTATTCAACGTTAATACACCACCCCTTTGACGTTTACCTCATCTGTATTCAACGTTAATATACCAACCCTTTGATGTTTATCTCATCTGTATTCAACGATAGTACACCACCCCTTTGACGTTTATCTCATCTGTATTCAACGTTAATACACCACACCTTTGACGTTTATCTCATCTGTATTCAACGCTAATACACCACCCCTTTGACGTTTATCTCATCTGTATTCAACGTTAATACACCACCCCTTTGACGTTTATCTCATCTGTATTCAACGTTAATACACCACCCCTTTGACGTTTATCTCATCTGTATTCAACGTTAATACACCACCCCTTTGACGTTTACCTCATCAGTATTCAACGTTAATACACAACCCCTTTGACGTTTACCTCATCTGTATTCAACGTTAATATACCACCCCTTTGATGTTTATCTCATCTGTATTCAACGTTAGTACACCACCCCTTTGACGTTTATCTCATCTGTATTCAACGTTAATACACCACCCCTTTGACGTTTACCTCATCTGTATTCAAAGTTAATACACCACCCCTTTGACGTTTATCTCATCTGTATTCAACGTTAATACACCACCCCTTTGACGTTTATCTCATCTGTATTCAACGTTAATACACCACCCCTTTGACGTTTATCTCATCTGTATTCAACGTTAATACACCACCCCTTTGACGTTTATCTCATCTGTATTCAACGTTAATACACCACCCCTTTGACGTTTATCTCATCTGTATTCAACGTTAATACACCACCCCTTTGACGTTTATCTCATTTGTATTCAACGTTAATACACCACCCCTTTGACGTTTATCTCATCTGTATTCAACGTTAATACACCACCCCTTTGACGTTTACCTCATCTGTATTCGACGTTAATACACCACCCCTTTGACGTTTATCTCATCTGTATTCAACGTTAATACACCACCCCTTTGACGTTTACCTCATCTGTATTCAACGTTAATACACCATCCCTTTGACGTTTACCTCATCTGTATTCAACGTTAATACACCACCCGTTTGACGTTTATCTCATCTGTATTCAACGTTAATACACCACCCCTTTGACGTTTACCTCATCTGTATTCAACGTTAATACACCACCCCTTTGACGTTTATCTCATCTGTATTCAACGTTAATACACCACCCCTTTGACGTTTATCTCATCTATATTCAACGTTAATACACCACCCCTTTGACGTTTATCTCATCTGTATTCAACGTTAATACATCACCCCTTTGACGTTTATCTCATCTGTATTCAACGTTAATACACCACCCCTTTGACGTTTACCTCATCTGTGTTCAACGTTAATACACCACCCCTTTGACGTTTATCTCATCTATATTCAACGTTAATACACCACCCCTTTGACGTTTATCTCATCTATATTCAACGTTAATACACCACCCCTTTGACATTTATCTCATCTGTATTCAACGTTAATACACAACCCCTTTGACGTTTATCTCATCTGTATTCAACGTTAATACACCACCCCTTTGACGTTTATCTCATCTGTAATCAACGTTAATACACCACCCCTTTGACGTTTACCTCATCTGTATTCAACGTTAATACACCACCCCTTTGACGTTTATCTCATCTATGTTCAACGTTAATACACCACCCCTTTGACGTTTATCTCATCTGTATTCAACGTTAATACACCACTCCTTTGACGTTTACCTCATCTGTATTCAACGTTAATACACCACCCCTTTGACGTTTACCTCATCTGTATTCAACGTTAATACACCACCCCTTTGACGTTTATCTCATCTGTATTCAACGTTAATACACCACCCCTTTGACGTTTGTCTCATCTGTATTCAACGTTAATACACCACCCCTTTGACGTTTATCTCATCTATATTCAACGTTAATACACCACCCCTTTGACGTTTATCTCATCTGTATTCAACGTTAATACACCACCCCTTTGACGTTTATCTCATCTGTATTCAACGTTAATACACCACCCCTTTGACGTTTATCTCATCTGTGTTCAACGTTAATACACCACCCCTTTGACGTTTATCTCATCTATATTCAACGTTAATACACCACCCCTTTGACGTTTATCTCATCTATATTCAACGTTAATACACCACCCCTTTGACGTTTATCTCATCTGTAATCAACGTTAATAAACCACCCCTTTGACGTTTACCTCATCTGTATTCAACGTTAATACACCACCCCTTTGACGTTTATCTCATCTATGTTCAACGTTAATACACCACCCCTTTGACGTTTATCTCATCTGTATTCAACGTTAATACACCACCCCTTTGACGTTTATCTCATCTGTATTCAACGTTAATACACCACCCCTTTGACGTTTATCTCATCTGTATTCAACGTTAATACACCACCCCTTTGACGTTTATCTCATTTATATTCAACGTTAATACACCACCCCTTTGACGTTTATCTCATCTGTATTCAACGTTAATACACCACTCCTTTGACGTTTATCTCATTTATATTCAACGTTAATACACCACCCCTTTGACGTTTATCTCATCTGTATTCAACGTTAATACACCACTCCTTTGACGTTTACCTCATCTGTATTCAACGTTAATACACCACCCCTTTGACGTTTACCTCATCTGTATTCAACGTTAATACACCACCCCTTTGACGTTTATCTCATCTGTATTCAACGTTAATACACCACCCCTTTGACGTTTATCTCATCTGTATTCAACGTTAATACACCACGCCTTTGACGTTTATCTCATCTGTATTCAACGTTAATACACCACCCCTTTGACGTTTATCTCATCTGTATTCAACGTTAATACACCACCCCTTTGACATTTATCTCATCTGTATTCAACGTTAATACACCACCCCTTTGACGTTTACCTCATCTGTATTCAACGTTAATACACCACCCCTTTGACGTTTATCTCATCTGTATTTAACGTTAATACACCACCCCTTTGACGTTTATCTCATCTGTATTCAACGTTAATACACCACCCCTTTGACGTTTATCTCATCTGTATTCAACGTTAATACACCACCCCTTTGACGTTTATCTCATCTGTATTCAACGTTAATATACCACCCCTTTGACGTTTATCTCATCTGTATTCAACGTTAATACACCACCCCTTTGACGTTTACCTCATCTGTATTCAACGTTAATACACCACCCCTTTGACGTTTACCTCATCTGTATTCAACGTTAATACACAACCCCTTTGACGTTTATCTCATCTGTATTCAACGTTAATACACCACCCCTTTGACGTTTATCTCATCTGTATTCAACGTTAATACACCACCCCTTTGACGTTTATCTCATCTATATTCAACGTTAATACACCACCCCTTTGACGTTTATCTCATCTGTGTTCAACGTTAATACACCACCCCTTTGACGTTTATCTCATCTATATTCAACGTTAATACACCACCCCTTTGATGTTTATCTCATCTATATTCAACGTTAATACACCACTCCTTTGACGTTTATCTCATCTGTATTCAACGTTAATACACCACCCCTTTGACGTTTACCTCATCTGTAATCAACGTTAATACACCACCCCTTTGACGTTTATCTCATCTGTATTCAACGTTAATACACCACCCCTTTGACGTTTATCTCATCTGTATTCAACGTTAATATACCACCCCTTTGACGTTTATCTCATCTGTATTCAACGTTAATACACCACCCCTTTGACGTTTATCTCATCTGTATTCAACGTTAATACACCACCCCTTTGACGTTTATCTCATCTGTATTCAACGTTAATATACCACCCCTTTGACGTTTATCTCATCTGTATTCAACGTTAATACACCACCCCTTTGACGTTTACCTCATCTGTATTCAACGTTAATAAACCACCCCTTTGACGTTTATCTCATCTGTATTCAACGTTAATACACCACCCCTTTGACGTTTATCTCATCTGTGTTCAACGTTAATACACCACCCCTTTGACGTTTATCTCATCTATATTCAACGTTAATACACCACCCCTTTGACGTTTATCTCATCTGTATTCAACGTTAATATACCACCCCTTTGACGTTTATCTCATCTGTATTCAACGTTAATACACCATCCCTTTGACGTTTATCTCATCTGTAATCAACGTTAATACACCACCCCTTTGACGTTTATCTCATCTGTGTTCAACGTTAATACACCACCCCTTTGACGTTTACCTCATCTGTAATCAACGTTAATACACCACCCCTTTGACGTTTATCTCATCTATATTCAACGTTAATACACCACCCCTATGACGTTTATCTCATCTGTGTTCAACGTTAATACACCACCCCTTTGACGTTTATCTCATCTGTATTCAACGTTAATACACCACCCCTTTGACGTTTATCTCATCTGTATTCAACGTTAATACACCATCCCTTTGACGTTTATCTCATATGTAATCAACGTTAATACACCACCCCTTTGACGTTTACCTCATCTGTATTCAACGTTAATACACCACCCCTTTGACGTTTATCTCATCTATGTTCAACGTTAATACACCACCCCTTTGACGTTTATCTCATCTGTAATCAACGTTAATACACCACCCCTTTGACGTCTATCTCATCTGTATTCAACGTTAATACACCACCCCTTTGACGTTTATCTCATCTGTATTCAACGTTAATGCACCACCGCTTTGACGTTTATCTCATCTGTGTTTAACGTTAATGCACCACCGCTTTGACGTTTATCTCATCTATTTTCAACGTTAATACACCACCCCTTTGACGTTTACCTCATCTGTATTCAACGTTAGTACACCACCCCTTTGACGTTTATCTCATCTGTATTCAACGTTAATACACCACCCCTTTGACGTTTATCTCATCTGTATTCAACGTTAATACACCACCTTTTGAAGTTATCCATAGGTTATTATTATATGTTGATGTAATGTTGACAGGATATAATATTTAATTACTCCTGGTAGAAGATTTGATAATTTATATGGTATATCAAAGGCCTCCCATGACATTTAGCAAACTTTAATCTTTCTTCTAATAACTAACTGTATTGTCAAGAAAAGGCTTGGAACAAAGATATTTTTTTCAATCAATAATGCGATTGTTTGCTTTATTTAGCAAAAGAAAATTTGAAAAGCAAAATTAAATGCTTTGGATCTGTGTTTTATTACGTGGATAATTAATCATGTATATGGACTTGTTTTTATCCCAGAATGCCATCAATTTCTCCTCCAATAGACGTCAATTATATAACGAACGTCTAGAGGATTGGTAAACATGTTGTTTTCAACTTAGGTCAAGGAGATTATTTCAATTGAAGTTCGTTAACCCGCATAGCTTTGTCTTTAAAACGACATATTGATCAAGTTGAAAAGTTTAAATATTGACGCACGTAAAACTATTTATAAACAAAATGATTTTTTTTAAATACTATTGAGTATTACACATACATACAGTTAATTCACTGTTAGTTGTTGTTGCGGATGATGTTGTTGTAAAATCTGTTGTTTCTGGGTTTTTTTTCGTCCTCGATTTTGACGTTGTAAAACAGATTGCCCTCAAGTTGTGAGGATCTCAACGTGTTCTACATTTATCTCATTGTAGCATGGACATCAACTATTAAAGTATGTCAACAATCGAAAATAGATATGAAAATAAGTAAATAAGGGTAATAACAAAATTACCGAACTCCGAACAAGCTTAAATTATCTTGAAACGCGCAATGAAGAATTTTTTTTTACCTGCGAGAACATTTTTTTATTTCTCCTAACACGAGGCACCGATGTGCGCATGAGTAATGGAACAGGTGATTAATCATACACAACAAGTGTACCTGTCTTATAGGAGTGGTTTTATCGAAGACGATATGTTACATCGCTCATGAAATATGTATCGTCACGGGTTTGATAATGTAGATAAGCCACATTAGTATAAATAAACATCGTTGTGGAACATGTGGTATCAACATTAATCAACTTACTTTATTATGTTTCCCGGGTTTCAGAGTTGACATGTACGGATCACTATCCCCCATCGTAAATCGTCTTCCCTGTTGGTGTCACACTTTTCTTAATCCACGGATATGTTCCAATTTTCCTATTGTGAACTTTCCATTTATATGTAGCAGAATTCCAGCAACACCTGTATATGAGGTAAATATCTCTCAGTTGCTCCAAAATTCCAGAGCGTGTGGTTCCTATCATGATTTACTTGTTATACAGCTTACAAGGAAGCTACCGAACCAATGGTTCCCAGTGAAGTCATCACTTTGCACGTTGTACATGACACCATGACTTGGTACACCATTATAGAATATCTACGTCACAAATCTACGTCACAACCACAGATATGTTCCGTTGGTCTTAATCACAACCCGGTATTTTCGTCGTTCATGACCTATTCCTCGGGATTGTAACTAGAGTAACACGACGGGAACCACATGTGGAGCAGGAACTGCTTACCCTTGTGGAGTACCTGAGTTCATCCCGGTTTTAATTGAGGTTCGCGTTGCTTGATCTTTAGTTTTCTGTGTAGTGTATTGTTGAGACTTTTTGTCTTTTTCTTTTGACCATTGTGTTGTCTGTTCTTCGATTTACGGCTTCTGACTACCCCTTTCGTATCGTCAATCTTTTCTACAGCTCCTCCTACCCAACTTAAAAAAACCACACGAACACGTTGCAATGGAAAATAACAACAACAACCCCCATTACCATAGTAAACAACCACACGAACCCATTACCATAGTAAACAACCACAAGCACACATTACCATGGTAAACTATCACATGAACCCATTACCATAGTAAACTACCACACGAACCCATTACCATAGTAAACAACCACAAGCACACATTACCATGGTAAACTATCACACGAACCCATTACCATAGTAAACAACCACACGAACCCATTACCATAGTAAACAACCACAAGCACACATTACCATGGTAAACTATCACACGAACCCATTACCATAGTAAACTACCACACGAACCCATTACCATAGTAAACTATCACACGAACCCATTACCATAGTAAACTATCACACGAACCCATTACCATAGTAAACTATCACACGAACCCATTATCATAGTAAACTATTACACGAACCTATTACCATAGTAAACTATCACACGAACCCATTACCATAGTAAACTATCACACGAACCCATTACCATAGTAAATTACCACACGAACCCATTATCATTGTAAACTATCACACGAACCCATTACCATAGTAAACAACCACACGTACCCATTATCATAGTAAACTATTACACGAACCTATTACCATAGTAAACTATCACACGAACCCATTACCATAGTAAACTATCACACGAACCCATTACCATAGTAAATTACCACACGAACCCATTATCATTGTAAACTATCACACGAACCCATTACCATAGTAAACTATCACACGAACCCATTGCCATAGTAAATTACCACACGAACCCATTACCATAGTAAACTACAACACGAACCAATTACCACAGTAAACTATCACACGAACCCATTACCATAGTAAACAACCACACGAACCCATTACCATTGTAAACTACCACACGAACCCATTACCATAGTAAACTACTACACGAACCCATTACCATAGTAAACTACAACACGAACCCATTACCACAGTAAATTATAACACGAACCCATTACCACAGTAAACTATCACACGAACCCATTATCATAGTAAACTACAACACGAACCCATTACCATAGTAAACTACTACACGAACCCATTACCATAGTAAACTACAACACGAACCCATTACCATAGTAAACTACAACACGAACCCATTACCATAGTAAACTACAACACGAACCCATTACCACAGTAAACTATCACACGAACCCATTACCACAGTAAACTATCACACGAACCCATTACCACAGTAAACTATCACACGAACCCATTACCATAGTAAATTATCACACAAACCCATTACCATAGTAAACTACAACACCAACCCATTACCATAGTAAATTACCCCACGAACCCATTTCCATAGTAAACTATCACACGAACCCATTATCATAGTAAACTACAACGCGAACCCATTACCACAGTAAATTATCACACAAACCCATTACCATAGTAAACTACAACACCAACCTATTACCATAGTAAATTACCACACGAACCCATTACCATAGTAAACTACAACACGAACCCATTACCATAGTAAACTACAACGCGAACCCATTACCACAGTAAATGATCACACGAACCCATTATCATAGTAAACTACAACACGAACCCATTACCATAGTAAACTACAACGCGAACCCATTACCACAGTAAATTATCACACGAACCCATTACCATAGTAAACTACAACACGAACCCATTACCATAGTAAACTACCACACGAACCCATTACCATAGTAAACTATCACACGAACCCATTACCATAGTAAACTACAACACGAACCCATTACCATAGTAAACTATCACACGAACCCATTACCATAGTAAATTACCACACGAACCCATTACCATAGTAAGCTATCACACGAACCCATTACCATAGTAAATTACAACACGAACCCATTACCATAGTAAACTATCACACGAACCCATTATCATAGTAAACTATTACACGAACCTATTACCATAGTAAACTATCACACGAACCCATTACCATAGTAAATTACCACACGAACCCATTATCATTGTAAACTATCACACGAACCCATTACCATAGTAAACAACCACACGAACCCATTATCATAGTAAACTATTACACGAACCTATTACCATAGTAAACTATCACACGAACCCATTACCATAGTAAACTATCACCCGAACCCATTACCATAGTAAATTACCACACGAACCCATTATCATTGTAAACTATCACACAAATCCATTACCATTGTAAACTATCACACGAACCCATTGCCATAGTAAATTACCACACGAACCCATTACCATAGTAAACTACAACACGAACCAATTACCACAGTAAACTATCACACGAACCCATTACCATAGCAAACAACCACACGAACCCATTACCATTGTAAACTACCACACGAACCCATTACCATAGTAAACTACTACACGAACCCATTACCATAGTAAAATACAACACGAACTCATTTCCACAGTAAATTATAACACGAACCCATTACCATAGTAAACTACAACACGAACCCATTACCATAGTAAACTACAACACGAACCCATTACCACAGTAAACTATCACACGAACCCATTACCACAGTAAACTATCACACGAACCCATTACCACAGTAAACTATCACACGAACCCATTACCATAGTAAATTATCACACAAACCCATTACCATAGTAAACTACAACACCAACCTATTACCATAGTAAATTACCACACGAACCCATTACCATAGTAAACTACAACACGAACCCATTACCATAGTAAACTACAACGCGAACCCATTACCACAGTAAATTATCACACGAACCCATTATCATAGTAAACTACAACACGAACCCATTACCATAGTAAACTACAACGCGAACCCATTACCACAGTAAATTATCACACGAACCCATTACCATAATAAACTACAACACGAACCCATTACCATAGTAAACTACCACACGAACCCATTACCATAGTAAACTATCACACGAACCCATTACCATAGTCAACTACAACACGAACCCATTACCATAGTAAACTATCACACGAACCCATTACCATAGTAAATTACCACACGAACCCATTACCATAGTAAGCTATCACACGAACCCATTACCATAGTAAATTACCACACGAACCCATTACCATAGTAAGCTATCACACGAACCCATTACCATAGTAAACTACAACACGAACCCATTACAATAGTAAACTATCACACGAACCCATTACCACAGTAAATTACCACACGAGCCCATTATCATAGTAAACTACAACACGAATCCATTACCATAGTAAACTATCACACGAACCCATTACCATAGTAAATTACCACACGAACCCATTATCATAGTAAACTACAACACGAACCCATTACCATAGTAAACTACCACACGAACCCATTACCATAGTAAACTACCACACGAACCCTTTACCATAGTAAACTATCACACGAACCCATTACCATAGTAAGCTATCACACGAACCCATTACCATCGTAAACAACCACACGAACCCATTACCATAGTAAACTATCACACGAACCAATTACCATAGTAAGCTACAACACGAATCCATTACCATAGTAAACTATCACACGAACACATTACCATAATAAACTATCACACGAACCCATAACCATAGTAAACGTCACACGAACCCATTACTATAGTAAACTATCACACGAACCCTTTACCATAATAAACTATCACACGAACCCATTACCATAGTAAACTATCATACGAACCCATTACTATAGTAAACTATCACACGAACCCATTACTATAGTAAACTATCACACGAACCCATTACTATAGTAAACTATTACACGAACATGTACAGGACATTAAGATGTGGATCTTCTATTTTATGTTTTTATTACGTTGGTTGCTGGGTTTCCCAGAGTTAAACAGGGATTGTCATGTAGAACAGATGGGTACATACTTCTAATCCGAAACTCTTCATATCCCTATCAATAGAGTTTGTGTTTAATACAGTAATGTTTTGGTTACTCGGAGCTACAGGGTTTTCAGTGTGGTACTTATAAGGATACAAATCTCTAATCCGCCACTCCTCATTTACATCTCAAGAGAAGTCAACCAAACTTCCACATTTTTCTTGACAGGAACTGACCATGTGGACATGTCATTATTGTTGCCCCTTGATGTTCTCTAACGTGTATTTGAACTCATTGATTTATGTGGTTTGCCAGAACTAAACAAATTGTCAATGTCGTATGAAGTACGTTGCACATCTCCAAACGCTTATTGCTCATAGACCACTCAACATAAGACAATTGACGTTGTACATTTTCTTTTGTAACAACTGAAGTCCTGTACCTGTTATTTATTGTATGTTGTAATTATATCATTTTATATTGATATTGATTTTATGGATTGTCAGAGAATAATGGTGATTTGTGGTGTGGAATGGAGGAATGGAAGGTACACATCTCTTATCCGCAACCCCTCCTAGGTGCGCACAATACAATTAGTTTTAAGTTATAAGTACAAACTATGCAGGCAACATATGTCTTACATCGTTGGCTGGTTTCTTGTGCTTAACGCCACGTTCAACAATATTTCACTTATATTGTGGCGGTCAGTTTTATTGGTGGAAGAAACCGGAGGACCCGGTGCAAACCATCGAACTGCCGCAAGTCACTGACAAACCGTATCACATAATGTTGTACACCTCGCCCTGAACGGGAGTGGAACCCACAATATCAGTGGTGATAGGCACTGACTTCATAGGTAGTTGTAAATCCAACTACCATGCGATCACGGCCACGACAGCCCCTTACATGGAAGACTGCATACATGTATATCAGTAAAATAGTGCAAAATATATGCAAAGCTACATAAGGTACACACACATACAGTGAAGGAAGATAATTGTGTACCAAAAATAGATCCTTATCACAAAAGCAGGTGCAAAATCAACGTTACACTGACTGTATGATGACAATTAGTTATCTAAATGTCATAATTACTATCATATCACATACCACATCTAACCGTACTGTTTATAAACATTTAACAACCGGGCAACATCAGATACTGTTTTAGACTAAGGCCTAGATGATTTTATACAATATTCCATGCAATACCGGATTTACAAAATTAAATTATGCACATTAAGATAAGATTTAATGTACATAACTACACGCTCTACACACCAGTTTTAAATGTATGGTCCACATAACACGGTTTGAAAAATAATAAACTGTTGTGACAGAAGCAATCATTATAAAATTCTAAAGTATAAATATATGTCATTAGTATAGGTACGTGTCACCTTTCTGTACTTAACATGAATGCACTAAAATGTTACTTCTTAAGAATATTATACAAGTGAAATACATTTAGTAACCATTATAATGGGTTTCCATCATATTGTGTTTGTATATTGACCAATATATTAAAAACTCATACATGAAGTATGTAATCGTTAGTCTAGATACTAATAGTGTTAAGTACAGTTTTCAGAGGATGCTGACATTTAATGTTTGATTTTGATCATTCAACTACATTTTAGTAATGTTCTGGCGTCAGATGTAGATTTGTATTGTTTGTATTGATTCCTCCATTGACAAAACAATGTAAGAAAAACGTAACCACAAACACAAAACAAATATCTAGATGAACAAAGCAAACAGTGAATATAAGGACCAGATGATCAGTTCATATCAACTCATCAGCAAAAAGCCACGAATTTGTACACCGAAATTCTGAAATATTTAAATGAAAAATGTGGAACACATTCTCTACACTAATATCATAACTGCCCTAAAATGTTAGGGATTTTTGTTTCAATGTGATTTTGATAAAAGCAGTCTTCAACAGAAGGTCTAGACAAATTGCACAGTACGAAGTAAGAACAGGTATCCGACTGCATGAACACACTTGTGAGAAAAGCACACAACAATGACATATAATAATCACTAATCAGTTCTGTCGCGCATTGGAACCATATACAATATACCAAAGGCAATTAGTAACACGACTGATATATTCTCGTCTGAACTTCAACATTTCAGTAAAAGCTGCTTTTATTGTTTTTTGTTACTCTAGTTGTGACATCCTTGGTATAATTTTCAGTTTGTTGATGATGGGTTGGATTTGGTAGAAGTAGAAGATCTTAAGGGAAAAACAGAATGCACGGATTTAAAAGAACACGACAGCTCGCATAAGTAGAATGCACGGATTTAAAAGAACACTACAGCTCGGATAAGTAGAATGCACGGATTTAAAGGAACACGACAGCTCGGATAAATAGAACGCACGGATTTAAAAGAACTCGACAGCTCGGATAAGTAGAATGCACGGATTTAAAGGAACACGACAGCTCGGATAAATAGAATGCACGGATTTAAAAGAAAACGACAGCTCGGATAAGTAGAATGTACGGATTTAAAAGAACACGACAGCTCGGATAAATAGAATGCACGGATTTAAAAGAACACGACAGCTCGGATAAGTAGAATGCAAGGATTTAAAAGAACACGACAGCTCGGATAAGTAGAATGTATGGATTTAAAAGAACACGACAGCTCGGATAAGTAGAATGCACGGATTTAAAAGAACACGACAGCTCGGATAAGTAGAATGCACGGATTTAAAAGAACACGACAGCTCGGATAAGTAGAATGCACGGATTTAAAAGAACACGACAGCTCAGATAAGTAGAATGTACGGATTTAAAAGAACACGACAGCTCGGATAAGGTATAGCAAACGAAAACGAGGTTGCCTGGAATAATTAATGAATAAATACAACCTATCATTTAGAAAATGTTATAGTAACATTGTAAAATTCATAAAGACATACTGCTTAATACTTATTCTTATATGATGTGTAGATTATTAGGTTCATTTTGGTATTTAGTCCTTTGTTAATAAATAGGTGGATATTAATTTCTTAATTTTATTTTAGATTTTTTTACTTCATGTTTTTGAATGGGAAGAACAATGTCACAAAAAACTAGATATCGAATGTAATCCGCATGACATGTTTCTGGTGTAACCTTCATCAGATACGAAATCGAAAGATTGGAAAGCAAAATACTTTAAAGGTGTTTGAGAGCAATAAAACCAAAGACCCAAATCAGTCACGCTCACGTGTGGGTGAGAGTATCATCTAACCAGTAGTCAGTGTTTCAGCATTCACATAGTTTATTAGATATAATCATTATTGAAAGTTACAATTCCTAAATTAGATAATGTAATTATTATTAAACCTAATGTTTTCCTCCCTCAGAGTGACCTTAGCCGACTTTGACATTCCTGCTTAGGTTCTTTGGTTGTATTGCTCTCATTTGTTTATAAACATGAATTTAGCTTCCTAATCGTTTGAATCTGAACGTACCTGATGAAGGGTATTCCAGAAACGTGTCGTGCATCCTAAATTTGCTATCTACCTTTATTATTATTATTATTATTACGGCAATATTTCCTCTGTACAAGGAATTTTTAAATTCTTCAAGCACAAACACGTATTGTATATGTGATACATAATCAGCCTTTGTACCATTTAGTCGTGTTAGCCCCTGCTAAACGTCATCATGACTTAACATCATAGCTTAAACAACTCTATCATTACATGTGTGTACAGTAAACTCTACATGAACCCTTCGATTTCTTTTTGATTTTAATGGAATGTTTATACGAAATCTCCCGGAGTAGAACATCAATAATTAACAAAAGTAATGTTATGGAAGAAACTGAAGCAGCCTATCAAATAGAAAATTAATAGAATTATGCCGTAGGATAGCTGGCGTGGGAAGATATAATAAGCTATGATAAATCACAGGCCGTACCATTGTTTTGTCAATTAGTCTTTTAATTTGGTATCGAATCAATGCAGAATTTTATAGTTGGGCGTAGGAAAACTTAGAGCTTGAAGTATATTATATAAAAAAGAAACAGACGATCAAAAGACTGTTTATTACCTTGACCTTCACCTTAGAATCGACAACGGTGCTATTTTTTATAAAGATTAAATTAAGAAAGATTTCTTACATTGGTATATATATGATTCAATTTTATTCAGCGTTCGGATTAGACAGGTTTCACTTTATTGCTTTCGATTCAAAGGCGATAATTCGAATTACGTATTTCCGATTGAAAAGAATAACTTTTTAAACAGCGGTTTCGGTTGTTGACTGCTAAATCTGTCACATGCATACTGTATATACGATGAGGGAGCAAATTTCTAATCTTGGAGTTCCCCGGTTTCGAATTGAAAAACGCCACCATGTCATTAATAAACATGTAAACTGTGTTGCTATAACCATAACCACATTGCTTTTATATGTTGATGTTTCGTCAGGTTTTATTAATCTTTTATATGTTGATGTTTCGTCAGGTTTTATTAATCTCTTTACCACGATCGTATGAAAAAAAAACGCTTTGAAAGATAAGATGAGACGTTCTTTTAAAATCCTTGATGTGATAGTTTAGTACTTAGAATACGGTCACGTTGTGAAATGTCTAAATATAAACTCCAAGCTCGAGCGTAGCGTATGAGTTATGAAATATAAACTCCATACACGAAGGCGGCTGGTATATTACTATCAAGGGGTTGCAAATTTAGAATGGCAAAGTTAAATTCGTCTCTTTTGTCGTTATCTCTGGTAGATTGTTGACCATTGGCCTCAAATGTGAAGTAAATGTCAAGGAATGGGGCATATGAAGCTGTTTTTGTTGATTCAAGTTCATTGAGGTATATTAATGGAATTCAGTTAACAAAGTGTGTATTATTAATTAACAAATCACCATCAATATACCTGAAAGGGAGAGTAAAGGCTTTAATTTCTAAATTTTGCTTGTCTTGGATAAGTTTTTGTATAAATTCAGACTCGTAGTAATATAGGAACAATTCAGAAAGGAATGGGGCAGCGTTTGTTCCCATAGCGATGTCGATGATTTGTTGATAAATATGCCCTTCGACAAATATGATACCAAAGGGGCATAATCAGAATATGTATATCGAAGACGGACAGACAACACAATGGCCAAAAGAAAAAGTACAAAAGGAAAAACAACGATCAACAAAACATACACATGAAACTAAAGATCGAGTAACACGAATATCACTACAAACCGGGGATTAAATCAGGTGCTCCGGAAGGGCGAGCCGTTCCTGCTCCACTAGTGTCACCCGTCGTGTTAATCCAGTTACAAACCCGGTGATAAGTCATGAATGTGAAAAGGATCAGGAAGTGTTTACGACAAGTGGGACATATCCGTGGTCATTTGTGACACAGATATTCCATAAAGATAAATTAAGGCTGAAAGTGATACTAATGACTTACACATCATAAATATGTTCTGACAATAACTGCCTGTGAGCTAAGACCACTGTAGTGATCTCGTATGATATACCATATGTCTTTACTGTTTTGAAGTCATCTCCATAGAACATCTTATACGTCCAGCATAGTATGGCTATATATACAGACAGAAACCTTTACTATGGGGGAAATTATCATACAAATATCATCAATCTTTTAAAGATCATGACCGAATAAGAAAATGGCATGTCTAATGCAATATCACTTTATTTTTAAGTTCACTGTGAAAATGTGTTGGCCCTCACAGAGTGATGACATCAATTATATATCTACAGAAAGGTTTTGTCATTTATCATTTAGAGCAATATAGATAAGAAAAGTTTGAGGGGGTAATTAGAAGGACACAAAATACAATGGTAAAATAAGTCGAAAAAACAAACAATGGTCGACATAAGTCTACACAGAGCACTCAAAATTAAGCAGCACAAACTCCACCACAAACCGGGGGTGAACTCAGCTGTTCCGGAACCGTTCGTAGTTCTAATATTGTCAATCGATACATATATTTGTCCTCTAGATATAATCTATAATAAAAACAAAATCGTAATATATTAGCTGAAGGCCCGATTTAATGACAGTTTCATACTGTTAATTTGAAATAACATTTTATTGGACCGATGTAAAAACTGAGGACAATGGTGATCATAACGTGAACAAGTACAATATCATTATATCATGTTTTTAAATTCAGATACAGTACATAGTGTATACGAGTACATTTGTCAAGAACCAACTAGTACCTACGATTAAACACTTTCTTAACAAATACGATATTTTGGGGTTGAATGTCTTGTCAACTCATGGTATAATATTGTTTCATTTACTTTAAATGATTTAAATAATTACATACCGAGGACAAGGAGTATATAAATCTACAACACTGTAAATAGGAGACTATTCAGACAATCACATACGTATCCTTATTAGTTATAATATTGTATACAGTGTCATAATCATGGACACATGTCCCTTAATTATATAAATATTCAAATAAAGTGTTCTTTTTAAACGCGATTCTGACAGCATGAAAACATTCGACTGATTAATTTGTATGTTTGTAATAAAGGTTATGTTTCGACTTTGTTGACCATATATAAGCTTTTTACAGCACATGTGAACTTGGTTCATTTATGATTTACTGTGATTTATTCCAGTAATTGAAGCATTCCATGACTGAAGTCATCATGATTTGACAAGAAAGCACACAAATAGTACAATTATTTTAAGTTCAAGACGTTACAGCATGCAAGTAATTACATATAATTACACTTTATGTGTTCCATTTTGAATACAATCACAAATTAACTTGTCTTGTCGGGTCGGAAAAAAATGTTTAATATTTCTGATAATCTAACCTAACATGGGGTATGTTAGGTAACAGAAATCGTTTGAATGATTTGATTTTTGGATATATGTAAATATTAACTGTATTGTGTATTCTCCGAAGATAATGTTTTGTAGATCGTTGTTTGTCCTTTTTCTTTTGGCCATTGTGTTGTATGTCTTTCTTAGATTTACGGATTCTGATTAACCCTTTGGTATCTTAGATTTACAGATTCTGATTACACCTTTGGTATCTTAGATTTACAGATTCTGATTACACCTTTGGTATCTTAGATTTACAGATTCTGATTACACCTTTGGTATCTTAGATTTACAGATTCTGATTACACCTTTGGTATCTTAGATTTACAGATTCTGATTACACCTTTGGTATCTTAGATTTACAGATTCTGATTACACCTTTGGTATCTTAGATTTACAGATTCTGATTACACCTTTGGTATCTTAGATTTACAGATTCTGATTACACCTTTGGTATCTTAGATTTACGGATTCTGATTACACCTTTGGTATCTTAGATTTACAGATTCTGATTACACCTTTGGTATCTTAGATTTACGGATTCTGATTACACCTTTGGTATCTTAGATTTACGGATTCTGATTACACATTTGGTATCTTAGATTTATGGATTCTGATTACACCTTTGGTATCTTAGATTTACAGATTCTGATTACACCTTTGGTATCTTAGATTTACGGATTCTGATTACACCTTTGGTATCTTAGATTTATGGATTCTGATTACACCTTTGGTATCTTAGATTTACGGATTCTGATTACACCTTTGGTATCTTAGATTTACGGATTCTGATTACACCTTTGGTATCTTAGATTTACGGATTCTGATTACACCTTTGGTATCTTAGATTTACGGATTCTGATTACACCTTTGGTATCTTAGATTTACGGATTCTGATTACACCTTTGGTATCTTAGATTTACGGATTCTGATTACACCTTTGGTATCTTAGATTTACGGATTCTGATTACACCTTTGGTATCTTAGATTTACGGATTCTGATTACACCTTTGGTATCTTAGATTTACGGATTCTGATTACACCTTTGGTATCTTAGATTTACGGATTCTGATTACACCTTTGGTATCTTAGATTTACGGATTCTGATTAACCCTTTGGTATCTTAGATTTACGGATTCTGATTACACCTTTGGTATCTTCAACCTCTTCTGAAATGCTAATATTCGTGAATAAACATTAAAGAAAACAGCAGGGGCAATCAAAGTTGTACAATCGAGAGACATCGGCAACATGAGGAACACAAGTTACATGACGAAGATATTTCAGCATTTGCCTCGCAACGACCATCCGATGACACTCTTCACCAGCTGTTGGTCATTCCCATACTCAAAAAATATTTCTTTATTCACGAGCATAAATATTATCCTCGTACTTTGTTTTTGTATTTCATATTAACTTACGAATGACCTTGGTTGTAATGATGCGACAGTGACACATCTCACTCTAACAATAACATATAGCCTTCAGAGCAAGCTCCAAACTCATAATATAATAGTAGCAATATAATTTCTTTATTTTCTGATTTCTCCAAAAGGCATATTATATGTTTTTATGTCGACATCTCTATCCTATAGATATATATTTATAATATTAATATCGATATGACCTTGGTGTATACGAGAATAGGGTGTAAAACATTATACACATGTTCGGCAATCAGTACAATAAATACTGCTTCACAGGAGATAAAGAGAATATAGTGTAAAACATTATACACTTGTTCGGCAATAAATACAATAAATACTGCTTCATAGGAGATAAAGAGAATACAGTGTAAAACATGATCCACTTGTACGGCAATCAGTACAATAAATACTGCTTCACAGGAGATAAAGAGAATACAGTGAAAAACATTATACACATGTTCGGCAATCAGTGCAATGAATAATGCTTCACAGGAGATAAAGAGAATACAGTGTAAAACATTATACACATATTCGGCAATCAGTACAATGAATACTGCTTCACAGGAGATAAAGATAATACAGTGTAAAACATTATACACATGTTCGGCAATCAGTACAATGAATACTGCTTCACAGGAGATAAAGAGAATACAGTGTAAAACATTATACATATGTTCGGCAATCAGTACAATAAATACTGCTTCACAGGAGATAAAGAGAATACAGTGTAAAACATGATACACATGTTTGGTAATCAGTACAATAAATACTGCTTCACAGGAGATAAAGAGAATTCAGTGTAAAACATGTTCCACTTGTTCGGCAATCAGTACAATAAATACTGCTTCACAGGAGATAAAGAGAATACAGTGTAAAACATTATACACATGTTCGGCAATCAGTACAATAAATACTGCTTCACAGGAGATAAAGAGAATACAGTGTAAAACATTATACATTTGTTCGGCAATCAGTACAATAAATACTGCTTCATAGGAGATAAAGAGAATACAGTGTAAAACATTATACACATGTTCGGCAATCAGTACAATAAATACTGCTTCACAGGAGATAAAGAGAATACAGTGTAAAACATTATACATTTGTTCGGCAATCAGTACAATAAATACTGCTTCACAGGAGATAAAGAGAATTCAGTGTAAAACATTATACATTTGTTCGGCAATCAGTACAATAAATACTGCTTCACAGGAGATAAAGAGAATACAGTGTAAAACATTATACACATGTTCGGCAATCAGTACAATAAATACTGCTTCACAGGAGATAAAGAGAATACAGTGTAAAACTTTATACACATGTTCGGCAATCAGTACCATAAATACTGCTTCACAGGAGATAAAGAGAATACAGTGTAAAACATTATACACATGTTCGGCAATCAGTACAATAAATACTGCTTCATAGGAGATAAAGAGAATACAGTGTAAAACATTATACACATGTTCGGCAATCAGTACAATGAATACTGCTTCACAGGAGATAAAGAGAATACAGTGTAAAACATTATACATTTGTTCGGCAATCAGTACAATAAATACTGCTTCACAGGAGATAAAGAGAATACAGTGTAAAACATTATACACATGTTCGGCAATCAGTACAATAAATACTGCTTCACAGGAGATAAAGAGAATACAGTGTAAAACATTATACACATGTTCGGCAATCAGTACAATAAATACTGCTTCACAGGAGATAAAGAGAATACAGTGTAAAACATTATACACATGTTCGGCAATCAGTACAATAAATACTGCTTCACAGGAGATAAAGAGAATACAGTGTAAAACATTATACACATGTTCGGCAATCAGTACAATAAATACTGCTTCACAGGAGATAAAGAGAATACAGTGTTAAACATTATACACATGTTCGGCAATCAGTACAATAAATACTGCTTCATAGGAGATAAAGAGAATACAGTGTAGAACATTATACACATGTTCGGCAATCAGTACAATAAATACTGCTTCACAGGAGATAAAGAGAATACAGTGTAAAACATTATACACATGTTCGGCAATCAGTACAATAAATACTGCTTCATAGGAGATAAAGAGAATACAGTGTAAAACATTATACACATGTTCGGCAATCAGTGCAATAAATACTGCTTCACAGGAGATAAAGAGAATACAGTGTAAAACATTATACACATGTTCGGCAATCAGTACAATAAATACTGCTTCACAGGAGATAAAGAGAATACAGTGTAAAACATTATACACATGTTCGGCAATCAGTACAATAAATACTGCTTCACAGGAGATAAAGAGAATACAGTGTTAAACATTATACACATGTTCGGCAATCAGTACAATAAATACTGCTTCATAGGAGATAAAGAGAATACAGTGTAGAACATTATACACATGTTCGGCAATCAGTACAATAAATACTGCTTCACAGGAGATAAAGAGAATACAGTGTAAAACATTATACACATGTTCGGCAATCAGTACAATAAATACTGCTTTACAGGAGATAAAGAGAATACAGTGTAAAACATTATACACTTGTTCGGCAATAAATACAATAAATACTGCTTCATAGGAGATAAAGAGAATACAGTGTAAAACATGATCCACTTGTTCGGCAATCAGTACAATAAATACTGCTTCACAGGAGATAAAGAGAATACAGTGAAAAACATTATACACATGTTCGGCAATCAGTGCAATGAATAATGCTTCACAGGAGATAAAGAGAATACAGTGTAAAACATTATACACATATTCGGCAATCAGTACAATGAATACTGCTTCACAGGAGATAAAGATAATACAGTGTAAAACATTATACACATGTTCGGCAATCAGTACAATGAATACTGCTTCACAGGAGATAAAGAGAATACAGTGTAAAACATTATACATATGTTCGGCAATCAGTACAATAAATACTGCTTCACAGGAGATAAAGAGAATACAGTGTAAAACATGATACACATGTTTGGTAATCAGTACAATAAATACTGCTTCACAGGAGATAAAGAGAATTCAGTGTAAAACATGTTCCACTTGTTCGGCAATCAGTACAATAAATACTGCTTCACAGGAGATAAAGAGAATACAGTGTAAAACATTATACACATGTTCGGCAATCAGTACAATAAATACTGCTTCACAGGAGATAAAGAGAATACAGTGTAAAACATTATACATTTGTTCGGCAATCAGTACAATAAATACTGCTTCATAGGAGATAAAGAGAATACAGTGTAAAACATTATACACATGTTCGGCAATCAGTACAATAAATACTGCTTCACAGGAGATAAAGAGAATACAGTGTAAAACATTATACATTTGTTCGGCATTCAGTACAATAAATACTGCTTCACAGGAGATAAAGAGAATTCAGTGTAAAACATTATACATTTGTTCGGCAATCAGTACAATAAATACTGCTTCACAGGAGATAAAGAGAATACAGTGTAAAACATTATACACATGTTCGGCAATCAGTACAATAAATACTGCTTCACAGGAGATAAAGAGAATACAGTGTAAAACATTATACACATGTTCGGCAATCAGTACCATAAATACTGCTTCACAGGAGATAAAGAGAATACAGTGTAAAACATTATACACATGTTCGGCAATCAGTACAATAAATACTGCTTCATAGGAGATAAAGAGAATACAGTGTAAAACATTATACACATGTTCGGCAATCAGTACAATAAATACTGCTTCACAGGAGATAAAGAGAATACAGTGTAAAACATTATACACATGTTCGGCAATCAGTACAATAAATACTGCTTCACAGGAGATAAAGAGAATACAGTGTAAAACATTATACACATGTTCGGCAATCAGTACAATAAATACTGCTTCACAGGAGATAAAGAGAATACAGTGTAAAACATTATACACATGTTCGGCAATCAGTACAATAAATACTGCTTCACAGGAGATAAAGAGAATACAGTGTTAAACATTATACACATGTTCGGCAATCAGTACAATAAATACTGCTTCATAGGAGATAAAGAGAATACAGTGTAGAACATTATACACATGTTCGGCAATCAGTACAATAAATACTGCTTCACAGGAGATAAAGAGAATACAGTGTAAAACATTATACACATGTTCGGCAATCAGTACAATAAATACTGCTTCATAGGAGATAAAGAGAATACAGTGTAAAACATTATACACATGTTCGGCAATCAGTGCAATAAATACTGCTTCACAGGAGATAAAGAGAATACAGTGTAAAACATTATACACATGTTCGGCAATCAGTACAATAAATACTGCTTCACAGGAGATAAAGAGAATACAGTGTAAAACATTATACACATGTTCGGCAATCAGTACAATAAATACTGCTTCACAGGAGATAAAGAGAATACAGTGTTAAACATTATACACATGTTCGGCAATCAGTACAATAAATACTGCTTCATAGGAGATAAAGAGAATACAGTGTAGAACATTATACACATGTTCGGCAATCAGTACAATAAATACTGCTTCACAGGAGATAAAGAGAATACAGTGTAAAACATTATACACATGTTCGGCAATCAGTACAATAAATACTGCTTCACAGGAGATAAAGAGAATACAGTGTAAAACATTATACACATGTTCGGCAATCAGTACAATAAATACTGCTTCACAGGAGATAAAGAGAATACAGTATAAAACATTATACACATGTTCGGCAATCAGTACAATAAATACTGCTTCATATGAGATAAAGAGAATACAGTGTAAAACATTATACACATGTTCGGCAATCAGTACAATAAATACTGCTTCACAGGAGATAAAGAGAATACAGTGTAAAACATTATACATTTGGTCGGCAATCAGTACAATAAATACTGCTTCACAGGAGATAAAGAGAATACAGTGTAAAACATTATACACATGTTCGATAATCAGTACAATAAATACTGCTTCACAGGAGATAAAGAGAATACAGTGTAAAACATTATACACATGTTCGGCAATCAGTACAATAAATACTGCTTCACAGGAGATAAAGAGAATACAGTGTAAAACATTATACACATGTTCGGCAATCAGTACAATAAATACTGCTTCACAGGAGATAAAGAGAATACAGTGTAAAACATTATACACATGTTCGGCAATCAGTACAATAAATACTGCTTCATAGGAGATAAAGAGAATACAGTGTAAAACATTATACACATGTTCGGCAATCAGTACAATAAATACTGCTTCACAGGAGATAAAGAGAATACAGTGTAAAACATTATACATTTGGTCGGCAATCAGTACAATAAATACTGCTTCACAGGAGATAAAGAGAATACAGTGTAAAACATTATACATTTGTTCGGCAATCAGTACAATAAATACTGCTTCACAGGAGATAAAGAGAATACAGTGTAAAACATTATACACATGTTCGGCAATCAGTACAATAAATACTGCTTCACAGGAGATAAAGAGAATACAAAGTAAAACATTATACACATGTTCGGCAATCAGTACAATAAATACTGCTTCATAGGAGATAAAGAGAATACAGTGTAAAACATTATACACATGTTCGGCAATCAGTACAATAAATACTGCTTCACAGGAGATAAAGAGAATACAGTGTAAAACATTATACATTTGTTCGGCAATCAGTACAATAAATACTGCTTCACAGGAGATAAAGAGAATACAGTGTAAAACATTATACACATGTTCGGCAATCAGTACAATAAATACTGCTTCACAGGAGATAAAGAGAATACAGTGTAAAACATTATACACATGTTCGGCAATCAGTACAATAAATACTGCTTCACAGGAGATAAAGAGAATACAGTGTAAAACATTATACACATGTTCGGCAATCAGTACAATGAATACTGCTTCACAGGAGATAAAGAGAATACAGTGTAAAACATTATACATTTGTTCGGCAATCAGTACAATAAATACTGCTTCACAGGAGATAAAGAGAATACAGTGTAAAACATTATACACATGTTCGGCAATAAGTACAATAAATACTGCTTCGCAGGAGATAAAGAGAATACAGTGTAAAACATTATACATTTATTCGGCAATCAGTACAAAAAATACTGCTTCACAGGAGATAAAGAGAATACAGTGTTAAACATTATACACATGTTCGGCAATCAGTACAATAAATACTGCTTCACAGGAGATAAAGAGAATACAGTGTAAAACATTATACACTTGTTTGGCAATCAGTACAATAAATACTGCTTCACATGAGATAAAGAGAATACAGTGTAAAACATTATACACTTGTTCGGCAATAAGTACAATAAATAGTGCTTCGCAGGAAATAAAGAGAATACAGTGTAAAACATTATACACTTGTTTGGCAATCAGTACAATAAATACTGCTTCACATGAGATAAAGAGAATACAGTGTAAAACATTATACACATGTACTGCAATCAGTACAATAAATACTGCTTCACAGGAGATAAAGAGAATACAGTGTAAAATATTATACACATGTTCGGCAATCAGTACAATAAATACTGCTTCACAGGAGATAAAGAACATACAGTGTAAAACATTATACACTTGTTCGGCAATCAGTACAATAAATACTGCTTCGCAGGAGATAAAGAGAATACAGTGTAAAACATTATACACATGTTCGGCAATCAGTACAATAAATACTGCTTCACAGGAGATAAAGAGAATACAGTGTAAAACATTATACACATGTTCGGCAATCAGTACAATAAATACTGCTTCACAGGAGATAAAGAGAATACAGTGTAAAACATTATACACATGTTCGGCAATCAGTACAATAAATACTGCTTCGCAGGAGATAGAGAGAATAAAGTGTAAAATATTATACACATGTTCGGCAATCAGTACAATAAATACTGCTTCACAGGAGATAAAGAGAATACAGTGTAAAACATTACATATTTGTTCGGCAATCAGTACAATAAATACTGCTTCACATGAGATAAAGAGAATACAGTGTAAAAGATTATACACATGTTCGGCAATCAGTACAATAAATACTGCTTCGCAGGAGATAAAGAGAATACAGTGTAAAACATTATACACATGTTCGGCAATCAGTACAATAAATACTGCTTCACAGGAGATAAAGAGAATACAGTGTAAAACATTATACACATGTTCGGCAATCAGTACAATAAATACTGCTTCACAGGAGATAAAGAGAATACAGTGTAAAACATTATACACATGTTCGGCAATCAGTACAATAAATACTGCTTCACAGGAGATAAAGAGAATACAGTGTTAAACATTATACACATGTTCGGCAATCAGTACAATAAATACTGCTTCATAGGAGATAAAGAGAATACAGTGTAGAACATTATACACATGTTCGGCAATCAGTACAATAAATACTGCTTCACAGGAGATAAAGAGAATACAGTGTAAAACATTATACACATGTTCGGCAATCAGTACAATAAATACTGCTTCATAGGAGATAAAGAGAATACAGTGTAAAACATTATACACATGTTCGGCAATCAGTGCAATAAATACTGCTTCACAGGAGATAAAGAGAATACAGTGTAAAACATTATACACATGTTCGGCAATCAGTACAATAAATACTGCTTCACAGGAGATAAAGAGAATACAGTGTAAAACATTATACACATGTTCGGCAATCAGTACAATAAATACTGCTTCACAGGAGATAAAGAGAATACAGTGTTAAACATTATACACATGTTCGGCAATCAGTACAATAAATACTGCTTCATAGGAGATAAAGAGAATACAGTGTAGAACATTATACACATGTTCGGCAATCAGTACAATAAATACTGCTTCACAGGAGATAAAGAGAATACAGTGTAAAACATTATACACATGTTCGGCAATCAGTACAATAAATACTGCTTCACAGGAGATAAAGAGAATACAGTGTAAAACATTATACACATGTTCGGCAATCAGTACAATAAATACTGCTTCACAGGAGATAAAGAGAATACAGTATAAAACATTATACACATGTTCGGCAATCAGTACAATAAATACTGCTTCATATGAGATAAAGAGAATACAGTGTAAAACATTATACACATGTTCGGCAATCAGTACAATAAATACTGCTTCACAGGAGATAAAGAGAATACAGTGTAAAACATTATACATTTGGTCGGCAATCAGTACAATAAATACTGCTTCACAGGAGATAAAGAGAATACAGTGTAAAACATTATACACATGTTCGATAATCAGTACAATAAATACTGCTTCACAGGAGATAAAGAGAATACAGTGTAAAACATTATACACATGTTCGGCAATCAGTACAATAAATACTGCTTCACAGGAGATAAAGAGAATACAGTGTAAAACATTATACACATGTTCGGCAATCAGTACAATAAATACTGCTTCACAGGAGATAAAGAGAATACAGTGTAAAACATTATACACATGTTCGGCAATCAGTACAATAAATACTGCTTCATAGGAGATAAAGAGAATACAGTGTAAAACATTATACACATGTTCGGCAATCAGTACAATAAATACTGCTTCACAGGAGATAAAGAGAATACAGTGTAAAACATTATACATTTGGTCGGCAATCAGTACAATAAATACTGCTTCACAGGAGATAAAGAGAATACAGTGTAAAACATTATACATTTGTTCGGCAATCAGTACAATAAATACTGCTTCACAGGAGATAAAGAGAATACAGTGTAAAACATTATACACATGTTCGGCAATCAGTACAATAAATACTGCTTCACAGGAGATAAAGAGAATACAAAGTAAAACATTATACACATGTTCGGCAATCAGTACAATAAATACTGCTTCATAGGAGATAAAGAGAATACAGTGTAAAACATTATACACATGTTCGGCAATCAGTACAATAAATACTGCTTCACAGGAGATAAAGAGAATACAGTGTAAAACATTATACATTTGTTCGGCAATCAGTACAATAAATACTGCTTCACAGGAGATAAAGAGAATACAGTGTAAAACATTATACACATGTTCGGCAATCAGTACAATAAATACTGCTTCACAGGAGATAAAGAGAATACAGTGTAAAACATTATACACATGTTCGGCAATCAGTACAATAAATACTGCTTCACAGGAGATAAAGAGAATACAGTGTAAAACATTATACACATGTTCGGCAATCAGTACAATGAATACTGCTTCACAGGAGATAAAGAGAATACAGTGTAAAACATTATACATTTGTTCGGCAATCAGTACAATAAATACTGCTTCACAGGAGATAAAGAGAATACAGTGTAAAACATTATACACATGTTCGGCAATAAGTACAATAAATACTGCTTCGCAGGAGATAAAGAGAATACAGTGTAAAACATTATACATTTATTCGGCAATCAGTACAAAAAATACTGCTTCACAGGAGATAAAGAGAATACAGTGTTAAACATTATACACATGTTCGGCAATCAGTACAATAAATACTGCTTCACAGGAGATAAAGAGAATACAGTGTAAAACATTATACACTTGTTTGGCAATCAGTACAATAAATACTGCTTCACATGAGATAAAGAGAATACAGTGTAAAACATTATACACTTGTTCGGCAATAAGTACAATAAATACTGCTTCGCAGGAAATAAAGAGAATACAGTGTAAAACATTATACACTTGTTTGGCAATCAGTACAATAAATACTGCTTCACATGAGATAAAGAGAATACAGTGTAAAACATTATACACATGTACTGCAATCAGTACAATAAATACTGCTTCACAGGAGATAAAGAGAATACAGTGTAAAATATTATACACATGTTCGGCAATCAGTACAATAAATACTGCTTCACAGGAGATAAAGAACATACAGTGTAAAACATTATACACTTGTTCGGCAATCAGTACAATAAATACTGCTTCGCAGGAGATAAAGAGAATACAGTGTAAAACATTATACACATGTTCGGCAATCAGTACAATAAATACTGCTTCACAGGAGATAAAGAGAATACAGTGTAAAACATTATACACATGTTCGGCAATCAGTACAATAAATACTGCTTCACAGGAGATAAAGAGAATACAGTGTAAAACATTATACACATGTTCGGCAATCAGTACAATAAATACTGCTTCGCAGGAGATAGAGAGAATAAAGTGTAAAATAATATACACATGTTCGGCAATCAGTACAATAAATACTGCTTCACAGGAGATAAAGAGAATACAGTGTAAAACATTACATATTTGTTCGGCAATCAGTACAATAAATACTGCTTCACATGAGATAAAGAGAATACAGTGTAAAAGATTATACACATGTTCGGCAATCAGTACAATAAATACTGCTTCGCAGGAGATAAAGAGAATACAGTGTAAAACATTATACACATGTTCGGCAATCAGTACAATAAATACTGCTTCACAGGAGATAAAGAGAATACAGTGTAAAACATTATACACATGTTCGGCAATCAGTACAATAAATACTGCTTCGCAGGAGATAAAGAGAATACAGTGTAAAACATTATACACATGTTCGGCAATCAGTACAATAAATACTGCTTCACAGGAGATAAAGAGAATACAGTGTAAAACATTATACACATGTTCGGCAATCAGTACAATAAATACTGCTTCACAGGAGATAAAGAGAATACAGTGTGAAACATTATACACTTGTTTGGCAATCAGTACAATAAATACAGCTGTGCAGGAGATAAAGAGAATACAGTGTAAAACATTATAGACTTGTTCGGCAATCAGTACAATAAATACTGCTTCACAGGAGATAAAGAGAATACAGTGTAAAACATTATACACATGTTCGGCAATCAGTACAATAAATACTGCTTCGCAGGAGATAGAGAGAATAAAGTGTAAAATATTATACACATGTTCGGCAATCAGTACAATAAATACTGCTTCACAGGAGATAAAGAGAATACAGTGTAAAACATTACATATTTGTTCGGCAATCAGTACAATAAATACTGCTTCACATGAGATAAAGAGAATACAGTGTAAAAGATTATACACATGTTCGGCAATCAGTACAATAAATACTGCTTCGCAGGAGATAAAGAGAATACAGTGTAAAACATTATACACATGTTCGGCAATCAGTACAATAAATACTGCTTCACAGGAGATAAAGAGAATACAGTGTAAAACATTATACACATGTTCGGCAATCAGTACAATAAATACTGCTTCGCAGGAGATAAAGAGAATACAGTGTAAAACATTATACACATGTTCGGCAATCAGTACAATAAATACTGCTTCACAGGAGATAAAGAGAATACAGTGTAAAACATTATACACATGTTCGGCAATCAGTACAATAAATACTGCTTCACAGGAGATAAAGAGAATACAGTGTGAAACATTATACACTTGTTTGGCAATCAGTACAATAAATACAGCTGTGCAGGAGATAAAGAGAATACAGTGTAAAACATTATAGACTTGTTCGGCAATCAGTACAATAAATACTGCTTCACAGGAGATAAAGAAAATACAGTGTAAAACAGTATACACTTGTTCGGCAATCAGTACAATAAATACTGCTTCACAGGAGATAAAGAGAATACAGTGTAAAACATTATACACATGTTCGGCAATCAGTACAATGAATACTGCTTCACAGGAGATAAAGAGAATACAGTGTAAAACATTATACACTTGTTTGGCAATCAGTACAATAAATACTGCTTCACATGAGATAAAGAGAATACAGTGTAAAACATTATACACATGTTCGACAATCAGTACAATAAATACTGCTTCACAGGAGATAAAGAGAATAGAGTGTAAAAGATTATACACATGTTCGGCAATCAGTACAATAAATACTGTTTCGCTGGGGATAAAGAGAATACAGTGTAAAACATTATACATTTGTTCGGCAATCAGTACAATAAATACTGCTTCACGGGAGATAAAGAGAATACAGTGTAAAACATTATACATTTGTTCGGCAATCAGTACAATGAATACTGCTTCACAGGAGATAAAGAGAATACAGTGTAAAACATTATACATTTGTTTGGCAATCAGTACAATAAATACTGCTTCACAGGAGATAAAGAGAATACAGTGTAAAACATTATACACTTGTTCGGCAATCAGTACAATAAATACTGCTTCACAGGAGATAAAGAGAATACAGTGTAAAACATTATACATTTGTTCGGCAATCAGTGCAATAAATACTGCTTCACATGAGATAAAGAGAATACAGTGTAAAACATTATACACATGTTCGGCAATCAGTACAATAAATACTGCTTCACAGGAGATAAAGAGAATACAGTGTAAAACATTATACACATGTTCGGCAATCAGTACAATAGATACTGCTTCACAGGAGATAAAGAGAATACAGTGTAAAACATTATACACATGTTCGGCAATCAGTACAATAAATACTGCTTTACAGGAGATAAAGAGAATACAGTGTAAAACATTATACACATGTTCGGCAATCAGTACAATAAATACTGCTTCACAGGAGATAAAGAGAATACAGTGTAAAACATTATACACATGTTCGGCAATCAGTACAATAAATACTGCTTTACAGGAGATAAAGAGAATACAGTGTAAAACATTATACATTTGTTCGGCAATCAGTACAATAAATACTGCTTCACAGGAGATAAAGAGAATACAGTGTAAAACATTATACACATGTTCGGCAATCAGTACAATAAATACTGCTTCACAGGAGATAAAGAGAATACAGTGTAAAACATTATACATTTGTTCGGCAATCAGTACAATAAATACTGCTTCACAGGAGATAAAGAGAATACAGTGTTAAACATTATACACATGTTCGGCAATCAGTACAATAAATACTGCTTCATAGGAGATAAAGAGAATACAGTGTAGAACATTATACACATGTTCGGCAATCAGTACAATAAATACTGCTTTACAGGAGATAAAGAGAATACAGTGTAAAACATTATACATTTGTTCGGCAATCAGTACAATAAATACTGCTTCACAGGAGATAAAGAGAATACAGTGTAAAACATTATACACATGTTCGGCAATCAGTACAATAAATACTGCTTCACAGGAGATAAAGAGAATACAGTGTAAAACATTATACATTTGTTCGGCAATCAGTACAATAAATACTGCTTCACAGGAGATAAAGAGAATACAGTGTTAAACATTATACACATGTTCGGCAATCAGTACAATAAATACTGCTTCATAGGAGATAAAGAGAATACAGTGTAGAACATTATACACATGTTCGGCAATCAGTACAATAAATACTGCTTCACAGGAGATAAAGAGAATACAGTGTAAAACATTATACACATGTTCGGCAATCAGTACAATAAATACTGCTTCACAGGAGATAAAGAGAATACAGTGTAAAACATTATACACATGTTCGGCAATCAGTACAATAAATACTGCTTCACATGAGATAAAGAGAATACAGTGTAAAACATTATACACATGTTCGGCAATCAGTACAATAAATACTGCTTCACAGGAGATAAAGAGAATACAGTGTAAAACATTATACACATGTTCGGCAATCAGTACAATAAATACTGCTTCACAGGAGATAAAGAGAATACAGTGTAAAACATTATACACATGTTCGGCAATCAGTACAATAAATACTGCTTCACAGGAGATAAAGAGAATACAGTGTAAAACATTATACACATGTTCGGCAATCAGTACAATAAATACTGCTTCATAGGAGATAAAGAGAATACAGTGTAAAACATTATACACATGTTCGGCAATCAGTACAATAAATACTGCTTCACAGGAGATAAAGAGAATACAGTGTAAAACATTATACACATGTTCGGCAATCAGTACAATAAATACTGCTTCACAGGAGATAAAGAGAATACAGTGTAAAACATTATACACATGTTCGGCAATCAGTACAATAAATACTGCTTCATAGGAGATAAAGAGAATACAGTGTAAAACATTATACACATGTTCGGCAATCAGTACAATAAATACTGCTTCACAGGAGATAAAGAGAATACAGTGTAAAACATTATACACATGTTCGGCAATCAGTACAATAAATACTGCTTCACAGGAGATAAAGAGAATACAGTGTAAAACATTATACACATGTTCGGCAATCAGTACAATAAATACTGCTTCACAGGAGATAAAGAGAATACAGTGTAAAACATTATACACATGTTCGGCAATCAGTACAATAAATACTGCTTCACAGGAGATAAAGAGAATACAGTGTAAAACATTATACACATGTTCGGCAATCAGTACAATAAATACTGCTTCACAGGAGATAAAGAGAATACAGTGTAAAACATTATACACATGTTCGGCAATCAGTACAATAAATACTGCTTCATAGGAGATAAAGAGAATACAGTGTAAAACATTATACACATGTTCGGCAATCAGTACAATAAATACTGCTTCACAGGAGATAAAGAGAATACAGTGTAAAACATTATACACATGTTCGGCAATCAGTACAATAAATACTGCTTCACAGGAGATAAAGAGAATACAGTGTAAAACATAATACATTTGTTCGGCAATCAGTACAATAAATACTGCTTCACAGGAGATAAAGAGAATACAAAGTAAAACATTATACACATGTTCGGCAATCAGTGCAATAAATACTGCTTCATAGGAGATAAAGAGAATACAGTGTAAAACATTATACACATGTTCGGCAATCAGTACAATAAATACTGCTTCATAGGAGATAAAGAGAATACAGTGTAAAACATTATACACATGTTCGGCAATCAGTACCATAAATACTGCTTCATAGGAGATAAAGAGAATACAGTGTAAAACATTATACACATGTTCGGCAATCAGTACAATAAATACTGCTTCATAGGAGATAAAGAGAATACAGTGTAAAACATTATACACATGTTCGGCAATCAGTACAATAAATACTGCTTCACAGGAGATAAAGAGAATACAGTGTAAAACATTATACACATGTTCGGCAATCAGTACAATAAATACTGCTTCATAGGAGATAAAGAGAATACAGTGTAAAACATTATACACATGTTCGGCAATCAGTACAATAAATACTGCTTCATAGGAGATAAAGAGAATACAGTGTAAAACATTATACACATGTTCGGCAATCAGTACAATAAATACTGCTTCACAGGAGATAAAGAGAATACAGTGTAAAACATAATACATTTGTTCGGCAATCAGTACAATAAATACTGCTTCACAGGAGATAAAGAGAATACAGTGTAAAACATTATACATTTGTTCGGCAATCAGTACAATAAATACTGCTTCACAGGAGATAAAGAGAATACAGTGTAAAACATTATACACATGTTCGGCAATCAGTACAATAAATACTGCTTCACAGGAGATAAAGAGAATACAGTGTAAAACATTATACACATGTTCGGCAATCAGTACAATAAATACTGCTTCACAGGAGATAAAGAGAATACAGTGTAAAACATTATACACATGTTCGGCAATCAGTACAATGAATACTGCTTCACAGGAGATAAAGAGAATACAGTGTAAAACATTATACATTTGTTCGGCAATCAGTACAATAAATACTGCTTCGCAGGAGATAAAGAGAATACAGTGTAAAACATTATACATTTGTTCGGCAATCAGTACAATAAATACTGCTTCACAGGAGATAAAGAGAATACAGTGTAAAACATTATACACTTGTTTGGCAATCAGTACAATAAATACTGCTTCACATGAGATAAAGAGAATACAGTGTAAAACATTATACACATGTTCGGCAATCAGTACAATAAATACTGCTTGGCAGGAGATAAAGAGAATACAGTGTAAAATATTATACACATGTTCGGCAATCAGTACAATAAATACTGCTTCAGAGGAGATAAAGAACATACAGTGTAAAACATTATACACTTGTTCGGCAATCAGTACAATAAATACTGCTTCGCAGGAGATAAAGAGAATACAGTGTAAAACATTATACACATGTTCGGCAATCAGTACAATAAATACTGCTTCACAGGAGATAAAGAGAATACAGTGTAAAACATTATACACATGTTCGGCAATCAGTACAATAAATACTGCTTCACAGGAGATAAAGAGAATACAGTGTAAAACATTATACACATGTTCGGCAATCAGTACAATAAATACTGCTTCATAGGAGATAAAGAGAATACAGTGTAAAACATTATACACATGTTCGGCAATCAGTACAATAAATACTGCTTCACAGGAGATAAAGAGAATACAGTGTAAAACATTATACATTTGGTCGGCAATCAGTACAATAAATACTGCTTCACAGGAGATAAAGAGAATACAGTGTAAAACATTATACATTTGTTCGGCAATCAGTACAATAAATACTGCTTCACAGGAGATAAAGAGAATACAGTGTAAAACATTATACACATGTTCGGCAATCAGTACAATAAATACTGCTTCACAGGAGATAAAGAGAATACAGTGTAAAACATTATACACATGTTCGGCAATCAGTACAATAAATACTGCTTCACAGGAGATAAAGAGAATACAAAGTAAAACATTATACACATGTTCGGCAATCAGTACAATAAATACTGCTTCATAGGAGATAAAGAGAATACAGTGTAAAACATTATACACATGTTCGGCAATCAGTACAATAAATACTGCTTCACAGGAGATAAAGAGAATACAGTGTAAAACATTATACATTTGTTCGGCAATCAGTACAATAAATACTGCTTCACAGGAGATAAAGAGAATACAGTGTAAAACATTATACACATGTTCGGCAATCAGTACAATAAATACTGCTTCACAGGAGATAAAGAGAATACAGTGTAAAACATTATACACATGTTCGGCAATCAGTACAATAAATACTGCTTCACAGGAGATAAAGAGAATACAGTGTAAAACATTATACACATGTTCGGCAATCAGTACAATGAATACTGCTTCACAGGAGATAAAGAGAATACAGTGTAAAACATTATACATTTGTTCGGCAATCAGTACAATAAATACTGCTTCACAGGAGATAAAGAGAATACAGTGTAAAACATTATACACATGTTCGGCAATAAGTACAATAAATACTGCTTCGCAGGAGATAAAGAGAATACAGTGTAAAACATTATACATTTGTTCGGCAATCAGTACAATAAATACTGCTTCACAGGAGATAAAGAGAATACAGTGTAAAACATTATACACTTGTTCGGCAATCAGTACAATAAATACTGCTTCACATGAGATAAAGAGAATACAGTGTAAAACATTATACACATGTTCGGCAATCAGTACAATAAATACTGCTTGGCAGGAGATAAAGAGAATACAGTGTAAAATATTATACACATGTTCGGCAATCAGTACAATAAATACTGCTTCACAGGAGATAAAGAACATACAGTGTAAAACATTATACACTTGTTCGGCAATCAGTACAATAAATACTGCTTCGCAGGAGATAAAGAGAATACAGTGTAAAACATTATACACATGTTCGGCAATCAGTACAATAAATACTGCTTCACAGGAGATAAAGAGAATACAGTGTGAAACATTATACACTTGTTTGGCAATCAGTACAATAAATACAGCTTCGCAGGAGATAAAGAGAATACAGTGTAAAACATTATACACTTGTTCGGCAATCAGTACAATAAATACTGCTTCATAGGAGATAAAGAAAATACAGTGTAAAACAGTATACACATGTTCGGCAATCAGTACAATAAATACTGCTTCGCAGGAGATAAAGAGAATACAGTGTAAAACATTATACATTTGTTCGGCAATCAGTACAATAAATACTGCGTCACAGGAGATAAAGAGAATACAGTGTAAAACATTATACACATGTTCGGCAATCAGTACAATGAATACTGCTTCACAGGAGATAAAGAGAATACAGTGTAAAACATTATACACTTGTTTGGCAATCAGTACAATAAATACTGCTTCACATGAGATAAAGAGAATACAGTGTAAAACATTATACACATGTTCGGCAATCAGTACAATAAATACTGCTTTACAGGAGATAAAGAGAATACAGTGTAAAACATTTTACACATGTTCGGCAATCAGTACAATAAATACTGCTTCACAGGAGATAAAGAGAATACAGTGTAAAACATTATACAAATGTTCGGCAATCAGTACAATAAATACTGCTTCACAGGAGATAAAGAGAATACAGTGTAAAACATTATACACATGTTCGGTAATCAGTACAATAAATACTGCTTCACAGGAGATAAAGAGAATACAGTGTAAAACATTATACACATGTTCGGCAATCAGTACAATAAATACTGCTTCACAGGAGATAAAGAGAATACAGTGTAAAACATTATACACATGTTCGGCAATCAGTACAATAAATACTGCTTCACAGGAGATAAAGAGAATACAGTGTTAAACATTATACACATGTTCGGCAATCAGTACAATAAATACTGCTTCATAGGAGATAAAGAGAATACAGTGTAGAACATTATACACATGTTCGGCAATCAGTACAATAAATACTGCTTCACAGGAGATAAAGAGAATACAGTGTAAAACATTATACACATGTTCGGCAATCAGTACAATAAATACTGCTTCACAGGAGATAAAGAGAATACAGTGTAAAACATTATACACATGTTCGGCAATCAGTACAATAAATACTGCTTCACAGGAGATAAAGAGAATACAGTGTAAAACATTATACACATGTTCGGCAATCAGCACAATAAATACTGCTTCATAGGAGATAAAGAGAATACAGTGTAAAACATTATACACATGTTCGGCAATCAGTACAATAAATACTGCTTCACAGGAGATAAAGAGAATACAGTGTAAAACATTATACACATGTTCGGCAATCAGTACAATAAATACTGCTTCATAGGAGATAAAGAGAATACAGTGTAAAACATTATACACATGTTCGGCAATCAGTACAATAAATACTGCTTCATATGAGATAAAGAGAATACAGTGTAAAACATTATACACATGTTCGATAATCAGTACAATAAATACTGCTTCACAGGAGATAAAGAGAATACAGTGTAAAACATTATACACATCTTCGGCAATCAGTACAATAAATACTGCTTCACAGGAGATAAAGAGAATACAGTGTAAAACATTATACACATGTTCGGCAATCAGTACAATAAATACTGCTTCACAGGAGATAAAGAGAATACAGTGTAAAACATTATACACATGTTCGGCAATCAGTACAATAAATACTGCTTCATAGGAGATAAAGAGAATACAGTGTAAAACATTATACACATGTTCGGCAATCAGTACAATAAATACTGCTTCACAGGAGATAAAGAGAATACAGTGTAAAACATTATACATTTGGTCGGCAATCAGTACAATAAATACTGCTTCACAGGAGATAAAGAGAATACAGTGTAAAACATTATACATTTGTTCGGCAATCAGTACAATAAATACTGCTTCACAGGAGATAAAGAGAATACAGTGTAAAACATTATACACATGTTCGGCAATCAGTACAATAAATACTGCTTCACAGGAGATAAAGAGAATACAGTGTAAAACATTATACACATGTTCGGCAATCAGTACAATAAATACTGCTTCACAGGAGATAAAGAGAATACAAAGTAAAACATTATACACATGTTCGGCAATCAGTACAATAAATACTGCTTCATAGGAGATAAAGAGAATACAGTGTAAAACATTATACACATGTTCGGCAATCAGTACAATAAATACTGCTTCACAGGAGATAAAGAGAATACAGTGTAAAACATTATACATTTGTTCGGCAATCAGTACAATAAATACTGCTTCACAGGAGATAAAGAGAATACAGTGTAAAACATTATACATTTGTTCGGCAATCAGTACAATAAATACTGCTTCACAGGAGATAAAGAGAATACAGTGTAAAACATTATACACATGTTCGGCAATCAGTACAATAAATACTGCTTCACAGGAGATAAAGAGAATACAGTGTAAAACATTATACACATGTTCGGCAATCAGTACAATAAATACTGCTTCACAGGAGATAAAGAGAATACAGTGTAAAACATTATACACATGTTCGGCAATCAGTACAATGAATACTGCTTCACAGGAGATAAAGAGAATACAGTGTAAAACATTATACATTTGTTCGGCAATCAGTACAATAAATACTGCTTCACAGGAGATAAAGAGAATACAGTGTAAAACATTATACACATGTTCGGCAATAAGTACAATAAATACTGCTTCGCAGGAGATAAAGAGAATACAGTGTAAAACATTATACATTTGTTCGGCAATCAGTACAATAAATACTGCTTCACAGGAGATAAAGAGAATACAGTGTAAAACATTATACACTTGTTTGGCAATCAGTACAATAAATACTGCTTCACATGAGATAAAGAGAATACAGTGTAAAACATTATACACATGTTCGGCAATCAGTACAATAAATACTGCTTGGCAGGAGATAAAGAGAATACAGTGTAAAATATTAAACACATGTTCGGCAATCAGTACAATAAATACTGCTTCACAGGAGATAAAGAACATACAGTGTAAAACATTATACACTTGTTCGGCAATCAGTACAATAAATACTGCTTCGCAGGAGATAAAGAGAATACAGTGTAAAACATTATACACATGTTCGGCAATCAGTACAATAAATACTGCTTCACAGGAGATAAAGAGAATACAGTGTGAAACATTATACACTTGTTTGGCAATCAGTACAATAAATACAGCTTCGCAGGAGATAAAGAGAATACAGTGTAAAACATTATACACTTGTTCGGCAATCAGTACAATAAATACTGCTTCACAGGAGATAAAGAAAATACAGTGTAAAACAGTATACACTTGTTCGGCAATCAGTACAATAAATACTGCTTCTCAGGAGATAAAGAGAATACAATGTAAAACATTATACACATGTTCGGCAATCAGTACAATGAATACTGCTTCACAGGAGATAAAGAGAATACAGTGTAAAACATTATACACTTGTTTGGCAATCAGTACAATAAATACTGCTTCACATGAGATAAAGAGAATACAGTGTAAAACATTATACACATGTTCGACAATCAGTACAATAATTACTGCTTCACAGGAGATAAAGAGAATAGAGTGTAAAAGATTATACACATGTTCGGCAATCAGTACAATAAATACTGGTTCGCTGGGGATAAAGAGAATACAGTGTAAAACATTATACATTTGTTCGGCAATCAGTACAATAAATACTGCTTCACGGGAGATAAAGAGAATACAGTGTAAAACATTATACATTTGTTCGGCAATCAGTACATTGAATACTGCTTCACAGGAGATAAAGAGAATACAGTGTAAAACATTATACACTTGTTTGGCAATCAGTACAATAAATACTGCTTCACAGGAGATAAAGAGAATACAGTGTAAAACATTATACACTTGTTCTGCAATCAGTACAATAAATACTGCTTCACAGGAGATAAAGAGAATACAATGTAAAACATTATACATTTGTTCGGCAATCAGTACAATAAATACTGCTTCACATGAGATAAAGAGAATACAGTGTAAAACATTATACACATGTTCGCCAATCAGTACAATAAATACTTCTTCACAGGAGATAAAGAGAATACAGTGTAAAACATTATACACATGTTCGGCAATCAGTACAATAGATACTGCTTCACAGGAGATAAAGAGAATACAGTGTAAAACATTATACACATGTTCGGCAATCAGTACAATAAATACTGCTTTACAGGAGATAAAGAGAATACAGTGTAAAACATTATACACATGTTCGGCAATCAGTACAATAAATACTGCTTCACAGGAGATAAAGAGAATACAGTGTAAAACATTATACAAATGTTCGGCAATCAGTACAATAAATACTGCTTCACAAGAGATAAAGAGAATACAGTGTAAAACATTATACACATGTTCGGCAATCAGTACAATAAATACTGCTTCACAGGAGATAAAGAGAATACAGTGTAAAACATTATACACATGTTCGGCAATCAGTACAATAAATACTGCTTCACAGGAGATAAAGAGAATACAGTGTAAAACAGTATACACATGTTCGGCAATCAGTACAATAAATACTGCTTCACAGGAGATAAAGAGAATACAGTGTAAAACATTATACACATGTTCGGCAATCAGTACAATAAATAATGCTTCACAGGAGATAAAGAGAATACAGTGTAAAACATTATACACATGTTCAGCAATCAGTACAATAAATACTGCTTCACAGGAGATAAAGAGAATACAGTGTAAAACATTATACACATGTTCGGCAATCAGTACAATAAATACTGCTTCATAGGAGATAAAGAGAATACAGTGTAAAACATTATACACATGTTCGGCAATCAGTACAATAAATACTGCTTCATATGAGATAAAGAGAATACAGTGTAAAACATTATACACATGTTCGATAATCAGTACAATAAATACTGCTTCACAGGAGATAAAGAGAATACAGTGTAAAACATTATACACTTGTTCGGTAATCAGTACAATAAATACTGCTTCACAGGAGATAAAGAGAATACAGTGTAAAACATTATACACATGTTCAGCAATCAGTACAATAAATACTGCTTCACAGGAGATAAAGAGAATACAGTGTAAAACATTATACACATGTTCGGCAATCAGTACAATAAATACTGCTTCATAGGAGATAAAGAGAATACAGTGTAAAACATTATACACATGTTCGGCAATCAGTACAATAAATACTGCTTCACAGGAGATAAAGAGAATACAGTGTAAAACATTATACATTTGTTCGGCAATCAGTACAATAAATACTGCTTCACAGGAGATAAAGAGAATACAGTGTAAAACATTATACATTTGTTCGGCAATCAGTACAATAAATACTGCTTCACAGGAGATAAAGAGAATACAGTGTAAAACATTATACACATGTTCGGCAATCAGTACCATAAATACTGCTTCACAGGAGATAAAGAGAATACAGTGTAAAACATTATACACATGTTCGGCAATCAGTACAATAAATACTGCTTCACAGGAGATAAAGAGAATACAGTGTAAAACATTATACATTTGTTCGGCAATCAGTACAATAAATACTGCTTCACAGGAGATAAAGAGAATACAGTGTAAAACATTATACACATGTTCGGCAATCAGTACAATAAATACTGCTTCACAGGAGATAAAGAGAATACAGTGTAAAACATTATACACATGTTCGGCAATCAGTACAATAAATACTGCTTCACAGGAGATAAAGAGAATACAGTGTAAAACATTATACACATGTTCGGCAATCAGCACAATAAATACTGCTTCACAGGAGATAAAGAGAATACAGTGTTAAACATTATACACATGTTCGGCAATCAGTACAATAAATACTGCTTCATAGGAGATAAAGAGAATACAGTGTAGAACATTATACACATGTTCGGCAATCAGTACAATAAATACTGCTTCACAGGAGATAAAGAGAATACAGTGTAAAACATTATACACATGTTCGGCAATCAGTACAATAAATACTGCTTCACAGGAGATAAAGAGAATACAGTGTAAAACATTATACACATGTTCGGCAATCAGTACAATAAATACTGCTTCACAGGAGATAAAGAGAATACAGTGTAAAACATTATACACATGTTCGGCAATCAGTACAATAAATACTGCTTCATAGGAGATAAAGAGAATACAGTGTAAAACATTATACACTTGTTCGGCAATCAGTACAATAAATACTGCTTCACAGGAGATAAAGAGAATACAGTGTAAAACATTATACATTTGTTCGGCAATCAGTACAATAAATACTGCTTCACAGGAGATAAAGAGAATACAGTGTAAAACATTATACATTTGTTCGGCAATCAGTACAATAAATACTGCTTCACAGGAGATAAAGAGAATACAGTGTAAAACATTATACACATGTTCGGCAATCAGTACAATAAATACTGCTTCACAGGAGATAAAGAGAATACAGTGTAAAACATTATACACATGTTCGGCAATCAGTACCATAAATACTGCTTCACAGGAGATAAAGAGAATACAGTGTAAAACATTATACACATGTTCGGCAATCAGTACAATAAATACTGCTTCACAGGAGATAAAGAGAATACAGTGTAAAACATTATACATTTGTTCGGCAATCAGTACAATAAATACTGCTTCACAGGAGATAAAGAGAATACAGTGTAAAACATTATACACATGTTCGGCAATCAGTACAATAAATACTGCTTCACAGGAGATAAAGAGAATACAGTGTAAAACATTATACACATGTTCGGCAATCAGTACAATAAATACTGCTTCACAGGAGATAAAGAGAATACAGTGTAAAACATTATACACATGTTCGGCAATCAGTACAATAAATACTGCTTCACAGGAGATAAAGAGAATACAGTGTAAAACATTATACACATGTTCGGCAATCAGTACAATAAATACTGCTTCATAGGAGATAAAGAGAATACAGTGTAGAACATTATACACATGTTCGGCAATCAGTACAATAAATACTGCTTCACAGGAGATAAAGAGAATACAGTGTAAAACATTATACACATGTTCGGCAATCAGTACAATAAATACTGCTTCACAGGAGATAAAGAGAATACAGTGTAAAACATTATACACATGTTCGGCAATCAGTACAATAAATACTGCTTCACAGGAGATAAAGAGAATACAGTGTAAAACATTATACACATGTTCGGCAATCAGTACAATAAATACTGCTTCATAGGAGATAAAGAGAATACAGTGTAAAACATTATACACATGTTCGGCAATCAGTACAATAAATACTGCTTCATATGAGATAAAGAGAATACAGTGTAAAACATTATACACATGTTCGATAATCAGTACAATAAATACTGCTTCACAGGAGATAAAGAGAATACAGTGTAAAACATTATACACATGTTCGGCAATCAGTACAATAAATACTGCTTCACAGGAGATAAAGAGAATACAGTGTAAAACATTATACACATGTTCAGCAATCAGTACAATAAATACTGCTTCACAGGAGATAAAGAGAATACAGTGTAAAACATTATACACATGTTCGGCAATCAGTACAATAAATACTGCTTCATAGGAGATAAAGAGAATACAGTGTAAAACATTATACACATGTTCGGCAATCAGTACAATAAATACTGCTTCACAGGAGATAAAGAGAATACAGTGTTAAACATTATACACATGTTCGGCAATCAGTACAATAAATACTGCTTCATAGGAGATAAAGAGAATACAGTGTAGAACATTATACACATGTTCGGCAATCAGTACAATAAATACTGCTTCACAGGAGATAAAGAGAATACAGTGTAAAACATTATACACATGTTCGGCAATCAGTACAATAAATACTGCTTCACAGGAGATAAAGAGAATACAGTGTAAAACATTATACACATGTTCGGCAATCAGTACAATAAATACTGCTTCACTAGGAGATAAAGAGAATACAGTGTATATTTTTAAAAAAAATTCCTTAAAAAGTAAA